>JALMGJ010000003.1:65606915-65921915 GCA_023362775.1 Charina bottae | reverse complement strand
TGGTCAATGTAGCAAATAGGCAACCAGCTGACCCATAAATTCAAGGATTTTAAAAAATTCAGTTGGCAATACAGTGGGAAAGAAAACAAATGCTCTGTGTGTGTGTGTGTGTGTGTGTGTGTGTGTGTGTAGTAATGATCGTGCATGCCAGTTGGAGGAGGATTTTCACATGCTGGATATTGTTGGGCAGGGCTAGAATTTCAGCTGAGAGAACTACCAAGCATGGCCCCTTGAGTGTTGTGCATTAAAGTTGTGCAGAGAAGAGCACAGCACACAATCATTATGGGTACATGGTAAGGGCTTGCTATAAAAACAGCAAAACCTAGGGCAGAGTGGTTTCCTGCTGGCTCGGGAGCAGGAAGGGAGCTGTGTTGATGTGGCCTCGGTAAATAATCTTCCAGGGTTTTAGATCCCTCTCAATACCTGTACAAGATACCTTATAGGAGGGTCAGTTTGGTACACGCCTTTTTGGAAGTAAATGCTGTTGTGTTCCGTGGGACATATTCCTAACAACATGGATAGATGTCTACTGATTTCATATGAAATTTTAAAAGCAAAGGAAATTGTCATGATCCATAAGCAAAATGTCAGAATCCATATCCTGGCACTATTTGTTTGGACAAACAAAAAAAGTCATGAAACAACGAACAAACTCAACCTGTTTTGTTTGTTGTCCCAGCTGCTGGAGAGCCCTAGATAAACTGAAAGCTTGCAACCTGTTTTTATGATATTTTGGTTGGATTTCAGATGAAAGAGAGATTGGATTCTTCATACAACCAGAGTAGCCAGGTTGCATGGGAAAAGAGGATGAGAACTTGAGAGAAGACAGTGCAGTGGGGACAGAGAAGTCATTGCAGCATAATGCATTCAAATATGCGAGCTTGTATATGTGATGTATTCCGTGTGAAACTCCATGTCTGCATATCATAGAAGAAACCTGGTCTTTTTTTCCTCCACACTAGTTAATTAATTTGGAAAAAGGAATCCCATTTCATTGCTAATATTCCTTTCAACCATTTTCATCTTGACCTAAATACATTCCATACATGCAGTTTTTGTAATTCTTTTTTCCACAGATAGAAATGGAAGAGGGCTTTTGCAGACAGATGAAAACCTCCCTAAAAGCACATTGTTTTGGATTCAGAGTATTTTAAAAGCAGCAGGCCAAATTATTTATTTAGACGATCAGAGCTGCCTAATCCATTTGACAACTTCAGTACTCCTCCATTTGCATGGACACAAGCAAACAGTCAGAGTGTTTGTGCTACACTTTTGTGACTCAGGACCTCAGACTGTTAGTTTATTAATGAAAACATTCCAAATAGTGTAGGAACTTGTATTGCAAGTGGTTCTAATTTGTCAAGAAGAACACTGAAATTTGTTAAGGAGTATGATATCTTGGATCTTCCATTCAGTTTGAAGTACTGGTTTTCTGTGTGTTGGCTAATTGGGTATAATTAGCAGGGTCATTATGAAGTAAGCAGTGGATTGAACCGTGTGCAATCATGGTTTTTAACAGTGCAATTCGAGCAAAATGGAATGAATGCTTTCCATCCTGAGTCACCAGCATTCATTCAACCATCCTTGCCCTGCTTTCGAATGGAGGTGACTCTTCTGAATAGGACAGCAAAACCCCTTCAATATTCAACACTTTTAGTACCACCAGTTGATAGTTTGTGCCTCCTGCTTCACTGCCCATCTGGGGGCTGAATTAAGTAGTTTCTGGATGTTCCGAATGTCATACTCCAATGCCATATTTATACATTGCTTTTACTTAAAGCGGGGGTGGGGAACCTTTTTTCTGCCAAGGGCCATTTGGATATTTATAACATCATTCGCGGACTGGGGGGCGGGGTTTGCGGGCGGGAGCCAATCGTGCAGAAGGGGGCGGGGTTTGCGGGCGGGAGCCAATCACATGGAAGGAGGCGGAGTTTGTGGGCGGGAGCTCCTAGATTTATTGAATTTCGAGTCCCGCCTGCGGTTCCCTTGGCAGGGCCAGACCAAATGATTTTGCGGGCCTTATATGGCCCACGGGCCGGATGTTTCCCACCCCTGACTTAAAGAACCATTTGGTGGTGACTAGCTTGTTTTATTAATGCTGAAATTAAAAGAGGTTTCTAAGCTACAAATAAGTATTTCTTTATTACCTGTTGTGAATCTCATGAAGGCCAAGCAGGGAAACTTTACAGATCTGATTCTCTTTTAGGTTCCTGATCTTTTAGCCAAAAAGATATCTGCATGTATGTTGCCTTGGGAAGGTTTTTTTCCCCTCCTACTAGACTGGTAACTGTTATAGATTTAAGTGCAAGAATAAATTGTAAGTTTGCCTGCTTTGAGGTGCTGAACTGGAAATGTCTGTATTTTGTTTGTAGAAAATTATGGATAGACTGACAATTGCCATTGCTCCAAGAAAATAATAAAAATAATAGGGAAAATAATAGCTCCAAGAATTTAAATGCATTAGGATTAGGTGTAAGAGCAGGCAGATTTGTGCAGAGCTTTGCTTTGCTTTGATGACGATTTGAATAAAGCGGCCCCTGTCCAAGGTTGCTTCATGAACCAACGTGGCTGCATCACTTCTAATGGTGCTTTGCTTTTCCTGCTATACAGCCCCTCCAGCATGTGCAAGACCCACGCGGAAGTCTCATCCAGTTTTTGTGCACACGGCCAGGTGCTGGAGAAGGCTGGGAGTACCGTTGCAGCCTTCTGTGGTAGGGCAAAAGTCAGAAGCTGGAGGGTTCAACAGCATCAAAACAATAGATGTAATTGGGGCAATTGAAATCATGCCCCCTTTTACGTGCATGTGATACGTACAACAAACATTTAAAAAGGGTGGGGCTTCCACTGCCTGGCCACAACTGCCACTTTGATGTCAGAGGTGCTTTTAGATGATGCAAAATACTTCATTAAGTGGAATCTACATGGACTTCCACAGATCTAATAGCAAGTTCCTTCTTGGGAAATGTTATTTATTGGTTATTTATTTATTTATCTGTATTGCCCCAATCTAATCCCTCTGGGCACTTTCCAAAAATAATATCAACAGAAAATAATCTCTGAAGTACTACAAACAATCTTCAGTATACTAAATACAATAAGATGGTCAACCTCCTCAACTAGGCCTCAAAATCATCAAAGTCCTGTTTAAAGCCTTGTGTGGTGCAGAGTGGTAGGTGGTAGGTAGTAATATTGCAACCGAAACTCTCCCCACGACCTGAGTTTGATCCTAGCGGAAGCTGGTTCTCAGGCAGCCGGCTCAGGTCGACTCAGCCTTCCATCCTTCCGAGGTCGGTAAAATGAGTACCCAAGCTTGCTGGGGGAAAGGTAACTATGACTGGGGAAGGCAATGGCAAACCACCCCGCTCTATAGTCTGCCAGGAAAATGTCACGAAAGCTGCGTCTCCCTAGGGGTCACATGACTCGGTGCTTGCACAGGGGAACCTTTCCTTCATACTAAGCACTAATGAATATTATTTCATATGATTAAGTTTTAATGATTTGTTTAAAAATTGTCTGTATGCAATATAACATGCTTTTGCTATTTTTTCCATATGTTTCTTCATTTCCTTTAGTCTCTTTTTCATACACTAAAACAGAAAAAGAATGAAACATGCATGTACATACACTGTACACAGAGATTGAGGTTCTACAATGCAACCTACTATCATGGTTGCTGCTGTTGGGAAAAACATCTGATTGTAAACTACAGTTTATAATTATTTAAAATATTTAAAATATTATTTTAAAAATTCCAGGTAAATCTTTAAATGCTAATATCAATTTCATTTCTATTCAAATATTTCAGGTCAACTACTCTGCTATGTAGATTTTTTTCAGTTTATATAGCATGCAAAATGTACATGACATTCCTTTTTAGTGTAACTATACTAAGCACAGAGGGTCTTCTGTGGCGCAGAGTGGTAGGCGGCAGTATTGCAACCGAAACTCTCCCCACGACCTGAGTTTGATCCCAGCGGAAGCTGGTTCTCAGGCAGCCGGCTCAGGTCGACTCAGCCTTCCATCCTTCCGAGGTCGGTAAAATGAGTAACCAAGCTTGCTGGGGGAAAGGTAACTATGACTGGGGAAGGCAATGGCAAACCACCCCGCTCTATAGTCTGCCAGGAAAACGTCACGAAAGCTGCGTCTCCCCAGGGGTCACATGACTCGGTGCTTGCATAGGGGAACCTTTCCTTTTTCCTGTTTAAAGGGGAAATATTTGAGTAATTTCCTGAAGACTGGAGCAAGAGGGCCAGGTGTGTCTCCAGAGGCAGCATATTCCACAATTTTGGGGCTAACACAGAGATGGCCTGCGTTGGGGACACCCCTACTTATTGGAACAGGGACCTTAAGTAACCCACCTCTCAATGATCTGATAGGACATATTACTAATACGTCATTTATTAAGCCCATCCCCATTCATTCATCAGATCAGATCAATTTACAGATCAAACTTTGGACACTGTAAATTTATTATACAGTACTGAATTAGATATGTTTTTCCTGGAATGAGTTAAGTGAAAGGTCATTCATTAGTTTATGAAGAGGATCTTCAGATATAGTTTAAGACAGAGCTTTCCAAACCTTTCACGTTGGTGACACACTTTTTAGATATGCATCATTTCGCGACACACTCTTACAGCAGGGCACAAGGCAGGCACTAGGACCTGCGCGGAATCCTGGCAGGTTTGGAGGTAGCCAGGCACAAGGCAGGCACTAGGACCTGCGCAGAATCACAGCAGGTTTGGAGGCAGCAAGGCACAAGGCAGGCACTAGGACCTGCGCGGAATCCTGGCAGGGCTCGGAGGCAGCAGCAGCCGCGACACACCCAGACACTGCAGCCGACACACTAACGTGTCCCGACACACAGTTTGGAAATCTCTGGTTTAAGACATGAAACTGAAGTAGTTGTTTGTTGAATAAGCAACAGTTGACCAGCTTCACATATCACTCTAAAACACAAAGCATGGTTTCAGATACCTATGTTACATTCCAATAAGTGTTAGTCAGGTTTGGGTTGTTTTGATTTAGTGTGCTGTGTGAACACAGCCATTTTATTTATTTATTAAATTTATATGGCCACCCCGTTGACACGTAACTCTGGGTGGTTAACAGTCAAATTAAAAATATCCAAAATATCAATTTAAAAAAAGCATGTAAAGCAACGCTAGTGACAGGGAGTAGTAGGTCCTCGCAGTCTTTTTTGCTGTGGTCAAAAGTGCAACTTCTGAAACAGTTTGGGTGTCTTCTGTTTCTCCACTAGCTCTAAACAGGTAAGAGGTCCATGCTCTGCTTTTCCTACTTTAGGAAAGGAAGTTCTTCCTCTTAAGCTAAGCTTTTTCAGTTTAAATTGTGGTTTTAAATGTCATTACAACATTTTAATGGTGTTTTATTTTTACTGTTAGCCACCTTAGATGGCCTATGAGTAGAGCTGCAGGGTAGAAATAATAAAAAAAATTAATTGTCCATTTGTTCATTTTATATCGCTATGTAAATGAATATATCCTTGTCCTTTCTCCCAGAAGAATAGTGTTCAATATCTGATACATTTCAAGGTAGGATCCATACAATTGTGCATCTATGTTCTCCCCCACCCCCGGTGATTTGCAGAAACTGAATCTTCCCATGCTGCTTAACACCAGAATTCATTGGACTACAGTCACATATCACAGAAGAGCTCAGTCAGTGTCGCTTTAATGCCACTAGTAAAATCCCTTTGGTTGCTTAACTATGTGTTGACCTCAGCTGTAGCCTTACAGCCATAAATTCTAAGTTGCTAGCAAAAGCAAGTTGGCAACTTCCACTCAAATTGCCTTCCCTAAAGAATTGCATCATAGCATGAAGCCATTCTGTTACAAACATCCTCAAGCACTTAACTTTATGCCCACAGTGGAATTGCAAATACACAAACTGGCATTTTACTACATGAATTTGCATTCAGTTTCAGAGCTTGAATTAAGGCTACAGCAATGAGAATTCAGCCATGTTTGGGTAAACTGATGGCATTTACATAGTACTACAGTTCATGTGTAGCTATGATGTACTCAATTTCTCAATGAAGAATCCAGTTACTACAGGGTCTTTTGAACAATTATTTATTTATTTATTTATTTAATCAATTTATTCCCCGCCAATCTCCCATGCAAGGGACTCTAGGCGGGTTACAATAATTAAAATTTTAAAAACTATACAAATTAGAAATATCTAAAAATACAACCAATATAAATAGATAAAAACCAAGATGGGTAGGGAATCGTAGCATAGGTCCTATTGCTACAGGGCCAGCCAACCCCAGGAGGCACTATCGCCTCTGTTGTCCCAGGCCTGGTGGCAGAGCCAGGTCTTAAGGGCCTTCCGAAAGGCCAGAAGTGAAGGGGCCAGTCTCACCTCCGGGGGCAAGATGTTCCATAAGGCGGGCGCTATCGCAGAGAAGGCACGCCTCCTGGACCCCGCTAGATGGAATTAGCTAAGTCCAAGGTTTCATAGAGACCAGGAGACTCTGAGTTCTAGTCCCGCCTTAGGCATGAAAGCCAGCTGGGTGACCTTGGGCCAGTCACACACACTCTCAGCCCTAGAAGGAGCCAATGGGAAACCAGGAGACTGAGAGTTCTAGTCCCACCTTAGGCATGAAAGCGGGCTGGGTGACCTTGGGCCAGTCACTCTCTCTCAGCCCAACTCACCTCACAGGGTTGTTGTGGGGAAAATAGGAGAAGGGAGTAGTATTAGGTATGTTCGCCGCCTTGAGTTATTTATAAAAATAATAAAGGCAGGAAAGTAAGTAAGTAAGTAAGTAAGTAAGTAAGTAAGTAAGTAAGTAATGAAGTTGAGCAGAAGTCCTTTTATTTCAGTATCACTTTACTGATTCTCTTCAGGCCCAGATGTTTTAAGGAGAGTATAAACACTTTGGAAATGAAGAATGCATGTACAGAACTCCCAAAGGAAGAAACATCCTTTCCTCAATAAGCTCTAACAGATGGACCTTCTGTTGAGCTGTAATTCAGAATTCCAAAGACTCTCTGACTTTAATTGCCCTGAGTCCAAGCTATATCTTTTACAGGAGGATTCCTGAACTTTGTCAAGAAGGTGTTTCTTCTTTTAGGATGCTTGCACCCAAAATTAAGGTTAATATGCCTAAGTCTTTACTGCTTAACTCTTTACTGCCATATAGTGGTCATCTGGATTTATGCAGCCCAAATATGATAGCTTTAAGCAAAAAGGCATTGCTTGGCTGTTCTGTAACTAAGAACTAGCTCAGACATTGTTAGTTACTATACAGACAAGCCCATTATGCATTAAGTTCACTCTTCAACTTATCAGGATTTCCACACCTGCTGAGATTTTTGTGCCTGTTTCTGGAGCCAAATTAGAAATGGCAGTTAATTGTGTGAATGCAATTAATCTGCACTAAAAAAAAAAGTAAATGGCAATTGCAAGGGAGCTTGGACAACAGTGAGATAAACTGTTTCGCTCCATTCTGTGGTCCAAACAGTTCTTGATCTAGAAAGCCCCTTAATCTTGTTATCAAAGTGCCATAGGGAGAAATTGATATCCCAGCTAAAATAACATGAAAGAGTTGATGAACTAAATTGGGCATTTAAACCAGAGAACCTCAGCTGCCACATTCACACAACATTTTCCCCCATGGTTACTCAGTTAACCTGATTTGCATGACACAGTGAACCATAAACTTGAAGGACCGAGTTTGGACAGTATATTAAGCTTACTCTGTGGTTTAACAAGTTTGTGGTTCATTGTATGGTACAAAGCCAGCCAGAGGTTCACAGTTCCGAAAAGCAAGAGTACAAAGATGGCCAATCCTTTAGCACTGAGGATTCCTCAACTTCCATGGTTACGAAGGAGAGATGTTCCATTCAAACCTGCATCAATCTGAGCTGCAAAGCAGCACTTATAGACATTCCTTCTGTGCAACTGTTAAAGCAGTGTTGAGCCTTTTGTGATCCCAGGGCCAAGTGAAATTTCCAGACTCTCTCTCTCTCTTTCTCTCTTTTTGTATCCTTCAAAATCCCTCTGACTGCACCGCTTTAATTTAAGATTTCCATCATTTTCATATGGTACTGTAAAAATAAAACTAGGTTAATATTGTTTTCTTTTTTTTTAAGGAAGGAACATTCCAGCCTCCACCCCTGCCCCAAACCCAGATAGTTTCAATCCCACCCAGTTGCATGCCACGGCTCCATTCATTTCGCATCACCCCCCTACCCTTTGGAGCCTTTGCCCCCAGCCCCCAGCCCATTAAATGCAGGCAGGCCCTGTCTGCCAAAGGTTTTCAGCCCTTTTAATAGGGGCCAGATATTGAAAGCCAATATCTTGGCTGGTCATCTTTTTCCGTAATTCAGTTATACAGCATTGTATTATGGAAATCCTCTGTGCCATTGAGATCTAGCCCATTACTGATTGCTTTGGCTTCTGACAGTTCCCCAGAGGCTTAGGAAGATATTTTCCCAGATCTGCCCCCAGGAGTTTTTATCACTGACAGAAACCTGACTTTGGATGGATGTGCTCTGCCAATGAACAGTATTGTGGGTTTCTCCAATATGCCATTATTTTTTAAATAAATAATTTTAAATAATTTTAAATTTTTAAAAATAATTTTAAATAATTCATCTATCTGCTTTTGATTGTCTTTCCCCCACGCCAGCATCCCCCACACCAGAACATTGCTAAAAAAAATTGTGTGGCATTTTATGCCTGTTGATTCTTTGGTATTAAGATTGATACTGTGCAGTATTACAGACTAGATATGAGCAATTGAAGAATTTCTTATTCAAACTGTTTCAGACCCCCTGGGTAAATAGCACCAGGGACTACTGACTTATTACTGTTCTGCTTATCACTTTATCCTGAAAACTCTTCCACTGGCATTTCAATTTGTGGTTGCCCCCCTTCCCCTTTATTACCTGAAAAAAATGAGTTGGAGTGAGTATCTCCTTAGTAACTCCTTTCCTAAAGACAAATTTAACCCTCCCTTCATTTATCTGTCATCAATGAGTACCTAATGGAGTTTTGTGGCCCCCATGGCCCTACTGATTGTGTAACAGAGTGTTTGCTCCAAGGTATCCTTTTAAATAATTTTCTTTTCCATCAGCTTCAATTCTTTGTCTTCACTGCAAAGGTTTTAGAACAGATCCATGCCTAAACTGGCTTTTTCAGGGGGAGAATATGAAGAATTGAGGCAAACGGAGGTGGCAAAAATGAATCTATAGACATTATTGACATATTAAAAATAAATCACTAGGACAGAGCTTTCCAAACTTTTCATGTTGGTGACACACTTTTTAGACATGCATAATTTCGCGACACACTCTTACAGCAGGGCATCATTTTGCGACACACTCTTACAGCAGGGCACAAGGCAGGCACTAGGACCTGCGCAGAATCACAGCAGGTTTGGAGGCAGCAAGGCACAAGGCAGGCACTAGGACCTGCGCGGAATCCTGGCAGGGCAGGTTTGGAGGCAGCCAGGCACAAGGCAGGCACAAGGACCTGTGCGGAATCCTGGCAGGGCAGGTTTGGAGGCAGCAAGGCACAAGGCAGGCACTAGGCGTGGAAGCCAGGAGGCGGCAGCAGCCGCGACACACCAACGTGTCCTGACACAGAGTTTGGAAAGCTCTGCACTAGGAAAAGACAGGAAAAACACTTTCCCACAATTTAAATATCACCAATTCAATGAAAGATTTATTTTAATTTTTCAGTATTTAGTGGTAACATTCCTGGCAGCTAACAACTGAATCAGTTACTTACGCTAATTTGATTTATATGCCTTAGGAAATATGGACAATAAAGATGTAGCAGGGTTTATGATAAAAGAGTGTCAGGTGATTTTTTCCCCAGTTTCTTTAAAAACTTTCAGCCAAAATTGAATTGAATTGGATTGAAATTTGAATTGAATTGGAGGAGTTGAGGGTCTTGAAGAGGGTGAAGAGACGTCTAGAGCGCCGCTGGAGAAAGACGAAGACGGAAGCTGACCGAACACAATCTAGAGCCGCTATTAAGGCCTACCTTGTGGCGGTAAGAGCGGTGAAACGTAAATATTTCTCCACTCTTATTGCATCCGCAGAATGCCGCCCGACGGCCCTGTTTAAGATTACTCGATCTCTCTTGGGTAGGGTGGTTTCGACCACCCACCTGCAGGGCCGTGCGGAGGAATTTTCTGAGCATCTGCAGGATAAAATCGCTCGGATTCAGTCTAAGTTGGACTCCATGCCTGGATTGCAGTCTGGGGAGATGCCGGGAGAGCGGTCTTACCCTATTATCTGGGAACAATTTGATCCTGTTGGACCTGAGGAAGTGGACAGGATCCTTCGAATTGTTAATCCCACCACATGCTATTTAGATCCCTGCCCTTCCTGGCTGGTGAAATCGGCCGGGGAGGTGACAGGTGGATGGGTCCGGGCTATGATTAATACATCCTTGTTGGAGGGGGTGGTTCCAACTGCCTTTAAGGAGGCGCTGGTGCACCCCCTCCTTAAGAAGCCATCCCTGGACCTTACCATCCTGGACAACTTTCGTCCAGTCTCCCACCTTCCCTTTTTGGGAAAAGTGGTTGAGAAAGTGGTGGCGTTGCAACTTCAAAGGACCCTGGATGAAGCGGATTATCTTGACCCTTTTCAGTCAGGTTTCAGGCCAGGATATGGGACGGAGACTGCATTGGTCGCACTTACGGACGACCTCTGGCGGGAGCAGGATGGAGGTAGTGCATCCATCCTGGCTCTCTTGGATCTCTCAGCGGCTTTCGATACCATCGACCATGGTATCCTTTTGGGGCGACTTAGGGAGTTGGGGGTGGGTGGCGTAGTTTTGCGCTGGTTCACCTCCTTCCTCCGGGGCCGCTCCCAGTCGGTGGTGATAGGGGAGGAGAGATCCAGCCCGCGTTCGCTCCCATGTGGGGTGCCGCAGGGTTCGGTTCTCTCTCCTCTCCTGTTCACCATCTACATGAAACCGCTGGGTGAGGTCATCCGACACCATGGGATGAGGTATCATCAGTATGCGGATGATACTCAATTGTATATCTCCATCCCTGGTGCAGTAAGTGATGCAGTGTCCACCCTGTCCCAGTGCCTGGGGGCTGTGAGGGCCTGGATGGGGAACAACAGGCTTCAGTTGAACCCTGGTAAGACCGAGTGGCTGTGGATTGATGGCTCAGCATCTTCTGGGAAATTATCATCTTTGGTTCTCGATGGGGTAGCACTGCCCCGTTCAGAACTGGTGCGTAATCTGGGGGTTCTTCTAGACTCACGACTCCTGCTCGAAGAGCAGGTGGCAGTTGTGGCTAGGAGGGCTTTTGCGCAACTTCGGTTGGTGCGCCAGTTACGCCCATTCCTGGAACGCGATGCCCTCCGTACAGTCACTCATGCTCTCGTCATCTCCCATGTAGATTATTGCAATGCGCTCTACATGGGGCTACCCTTGAAGACTATCCGGAAGCTGCAGCTGGTGCAGAATGAGGCCGCGCGGGCAGTATTGGGTGCTCCAAGATCTGCACATGTAACACCGTTGCTCCGCGAGCTGCATTGGGTGCTGGTTTGCTTCTGGGTACAATTCAAGGTGTTGGTTATCACCTTTAAAGCCCTACATGGCATGGGACCAGAATACCTAAGGGACCGTCTTATCCCCATGTTATCGACCCACCCCACCCGGTCATCCAGAGAGACCCTGCTACGTACCCCATCAATTAGAGAATGTCATTTGATGGGGTCTAGGAGGCAGGCCTTCTCTGTGACAGCGCCCACGCTATGGAACAGCTTGTCCCCAGAGTTAAGACAGATCTCCTCCCTCCCGACCTTTAGGAAAGAGCTGAAGACCTGGTTCTGCTGCCTGGCATGGGATGGAGGAAGAGATAGTTCATCATGGAGATGGCTAATCCCTTGATTTTATTGTCCTTCTTTAACGAATATCTTATACATCTGGATTCATAATTTATAATTATTTTATATGGTCTGTAATTTTTATGTATAGTTTTTTTAACCATTTTATCCTGTAAACCGCCCAGAGTCCCTTATTCTGGGAGATGGGCGGGGATAAATTTAAATAATAAATAAATAAATAAATAAATAAATAAATAAATAAATAAATAAAATGGTTGGCTGATTGGGTCCTATAATCAAAGATGGCAAAATATGCTAGTTTATTTACAACTCCACTAATAGTATCTGGGAGGGTTACCATCTATGTGGTGTGTTTTTAATGAGTGTTGCACCACCAATGAAATAAAGTGCTTAAATAACTCAGTTGCCGAACTTCTAACAAAATGTGCCAATGATAAAATAAAAATAATGGCCAAGTTTGCAGTTGATCCCAAATTATTCAACATTAAAAAGGGATTGTGATTTTCCAGGGAAATTATTTTTCTAAACTTGGTAAATGGGCTTAAAACAGAAAACATAGTCCAGTGTAAACAAATGGAGAGTGTCACATATTATTGCTAACAATTTAAATATCACGCACAGACCAATAGAACCTGCACTGCAGTGATTGATCCAGGAAGTGATCTTGGAATTAAGGATAATTCAATGGAAATGTCAACTTAATGTGTAATTGCCGTAAAGAAGATAAATGAAGAGAATGAAGTAGAGATACAGTAAATGCTGTGCATCTAAGGCCCCAAGAGATTCATTTCAATGGAAGTCTGGCAATATATTTCAAAAAATTCCAAGCGCTACCTTGAACTGTTAAGCTAATAGCTTAACTAAAAGAGAAATATAGGCAGGGATTCGTTGACTATAGAGTAATTGCTTACCATCCACTGAAGCTAAATATGGATGTCCTAGGTGCATGTGGTTGGCCATTATGTGATCCAGAAGGCTTTTCTCGTATTCCTGAGAATGCCTAAAATCTTCCCTTCTTACCAGCGTTTGTCCTCTAGCTCAGGGGTCCCCAACCTTTTTGGCACCAGGGACCGGCCGTGGAAAACAATTTTTCCACAGACCGGGGGGGTGGGGTTTGCAGATGGGAGCCAATCGCGTGGACGGGGGTGGGGCGGGGTTTGCAGGCGGGAGCCAATCACGCAGACGGGGGCGGGGTTTGCATGTGGGAGCTAATCGCGCGGACCACCACGGCTCACCTGTGTGGCCCACATCCTAACAGGCTGCGGCCCACAGGTTGGGGACCCCTGCTCTAGCTGGTCCTGCTTGCGTGAGAGTAAAAGAGGAGAACAGATTGCAGGAGGAGCCAGGATGAGGGTGTACAGCTGTGAAAGGCAGACTATTCAATATTTTAGTAATACAATAAAAATGCGAAATCCAGCGGAGAGAGGCTGTGAATGTAAATTCCAATGTATAACGTATAATGCACAGCAATAATAGATGGCAGTGATAAATCACATTTTATTTTTGGGAGCCAGCTGGAAGCCTGAAGTAACAGTTCATTCCTTTAGCAGCCAATGAACTCAGTGCCTGGCCTTTTAACATACGTAAAAGCAGAAGTCAGTTGTTTTGGCATGCTCTCTGTGTTCTGCCTAGAACTTGGTTATATTATGATTTTATTGCTGCTTCCAGTTCTGTATTGATTAAACGTGGCCTCACATCTCTTTTAGCTTTTAGGATGGGCAAATGGAAATGCCCCCCTCATAAAGTCAGGGCGCTGATTTCTGAGGGTGTAGTTGAAAGTTTCCTGGGGATGAGAACTACTTACATACAGTATATTCTGTTCTATGAGAGGTACTTAGTATCTCTGATTCCCCAAGTTGGTCAGAATCTAAGTAGCAGACAGTCCTGGGAACCCTTTCCGACTGAAAACAGAAAAGATCTATTAGAATATTTTGTACTGTTTGGATCATTCGCACTAAAAACAAATAGAGTTATAATTGGAAAAGTACAGAGAGGGGCAACCAAAGTTGCAATTTTTAAAATATTTCTGTGTCATTTTTCTATTAAATTCATAGAGGCATTATACCAAAACAGATTTTTTTTTTTACTGCATTCATTTTTTTCGCTTGCTGTTTCTTGCTCTTGTTTTGTGCTTTCCATAAAGGTTTCGACAAGCCTTTTCCAGTCTGGTGCCTTCCAAATGTGTTGGATTCAACTTCCATTAGCCCCAACTAGCCTATCTATAAGGCTGGTAGATTATATTCAAAGGGTTTAAGTCTATGACCACCCAGTTCTATTTTTTATTGTTTATTTGGAAGTCAAGTACATCTCAGAGACTTATTTCCAGCTAAGTATTGATATCACCATAGTCTGATAAACCTTGTTATAGGTCCTTTGAGTACTAGATGCTAAGTACCTAATACTGAACTGCTGAGTATCGTGAGGGAGACAAATAACTAGGGTTATCCAATATGGGCTGCAAAAATCTGGATGACCTCCAGATGGTAGGAGAGAGAGAGAGAGAGAATTTATTTATTTATTTTATTTATTTATTTAATTTATTCCCCGCCCATCTCCCATACAAGGGACTCTGGGCGGGTTACAATAATTAAAACTTAAAAATTTAAAATTTTTAAAACCATACAAGATAGAAAATATATAAAAATATATCCAATATAAAATAAAATAAAATAAAATCCAAGATGGATTGGGGACCGTAGCACAGGTCATACTGCTACGGGGCCAGCCAACCCCAGGAGGCACTACCACCTCCGTTGTCCCAGGCCAGGCAGCAGAGCCAGGTCTTAATGGCCTTCCGAAAGGCCAGGAGTGAAGGGGCTAGTCTCACCTCCAGGGGCAAGATGTTCCATAAGGTGGGCGCTGTCGCAGAGAAGGCACGCCTCCTGGACCCCGCTAGATGGAATTCTCTTGTTGAGGGGGTCCGAAGCATGCCCTCTCTGCACGCACGGGTGGGGTGGGCTGACGTTATCGGGACGAGACGGTCCCTCAGGTACCCTGGTCCTATGCCATATAGGGCTTTAAAGGTAATCACCAACACCTTGAATTGGACCCGGAAGCAAACTGGCAACCAATGCAGCTCGCGTAGCAGAGGTGTTACATGTGCCGATCTTATGGCACCCGTAACTGCTCGCGCCGCCGCATTCTGTACCAGCTGAAGCTTCCGGATACTCTTCAGGGGTAGCCCCACGTAGAGCGCATTACAGTAGTCTATGCAGGAGATGACAAGGGCATGAGTGACTTTTCGGAGGGCCTCCTGATCCAGGAAAGGGCATAACTGGTGCACAACTCGAAGTTGTGCAACGGCCCTCCTGGCCACGACTGCCACCTGCTCTTCGAGCAAGAGTCGCGAGTCCAGGAGGACCCCCAGATTCCGCACTGGATCCGAGTGAGGTAGTGCAACCCCACCCAGAACCAAAGATGACAACTTCCTGGATCTAGGGGGGCCATCAATCCACAGCCACTCCGTCTTACCAGGGTTCAGTTGAAGCCTGTTGTTCCCCATCCAGACCTCCACAGCCTCCAGACACTGAGATAGGGCATCGACCGCATCACCTACTTCACCCGGGATGGAGATGTATAACTGGGTATCATCAGCATATTGGTGATACCTCATCCCGTGGTGACGGATGATCTCGCCCAGCGGCTTCATGTAGATGTTGAACAGGAGAGGAGAGAGAACCAATCCCTGCGGCACCCCACAAGACAGGGGTCGCGGGTCAGCTCTCTCCTCTCCTATCAACACCGACTGGGAACGGCCCTGGAGGAAGGAGGCGAACCAGCGCAAAACCACGCCGCCTGCCCCCAACTCCCTGAGCCGCCCCAAGAGTATACCATGGTCGACGGTATCAAAAGCCGCTGAGAGATCTAAGAGAGCCAGGATGGACGCACTCCCTCCATCCCGCCCTCGCCAGAGATCATCCATAAGCGCGACCAATGCAGTCTCTGTCCCATATCCTGGCCTGAAACCTGACTGAAAAGGGTCCAGATAATCCGTTTCCTCCAGAATCCTCTGGAGTTGCAATGCCACCACCTTCTCAACCACCTTTCCCAAAAAGGGAAGGTGGGAGACTGGGCGAAAATTGCCCAGAATAATAGGGTCCAGGGATGGTTTCTTGAGGAGGGGGTGCACCAGCGCCTCCTTAAAGGCAGCCGGGAACACCCCCTCACTCAAGGACGAATTTATAATCGCCAGGACCCAGCCACATGTCACCTCTCTAGCTGATTTCACCAGCCAGGAGGGACATGGGTCAAGTTGACATGTGGTGGCATTTACAATCCGAAGGATCCTGTCTACTTCATCAGGCCCAACAGGATCAAACTGCTCCCAGATAACATGGTAAGTACGAGCCTCTGGCATCTCCCCAGATCTTGTCTCACGCTTGGAGTCCAACTTGGAATGAATCTGAGCGATTTTGTCCTGCAGATGCTCAGAAAACTCTTCCGATCGGCCCTGTAGATGGGTCTCCCCTTGTTCCCGACCCAAAAACGATCTTGTAATCTTAAACAGGGCCGTCGGACGGCATTCTGCGGACGCAATAAGAGCGGAGAAATATTCACGTTTCGCCACTCTTACCGCCACAAGGTAGGCCTTAACAGCGGCTCTAGATTGTGTTCGGTCAGCTTCCGTCTTCGTCTTTCTCCAGCGGCGCTCTAGACGTCTCTTAACCCTCTTCAAAGCCCTCAACTCCTCCGTAAACCACGGAGAGTGACGGGCCGAACAGGGCCGGAGAGGTCACATAGGCGCAATCTTGTCCAGGGCTCTGGCTGCTGCCTTGTTCCAGGCTGCAGCCAGGACCTCCACTGGACCGTGAAGCAAGTCCTCGGGAATAACCCCCAGCTCCTTCTGAAACCTCACTGGGTCCATCAGTCGCCGGGGGCAGACCAGTTGAATAGGTCCCGCCTCCCTGTGGAGTGGGGCAGCACAAGAGAGTCTCAGGGTCACCAGGGTGTGGTCTGACCATGACAATGGGGAAAGATGTAACTCTCCCCTCAGATCACATTGCCACTGCTCGGACAAGAAAACTAAATCCGGAGTGAGACCACTGTCACGAGTCGGGTCACGAATAATCTGAGACAGGCCCATAGCTGCCATGGTAGCCATGAACTCCCGGGCCGCCTCCGAGGACCGTCCCAGGGACGGCAGATTGAAATCCCCCAGAACCATAAGTCTGGGAAACTCCACTGCCAACCCTGAGACAGCCTCGAGCAGCTCAGACAGGGAGGTTGCTACGCAGCAGGGAGGCTGGTACAGCAGCAACACTCCCAACTGTTCTCGTGAACCCAACTTGAAAAACAGGGTCTCACACCCGGTCACTTGTGGAGCAGCACCCCTGAAGGCCACAAGGGGCTCTCGGATGACAACTGCCACCCCTCCTCCCCTGCCCCGGTGTCTCGGCTGATGCTACACCCGAAACCCGGCTGGGCACATTTCCGAGAGGGCTACTCCCCCCTCTGGGCCCAGCCAGGTCTCGGTAATACACACCAGGTCAGCCCCTTCCTCTGTGATTAAATCACTTATAAGGGGGGCCTTGTTATTCACCGACCTGGCGTTCAGCAGCAGCAGTCGGAGACCGGAGCCCACGAGGATCTGCTTACCAGGGCCTGAGTATGAACACGGGGGGCCGGAACGCACCACCGGTAACAAACACCGGGGGCGCCTTCCCCGATAATGGCTTGCCCTTCGGTTCCCATCATACCGTCCCCTGCCCATCACCACCTGAATCACTTGGCCCGCCACACAGCCCCCAGAGATTCCTGGCTCTGGCCTAGTAGCCTCTACTCCCAGGCCTCCGGAATTCTTGGGACTAATCAAGGGTCCCTTATCCCATTCATCCATCATCCAATCTCATGCAATGTCGGGTAGCTCGTAAGACCCCCCAGCGCACCAGCTCTCGCTCTCGGCGCTGGTAGGGTCCAGCACCACCCCCACTCACACTCACACCCTGCACCTCTCCCTCAACTTCTCTCACTGGTCAGGGAGAGGTACCAACACTCACCAGCATTCACTCCTACCCCACCTGACTCTCACCCAGGGGGGTACTCTTACAAAACCATACAATCTTGGCTCCCCCCCACCTCGTCTCTGACCCGGGGGGGGTCCACATTCATACCAAGGGACCCCTACAAACCCTCTGCCGCCTTAGCCTGAATTGGGACGATATCCAGGTCTTCATGGGGGTTAGTCCGTTAGTTATTTTAGAATAACTCTAAAATAACACCTTCATATCTGGCTTGTGTGTTCCTGGAGATTTCTAGCTGACTTCTTGCTGGGAACTTGGTGATTCGGCAAGGGAATGCTTGCAGGCCAGCCTGACAGTACCTCCTGCATTATGTAAGATATGACGCAGAACAGAGATTTTTGCCTGTGCCTACTCTGTTACATGGAAATTGGAAAGTACATGGAAATTTGTGTGAACAAGATAAACTCTGATAGGACTTTATAGGAGCACCTGAAATATATGCAGGTGTGTGTGTGTGTGTGTATTTCTTGCTGTTGTCAATAGGTTAAGGAAGTGCAGAAAAAACATCTATGTTTAAATGTCTGCTTTTGCCATTTTTATTGACTTGTATTGTTTTTGATGAGAGGAGACATGGGTTAAAAGATTTACTGTAAGTCTTAAAATACAGGATTTAGATGCAGAAATCTGTCTTCATAATTTATTATAACTCTCTTCAGCTCAGATTTACATTTCTAAATTAGAAGTGTACCCTTTCCAAAAAACCTTTGTTGAAGCTCCATAAAGTTTGCATTATACTCAGTTTTTCTGATTTTCTTTTCATTTCCTCAAGGGAAGTATGGGGGGGGGTATTTTGATGCTTAAAATTCCTAAGTCCTCTGATATATTTATTTAAAGCACTTCAGATGTATTTTCTAGCTGTAATCTTTGCAGCAACCCTGTAAGCTCGGCTAATAGCAGGAATGATGGTCATGGCCAAATTTATACTTGGAGACATTCATAGGCACCTACAGGGAAGGCAAGTGATGCTGTGTGCGTTGTGACATCACAACAATGGTGTAACAAGACGTGCAGATCCAGTGAGTGTCAAGCACGCATACATCTGGTTTGATCTTGATATGCATTAGTTCCCCATCTGCCTTGGAGAAGGTATGCGGCAACGGTCGGTAAAACATAAGCCTGGGACAGGAAGAGAACCTTGGGGAAAAACACTTAAACTGTCTCTGCCTTAACTTTCTTTGGTATAAGAGGGAGGAATTAAAAACATTGTTAGGCTTTCAAGATTCTGTTATTATAGCCTTTATCAATAACAGAGTTTCGGTATTTCTTGTGGAGTCTGTTTCCTGACCTGGCCTACTTTTAGGGCTGACACCATCCAGAGAAGTCACCTGAGTTTAATTCTTCTCTTGGACATTCTAGGGAGAACCATAGAAATCAGTGCAGTACTATTTCTATGAAACAAGAGAAGTATGACCTCTTGGAACTGGATATTTCTTGTGTTTGTAATCTTCAAGGGTGAGGCTTGGATTGAATATGGAGGGGGACCTGATTTTGTCAGCAAGTGATCTGATGTAGCAAGTGACAAGTTTTCTCTCTTGTCACTACAGATGCTCTGATCGTATGGGGGGAACATGGAGGGAAAGCACAGAGGAACTGGTATTATAGCAAGGAAATGATCTTAGCAGGTTGGTTGGCATGTTGGTGGAAAAGACAAGGTAAAGAAGACCCAGCTAGACCTTAACAATCCATAATGATTTATAAAGGAGGAAAGATCTCCTGTACTTTATCTTGCTTAAGGACAAATCATGATGGTGCTTGATACATAGATTGCTCATCCAACATATGTCTTGAGCTTCAGCTCCTTGTGCTTTCCTGCTTCTCTACAGATCATTGACAAGACTGATGGAGAAGTAGTTGGGAGTTATCCTGGAACGTTAAAAGAGGACCCAGCTTTTCCAAAAGCTTACCCTACTCTGAAATTCCTCTGAAATGTCTTTCTGCTGCTTTTCCACTTCTTCTTTAATTAGTTTTCCTTTCTTCCCAGGACTTCCGGTCTTCATCCCCATGTGATATATTAGGTCGTGGCTCCTGCCATGGCCAAGTACAGGGAGAGATACCCCTGGCTGCACGGCACAGATGCAGATAGGCTGGAAGCACTGTTCCAGGAAAAAGTCTCATGAACTGAGAAGTCCTTGAGGGTGTAATAAGCACAGCTTTGGTCTTCTTTCAATTTGTTTGGTTTCTGAATAGATACAAAAGGAGGGGGAGGTTGAGATCCCAGCGTGCCCATGGGATGCCTGATGAATTTTCCAGTCTAAGTTTCTTTCTCTTCCGTATGGAGGAATCTGGATGAAAGCAGGTAGATTTCTTCTATGATGTCGATGAAGGTTCTCAGTCATCCAGGTGGAACAGTCTGTGGCTTGAATCATGTCAACTGGATTTCTATTTTCTCAGTAGAAACGTTTCACTCCTTATCCAAGGAGCTTCTTCAGTCTGAGTAAAGTTAGTAAGGGAATCCTTAAATATGTTTCTAGGGTGGCTGTGTGACCTTGCACCTGGGGCTAGGTCATGGTTATTTTGAGATGTTTATTTCTAAGTCCCATTATCATCTAAAGGAGGATCGTTAAGATTACCCTGCTGCTGTTGAGCTTGCGAAATGGTCTTAATCTTCCTAGGCACAGAAGACAAAGCAGGAAGGAAGATAGGGAAAAGGTTGTGCCTGAGGCCCCCACCTCTATTCAAGGAAGGATTTTCCAAGTTGGCATAAATGGATTCCTTGACCCCTCTCTCAAACCAACTATCTTCTCTGTCTAAAATGTGAACATTAATGTCCTCAAATGAGTGTCCTTTTTCCTTTAGATGAAGATAAACTGCTGACTCTGGTCCTGTGGTGTTATTTCTCCTGTGTTGGGCCATCCTCCTGTACAAAGGTTGTTTGGTTTCTCCAATGTAGAGTTCAGAGCATTCCTCACTGCACTGGATTGCATACACTACATTGCTTTCCTTGTGTTTTGGAGTTTGATCTTTGGGGTGTACAAGCCTCTGTCTCAGTGTGTTGGTGGGTTTGAAATATACAGGTATGTGGTGTTTGCCAAATATCCGTTTTATCTTTTCAGACACGCCAGCCATGTAAGGAATGATTACACATTGTCTGTAGCTTGAATCATGTCAACTGGATTTCTATTTTCTCAGATGTTATTTCTCAGATGTTATTTTTCATCTATTTCTCAGATGTTATTTCTAAGTCCCTTTATCATCGCTAAATCTAAGTCTACCAGACCTAAAACAGCGACAGACGGGGCTGAGACTCAGAGTAAACGGAAGAACCTGGTCATTCCTTATGGCCCAACACAGGAGAAGTAACACCACAGGACCAGAGTCAGCAGTTTATCTTCATCTAAAGGAAAAAGGACACTCATTTGAGGACATTAATGTTCACATTTTAGACAGAGAAGATAGTTGGTTTGAGAGAGGGGTCAAGGAATCCATTTATGCCAACTTGGAAAATCCTTCCTTGAATAGAGGTGGGGGCCTCAGGCACAACCTTTCCCCTATCTTCCTTCCTGCTTTGTCTTCTGTGCCTAGGAAGATTAAGACCATTTCGCAAGCTCAACAGCAGCAGGGTAATCTTAACGATCCTCCTTTAGATGATAATGGGACTTAGAAATAAACATCTCAAAATAACCATGACCTAGCCCTAGGTGCAAGGTCACACAGCCACCCTAGAAACATATTTAAGGATTCCCTTACTAACTTTACTCAGACTGAAGAAGCTCCTTGGATAAGGAGTGAAACGTTTCTACTGAGAAAATAGAAATCCAGTTGACATGATTCAAGCCACAGACTGTTTCTTCTATGATGTTATCCAGATTGTGTTTTCCTGGGACATTTGAGAGATGCCAAGCATGTTATGAGGGCTCTGCCTTTGGAGTTACTGTCTCTTTACGGTTGTAAACCAGACACCAAAAGTCTGATTGATTTTCTTCCGACACAAGGAAATATTAAAAGGAAGGGGCTAATTTCTGTGCCAGTTTTTGGCATCAGAAGCCTTTAAACATAATTCTCCAAAGATGCTCAAGTTTCCCTCTACGATCTTCAAGAGATATTAATCCCCTCCATCCATTGCATGGGACAGCATGTGCTGCCAAGGCAAAACATGCAACTTGAAATGTGCTTTCTTGATATGTTATTAGTGCAGCTACTATTCCAGCACGAAGAGCTTTGCAAACTGGTAGGAGGGGGGATTTCACAGTGAGGTAAAGAGATTCGTATTTCAGTTGTAAAGCCAGTAGGAGGGGATGATTCTTGTTGCTTAGCATTAATAAATGCAGAAATGAGAATATCTTGCTGGGTAGAAGAAATTGCATCTCAGAATATTTTTAGTATTCTGAATATATTTGGTGATCCTGATTAATCACAGAGCCTGGCTTTCTTGGACTTAAGCTTCAGAATAAACAGGAAATTAAGTAAAATGTAGGTGTCACAGTTGGGAGGTTTGAATTTTGGAATTCTTGTTTTGTCACAAAATCTTGGATGGTCAAAGACAGTCTCTCTCAGCTTAATCCAGCTCATGGACTTGTTGTAAAGATGGTATGGAGGACGATACGTATAGCCATGGACAGCTGCGGCAGGGTGGTGGGACAAGAGATGTCATGATGCATGTCACGTCATTATGGATGATATTAGGGATTACCTCATTGCAATAAGGGCAGAAAAACGTCAATATTTCTCTGCCCTTAATTGTGTTCACTGATAGCAGTAAAGTGACCCTATTTAGGGTGATCCGGTCCCTACTGTACTTCCGGGTGCAATTCAAAGTGCTGGTTATAAAGTTCTACATGGCGTAGAGCCTGGTGTCTGCCTAGCTGATATGAGCCAACAGGGCGAGTGCCCTTCAGTTAAACAGTGTTTTTGGGAGGAGGTTATGTGCCTTTTCTGTTGCAGCCCTCTGGAAGGAAGTTCCGCCTGAGATCTGGGTGGCTCTATAACCCTTATAGCAGAGCTTTCCAAACTGTGTGTCGGGACACGTTAGTGTGTCGGCTGCAGCATCTGGGTGTGTCGCGGCTGCTGCTGCTTCCGAACCTTGCCAGGATTCCACGCAGGTCCTAGTGCCTGCCTTGTGCCTGGCTGCCTCCAAACCTGCTGTGATTCTGCGCAGGTCCTAGTGCCTGCCTTGTGCCCTGCTGTAAGAGTGTGTCACAAAATGATGCCCTGCTGTAAGGGTGTGTCGCAAAATGATGCATGTCTAAAAAGTGTGTCACCAACATGAAAAGTTTGGAAAGCTCTGCCTTATAGAGTTCCAAAGGGCCTTAAAGATCTGGCTGTTCTCCCAGGCCTTGGGTGGTGGTGGTGGTTATTTTATTTATTAGATTTGTTAAGGCTGCCTGGCTCTAAAAAGATTAGGGTGGCTGGAGTTCCTTGTGAGTTTGTTGATATAAGGATTTTGTGTGTGTGTCATTGACTGAATCCTGCATCTTGGTTTTTCTCTTGTCCTTACTCTATTTGGTTCAATTGTATTGTATTTTATTTTCTTCATTATGTTGTGAGCTGCCTAGAGGCATTCTGGAGTTGGGCAGTGTCTGAATTGAATTGAATTGAATTAACTAAATTAAATTAAGGCTTCTACAGGCCACCTACATGTACAGAGTCTTATGGACTTCTTGGAGGAAGAACAGGTTGATGTAATTAATTAGGCCTGGAGAATCTGTGGTCTCCTAGATGTTCCTGAACTATAACTTCCAGCATCTCTCCTTACTGGCCATGCTGCTTATGGCTGCTGGGAACTATAGTTCAGAGCATCTGGATGACCAGAGCTTCCACTTCCAAGAGCAAATGTCATTTTTGTTTGTTTTAAAAACAATAATTTTACACTTTCCTTTAATTTATTTACTACCTGAATGCTATTTTTATTATTTCACATCTTTCTGATATTTAGATTGTAGCAAGTAACTGTTCAGTGTTTTCAGGGACAGAGGGCAATTGGCCAGATAACCAATGTTTTTAGATGTATATCAACATTCAACTATATCACAGTTGTATCATAAAGGTACTTTCTGCTCCTATTTATTCTGATTCTTCATTAAAAATAACCCCATTACCATGGATGTGGTTATAAAATTGGTATGGGTCATGGAGGAGTTTTCAGAATCTGGCTGATACGGCTTAGCTTTGTCTGATATATGTTAGGGGACTGAACGGTTACAGTATAGCTATTATCTATTTGATATCAGCTGTAGAGCAATCCCATAAATTTGCTTCTCTAGGGAGTCCTGAATTCACAGCTCTTGGTGGGTGGCCCCTTTCTCATGGAAAGTTGAGAATGAATTAATTTTACATTTTTCTTCTGTGGCTTTTATTGGATGAGAAGAAATGGAAACCTGTCCTGGAATCATTCACTGTGCTCGGTTTTTCAAAGTGAAAAAAATCCCGTGACTGAAGAATGTCACCCTTTTTTCCCTAGCTTGTACTTTAGCTCTATTATTATGGTGATCATTCCTCCTGAGTCAAATTTTATTCTTTCCCTCATTTCTTCTCCAAATCTCTCTCTCTCTCTCTCATACACACACACACACACCTCTTCTTTTCTCAAGTTATATACAGTAGATACATACCTTTATAAAGATTGCTATATCCTTTCAGTCAAACCAAATTCCTAGTGATGACACCCACCCAGGCAGTTTTTGTGACAGTAGGACAGAAAGGGTATGCAATTCCTTCTTCTAGAACAGAGGTCTCCAACCTGTGGGCCACGGGGCTCCCACCCACAAACCCCGCCCCTTCCACGCGATTGGCTCCTGCCTGCAAACCCCACCCCGGTGCTTGTGATTGGCTCCCGCCTGCAAACCCCGCCCCTGGTGCACGCAATTGGCTCCTGCCAGCAAACTCCACCCCCCTGGTCCATGGAAATCCCAGAAACCCCTCCCCCTCGGTCTGCGGAAATCCTGGAAACCCCGCCCCCCCGGTCCATGGAAAAATTGTCTTTTGAAACCGGTCCCTGGCGCCAAAAAGGTAGAGTATTATTTACAGGCACAGGCAGCAACTATCCAAGGTTTCAGAGTGGTCAGTCTTTCCAGGTCTAAGTGGAGATGCCATTGACTGAACACGGGTCCTTTAGCTGCAAATCAGGACTTCTACCCCTGAGCTGTGATTCATCTGTAATTACTTGTAGTGCCTCTCTGGAACTTTTGGCAACTTGCAGAGAGAGGTTTTTAGCTAATTAATTAATTAATTAATTAAGTTTATATAGCCGCCCACCTCAAACCAACGATTCTGGGTGGCTAACAGTCATAAAAACAGTTAATCAATTAAAACAGCACAAAAGAAATTAAGTACAAATAGCATCCAAGAAATATTACAATCCGTCGGTGTCAGCACAACTAGGAAACAGGGCCCTTCACATACTCGGGACCCCGGGCCTGGGCACATAGCCAGGTCTCCAAGGCCTTCCGAAAAGCCAGCAGGGTCAGGGCCATCCTATCTCAGGAGGGAGGATGTTCCAGAGGGCAGGCGCTACGGCAGAAAAGGTACATCTCCTAGCCCCCACCAGCCGACATTCCTTGGCTGATGGGACCCATAGCATGCCCATCCTGATTGGACAGGTAGAGACAACTGGGAAAAGATGGTCCCTCCGGTAACCCAGTCCCAAGCCATGAAGGGCTTTAAAGGTGAGAACCAGAACCTTGAATTGCACCTGGAAACACACTGGCAACCAATGCAGCCCCCGAAGCAGTGGTGTTACAAGTGCCAAGTAGCCAACACTATATACAGTGTGTGCAGCTGCATTCTGTACCAGCTAAAGCTTCCGAATGCTCTTCAAGGCAGCCCTATGTAGAGCACATTGCAGTAGTCTAAACGGGAGGTCATGAGGGCATGAGTGACAGAGGGTAGAGTCTCCCGGTCCAGGAATGGGCGCAACTGGCGCACAACCCAAAGGTGTGCAAAGACTCTTTTAGCCATGGCTGCTACCTGCTCTTCCAGCAGGAGCCGTGAGTCCAAGAGGACCCCCAGATTGTGAACCAGGTCCATCTGGGGCAGTGCCGCCCCATCCAGGACCAAAGATGGAAAAACCTTGGTACAGTACTGGAAGGCCCAAGCGCTCACAGCCATTCAGTCTTGCTTGGGTTGAGCCAAAGCCCACTGTGCCCCATCCAGACCCCTACAGCCTCCAGGCACGTCAACTTCTATTGATGATTTAGAGACAAGAAAAGAGCTTGGAAACAAATGAGGGATAAAATTATGTGCCCCCATTCACTCATTGTATTAAACCACAATTGCATGTAATAAGCCATACCATAACCAACAGCAAACCATAAGTCAACAACTCACCATAGCAAACCATAAGCCAAAATGAAACCATAGTTTCAAATGGCAGTTTATTGCCCTGAAATAAACCATGGTTTATTCACTGTCTTGGGCCAAACATTGCACTAAGCCATAATCAAGCAAACTACACTATTGCTTAGTGAAATGTGTGAACCAAGTTTATCTCTCTTGAAATATGTATGACAAAGAGGAAAGAACCACACAGTCTTGCTGAAGTATTTTTTTACTTACAGAAGTGCCTTGTCACAAAAATTTGCATGGAATTATTAGTGTTGATTCTTTGTGATACATGAACAGTTTGTAGGGGGGAAAAGCTGCCTTGTTTTTAGTTAATATTTATTTGCTACAAGCAAGAAGACAAATGGTTAAGTCTTGCCTGAATGATTTGTCTGCTCACTAGCTCAGCAATATTTCTCTTTCAATATGCTCTCTTTTTGGCTGGCAGGTCTACTTCTGGAATGATGATACAAACCGTATGCACAGTGTGCCTCTAAACTTACTAGTGTAATTTTTAAAGAAAAAATCTGCAGAATCAAATTTTCTGGGTCAAATTTCAAAGCTAAGAAAACCATTTTTAAAAATTTGTTTACAGGCTTAAAGCCAATTTTGAGTGGTGTACAATTTCCATCTTCATAAATTCAGATTAAAAACAAAGAATTAAACATAGTTTAATGGCAACAGGCTAGAAACCAGGAGTCTGTGAGTTCCAGTCCTGCCTTAGGCATGAAAGCCGGCTGGGTGACCTTGGGCCAGTCACTCTCTCTCAGCCCTAGGAAAGAGCCAATGGCAAACCAGGAGACTGAGAGTTCTAGTCCCGCCTTAGGCATGAAAGCCGGCTGGGTGACCTTGGGCCAGTCCCTCTCTCTCAGCCCTAGGAAGGAGCCAATGGCAAACCAGGAGACTGAGAGTTCTAGTCCCGCCTTAGGCATGAAAGCCAGCTGGGTGACCTTGGGCCAGTCACTCACTCTCAGCCCAACTCACCTCACAGGGTGGTTGTTGTGGGGAAAATAGGAGGAGGAAGGAGTATTAGGTATGTTCGCTGTCTTGAGTTATTTATAAAAATAATAAAGGCAGGATAGAAAATAAATAAGTAAATAAGTAAATAAGTAAATAAGTAAATAAGTAAATAAGTAAATAAATAAATATTGATAGAACACATTAGTAGGAAAGAAAAGAGAAGAAAGAATGTAAAAGAATGGGAATGGACCAACAGTTAAAATCCCATTCCTTACCAGAGGGAGCAGTAGTGGCATTCCGGCTTCCATGGCCTGATGAAACAGTCCCAGTTTTAGCCTGGAGGCAAGGGGCCATTCTGATATCTGGAGGCAGGCTATTCCAGAGGAGCAGAGCCCCATCTGAAGAGGAACCCTTCTGAGCTTCCTTCATGCAGAATTCCTGCCCTTACTTGATCCTATGAGGCAGGCCGATGTTACTCGGAGAAGGTAGTCCTGCAGTTCTGATTTTAAGGGCTAGAATTTCTATTCCCAAAAATGGGGAGCTTACAAACATTTGTTTTTTTCTGCTCAGCAAGCTTCAGTAGAGCTGCTAATGGAACCTGACACGACTCTCTGCCTGATAAAACCAAGTTTTATGGTTGGAGACTATTCATCGTTCCACTGAATAATCAGACTCCTGATTTGTTTGCTACCATAGTCTAACACAACTCTCCTCCTCCAGCGTTTCCATTGAATAATGTAATGTGCTTCATTGATCGGACATATTCCTCCCTTCCACCAACTATTTGACTAGATAAAAAATTCCTGACCATCAAAGGGCTGCAGTGATTTGGAAATAGTAAAGGCATCGCTTCTGTGGATTTAGAATTTTTTTTTCTCATGTCCAACATGGCTACTATTGTTTGCCATTTTTTAATATTATTTGAATAAATTTAAGAACATGAGGAAAGCCTCGCTGGATCAGCCCAAAGGCCCCTCTGACCCAGTCCTGAGTTTGCATCGTGGTGGGAAGGGAAAGTAATCGGGTTGCCCAGGTGAAGGTCTTGTTATGTCAAGAAACAATCCATTCTAGAGCCATGTTTGAAGGAAGGAAATCCTGTTAGTTTTGTCTCTGCTTATTCGTTGACATGCACATAGAAGCATGAATGTTAAAAATGACAAGGAGAAAACAACCAGAATGAATAATTAAGCAATTAGCAAAGCAACACTGACTCCCTTTAGAAATGTGCAAAACAATGGGAGAGAAATAAAATAACTCTTTCTCCTGCACTTGGTGTCAGAAAACTGAAAACCTGGATGAGGTATTTTGTTTACAACAAAACAGAAGGTATTTGATGGGTTGAATGGTCTTGAGTCAACTTACAAGAAGTAGGCAATTATACCCCTTGCCTAAACAGAGACTTAAGCAACATTGCATGCAGAGCAAAAACTGATTGTCTTGGGGAAATGCTTTTATCAGGGCAGCAGCCTCCTCTTTCTCAGAGTACAAAGTTAAGTGGAAAACAAGAGAGGGGGAAACCAAGTTTGAAACCAAGTGTTGATGGTTAAAAGAGATGTCCCACTGTTCTGGCCTGCAAATAGAGTTAGAAGCCTGAGAAATTTAAGATGCTAATTAGAGGCTGTGATGTTCTTGAATAGCATGATAAATGCAAGATGCATTCAGAGCTCATAAAAGTCTGAGCCAAAATAACCTACCCAATTTTGTGTTTATTTTTTTCCACAGCTCTGTTGAAAAGTTTCTTTCCTTTGTTGGTCACTTGGTTGCATTTGTTACATGATTGTTCAGATGTTGCCTTTCTTGGTGCCATTTCCCATCACTTTCTTTGTCTTCCCAGGTTTTTAAATTATAACATGCTATATAATTGGGTTGACTATAGAGACCCCATGATTTTATTAATGATGTGTGCAGATCATATGCCTGATCTTATAATGTCATGGATGAGTATAAACAAAGATATGTGGGTCACCACAGACAATAGGATTAAACAGCGCAGGATGCATTAAGGAGGATGAGAGTGGGGAAAGCAAACGAGAGAAAGAGAAGTAGCATTGGGAAGGAAAAGCAATGAACTTTTTGCAATATTTTAACTTCATCAGACATAACCTTTTTTTGTAATAAATGGTGAAGTTGGAAGTAATACACCATACATTATTCATTTAAATAATGAAATTGACAAGGGAGCATGTCAGGCCCAGCCCAAGAACGACGAAGAATCAGTCCAGCCAAACTTCAGTTCTTTATTTGCTCACACCGTATAGACAGAAACTTGCCAGACTAAAGCAACTCTACCTAACCTAAGGGGAGATAACCTAGGAAAACTCTAGGGCGGGGCTACTCTGAACCTCTTAGTTTTCACACAACTGCCCCCTGGACTATGTTTCATCTCCTTCCCCTTCTTGGAATGTACTCCCTCCTTCCTGAGAACCAGCAGCACTACCGAAATCCACCACAGAGCAATAACATGTTTTAAAAATCTATTAATATTCATGGGGGGAGAAGAGGAAAACGTGGCTGAGTGGTTTTCCATTGAGGTTAATACTTAGATGGAGTTGCAGAACTGGGCTACAAAGTAGGTGGCAACAAAGCATTAGCACTTTCTATGTCTCTTTGCTACTATCCGGTGGTCCTCTGAATTTTTATTTCCCAGATCTGGTAGTCCTGGTTTAAGGCACATTTTGGTAAATTGTGGCCAAACTGCAGAGAAGCAGGGTGGGGAACTTCATACTAGAATTCTGAACTTTCCAAGAATCATTGGGCTAAAAAAAGATCTCTAGATGGTGGGACTGGCTTAGAATATTTTACTGCCAGAGACAGAGTAGAAAATGATTGGTCAAAGTGCTTAGTGCTTAAGGCCTGTCAAGTAATTTTGCCAGCTCAGCAGAAAATCACTTCCTTGATAGCATAAAAAATTAAATAACCACTTTCTGTTATGTATATGACCCTCAAATCAGGTGCCTGAGGCCACTGGGACCTGCCAACTGTCCATTAACTTGGAAAGGTGGAAAGAAGAAACTTTAAATGTTACAGCATAGATTTATAAAAGCCCTGAATTCTTGCTGTGCTCTAAGCAATCAACTGTTGTGTTAAGGCTTTTTTCTTGTCTGCAGTAAAAATTCTAAACTAGCTGTGTCATGTCTTGGAGGCTTCTGTCAAGTCTAGCCAAGAACTGAATTAACAGCTAAGGATCTGGGGATCTGTGATTTACTGCCAAGCCTGAGTGTGAAGTCTGACAAATGCAGTGCCTCATTCTGCTTAGTAGTAGAGCTGGCCATGCTGAAGTTGTTTTTAACTAATTCAAATCCCATAATGTTAGTATCTCAGTTTAGTGAGACTGTTAATCCTATACATCAGAGCTTTCCAAACTTTTCATGTTGGTGACGCACTTTTTAGACATGCATCATTTCGCGACACACTCTTACAGCAGGGCACAAGGCAGGCACTAGGACCTGCGTGGAATCACAGCAGGTTTGGAAGCAGCAGGGCACAAGGCAGGCACTAGGACCTGCGCAGAATCACAGCAGGTTTGGAGGCAGCAGGGCACAAGGCAGGCACTAGGACCTGCGCGGAATCACAGCAGGTTTGGAGGCAGCAGGGCACAAGGCAGGCACTAGGACCTGTGCGGAATCACAGCAGGTTTGGAAGCAGCAGGGCACAAGGCAGGCACTAGGACCTGCGCGGAATCACAGCAGGTTTGGAGGCAGCCGGGCACAAGGCAGGCACTAGGACCTGCGTGGAATCACAGCAGGTTTGGAGGCAGCAAGGCACAAGGCAGGCACTAGGACCTGTGCGGAATCATGGCAGGGCTCGGAGGCAGCAGCAGCCACGACACACCCAGACACTGCAGCCGACACACCGTGTCCTGACACACAGTTTGGAAAGCTCTGCTATACATTCATAGTTAGGGTTTATTTCAGATTGGCACAAGACTGTGTAATTAATATTAGGTATTTGAAATATATTAGCTGATATACTGTATGTGGCAGTACCATAGCCAGAATATGCTTCAGATGTTTGGGATGAGCTGATAGTGTCAAGAGTCACCCAGGATCCCTGGCCTGATTATCTGTTGGAAGTGACTTCAGCAGTGTGGTTCTGTTGCTGTCTGCCTGAAACATTCAACTGCTTTAAGAATTTCCTGAAAATAGACTGGTGTGTGTCTGTGTCTCTGTATAACAGTAGTGTAACAGTAGTTTTTAGAATTATTCAGGTCAAGCAAAATAACTAACATAAAGATGATAATGGAAGAGTGGGGTCTCTCTTATCAATTCTCTAATCTCTTTATAACATTCAGTTCTTGAGGAGTTAGTGGTATAGAAATGATGCAAATAAAAACCTGTGCAAGAAAGTTGATCTAGCAGGTTTTATACACTTGGATAACCTACTCTAGTCCTTCTCAGGGTTCCTGATTCAGTGGCATCTTGTAGATTAGTCTTATTTGGTCCACTGCATTGGCCACAGGCTTCGGCAGTAGAAGGAACAATCAGGGACAAGAGCAAAGGGACATTGCTAGGTTTTATGCTGTTCAGGTGAGATTACTTGGTCACCTCTCCTTTTTCTGGGCAACGTGTACACATGTGCAAAAGAACTTTCATTGGAGAAATGTATTATTAGAGTTTATCTGGCTACAGGTGAGCAAAGCAGGGGCAACCTTGTGGCAAGATAGGCGTGTATGCTGCAAAGAATTGCTGGTGGGGATAGGAACTGGATCATGATCCCGGTAACTTTCGGGAGATTTTAAACATGGGAAGGTAGTTATGAACATGGTTTGTCACAAAGATAAGTCTGCAATTGTATAGTTCTAAAAACTAGGTTTGGTGCCTTTTCAGTGAAATTTGTAATTTCTGGATGAGAAATAAATATCCTTTCCTTTGTATATCTGCATCTATAAGGAAAAGTCCAAAAACGTTTTTTCCTCCCTCCCTCCCTCCCTCCCTCCCTCCCTCCCTCCCTCTATAAAATGAGTCTTTCAAAAGGTAATCTGAGCTAAAACTACATGGATTGCATATTGTATATACGTATTTAAACAATTTCGAAGTTAATTTCTTGCAATGGAAACAACAGAGTCTTATGGCACTTTAGTGTCCACAAAACCGTATTTGTCAAAATCAATCTGTCCATCTCTAAAACGCCACAGGATTGTTGTTTATAGTTTTACAATGGTATTCTTTTGCTTTCTAAGGTCCATTAGCTCAGGGGTCCCCGGCCTGTTAGGAAGTGGGCCGCGGGGCTCCCTCCTGCAATCCCCGCCCCCCGGTGCGAGCGATTACCCTGCCCCCAGTGTGCGCGATTGGCTCCCGCCTGCAATCCCCGACCCCCAGTGCGCGCGATTACCCTGCCCCCAGTGTGCGTGATTGGCTCCCGCCTGCAATCCCCGACCCCCAGTGCGTGCGATTGGCTCCCGCCTGCAAAACCTACCCCACCCCCAGTCTGTGGAAAAATTTTCTTCCACAACCGGTCCCTGGTGCCAGAAAGGTTGGGGACCGCTGCATTAGCTGAAATGCTGCATTTTAGACAAAAGGACATTGTCAATGTTTGCCAGAAAAACAAAAACTCCTTGTTTTCTTTCTGAAGGACAGGTATTGTCACCAGCTAATTCAAAACTGTTTTCACTTGGACGTTCAAGAGGAGTTATAAACAGCCCTGGGTTGTGATATTGATGCCGTTCACACTTGCTAGCTACCTTCTGTGATATCTTTCTACATGGAAAGGAACTAGTGCAGAGTTCTTCTCCAGCTGTTGTCCTCCTTTTTATTTTTACCTTATACATCCTCAGCTGGGAACTTTGCTTATCAAGCTCCACCATTTCCCAGAGTTGAAGATGGCTAATCTTTGCTTACTCAGCTCCATCTTTATCTGCTCCCATATACTTGGAACTCTCTTCTGGGTTTCTTAAATGATAGTGGGGTTTTTTCATACATTCTTCAACTCACCCTTCAAAGTTTACCTTTCCTGTGAAGCCTTGGGCATAGCTCCCTAGTACCCATTCCCTACTGTAGTTTTTCCCAAGCTGGTAATCTCCAGATGTGCTGGACTCACGGGGGCTGATCCAACAATCTGGAAGGCACCATTTAAGAACCACCACCCTTCTGCAACTGAGGCTGTAACTAAGCTTATGTAAGTATAACTGAACTGCTCCCCTCTCCCATATATAGAGTTTATGTATGTACATTATGTAGGTAAGTTGTTAGGTAAAATATGAACAGGCTTGTTATGTACTTTGGTTTTGAGTATATATTACTTTATTAATTAAATGCAAAGATGCACTTGAGTTTACTATGACTCCTGGTGACTGCATAGGCATGTCCATGTAATTTGCTTGGCAGCATTACAGAAACGGTTTATCATTGCCTTCTTGGATGCTTTTTCCACTTGCCAATCTAGCCTCTAGCCCTGAAATTTCTTATGGCCTCCCATCCAAGTACTAATCAGGATCTGGCTTCCTTTGAAATCAGCCAAGGTGGGATAAGGGCTACTACTTGCTGTGACGTTTTATTACATATGTATGAAGTTGGATAGGGGGTACCTTCTCTGTTGTTTTGCTGTTTCTTTCTAGCATGGAATCAGTAAATTAGGAAGCCCCGTGGACATTAATGTTTGCTAACATAAACTTCCTACATGTCTATCTGCTGTATAACACAACATGAGGAGGTCAGCAGGACTCATCCATCCATAGACAATTGTCAGGTACCCACAAGTAATGGGGCTTCATTGTATGGCCCTTTGTAGTACTTCCTTCTGGTTGTTTCCTGATCTCTGACTCAGTTCCTGCTTTTTACATCTTTACTGCTTTCTACAATAGCCCTTCTGATCTAGGATTCTGACCCTGCAGGGATACAACTGTATTCTGGTCTGTTCAGTGTAGTGAATCTTTTCTGTTTTTGGCAACACTTGTGTAACTTATCTTGCCAATAAAGTATTGTTACATTTTGTAGAGGAAAAATAGTCATCCAAGCTCTGCCCTTCAGCAGAAAGTCATCGTTGCTGAATGCATGGAGAGAGAGGAGGAGGCTGTGTTTTATCCCGGTGGACCTTTTATCATTGTGGGAATGAGAGATAGTATGCACCGAGGGGAGAGGATGATCTCTCAAGAACTCCTAGGGGAACACAATGCTGAAACAAAAGTGCCGTTTTATCAATACGCCAACATTAGTAGCAGTGGGACAAATGGATCCCCAAATACTGGAATTATTGTATGTCTAATTTCTGTCCTTCCCATTTATTTGGTTTTTTTCCCCAGTGCCTTTCTTTGTCTCATGCTTTCTGGTATTCAGTGTTGCATCTCATCTTGCCCTGCAGCTTCAGGCTTATCTGCTTGTAAGGTAGCCACATTCTGAATGCAGAAGGGAGGCAACGTGGCTTATTATTTTTTCTCTGTGATTCCTCTTGCTTTATGGGTCATTCAGGTAGTACATGGCAGCCACCTACACACATTCTCCTGTCCCTATACATAATAGCCAAGCAATGAGTGCAGCTTCTCAGTGCAGGATAGGGCATCCTATTCAATGAAAGTGAAATTATAATTGAAAGTCCCAGGATTCTCCAGGAAAAAGCACAGCTGCTTTAATTGTCTGACATACAAAGTGCCCTGTCATCACTCACTCCAGAGAATGCCAGGGGTCATGTGGAAAAGGGTATGATGGGGCATTACTTAGAGATCATGCTTCTTCTTTATATATGTTCTTTATTTTCAGGTTTCCATTAGATCAAATGTGTAACTTAAGCATGAAAGCCCAAAGATGCGACCTGTTGTCTGCAATATGTTCTGGGACATCACCTGCATAGCCCCTCACAACAAAACACACACACACACACACACACACACACACAGTATATGCAGACCTCACCTTTCTATTCTGTACTCTTCTACTTGTACTCCTGGAGAGTCACCTTCTCCAGAATTCCCTTTTGGCTTCATCTCATATTACTGGACAGATTTTTTCCCCTGATTAAGATTTTTTTAAATAATTTAAAAAGAGGGGTTAAGTTTTTTTTTCCTTAATAGTTGGGTATCATTTCCCAGGAGAAGAGGATAAATAATTCTCCTCAAGATGCTAAATCTTTTGAGCCTTAAGAATGAATAATAATGGGTGACTCACTTGTTAGTTATTCCCAGTAGTTTCTTGTATCTGACCCTGAATATTCGATTCCCCACCATAATTGATGTGTCTTCTACTGCCCTCTGCATTCCCACCTTGCCTTGGGCTTTGTCATCATGGTGTCTTCTAGAAGAGTTGAGATTACAACTTCCAGGATTCCAGCTATGCTGGCTGAGAAATCTGAAAGTTGTATTCTCAAAACTCCTGGAGATACCACTTTGAAGAAGACTCTCCTAGTGGGAATCACATAGGAAAAGGGTGTCTTATTTGATCTCCCTGGTTACTGATCCACCCAGTCCTTTTGACTCAGAGCTGCTTCCTTCCTTGCCCAAATGCAATAGCCTGACCTGCTGTAATCCCTGAAGTTTGCTTGTCTTTAAAGTAGTGAAAGATTGCTTCCAGAAAGAAGTGTGCCAAGGAGTTGAAAGAAGCTCCCTCTGCACTCAGTCTGTTTATCTCCTTACATTTAATTGGTGTTCTTGCATGCTTCAAAGATAAGCTATTGAAAGGCCTGGCTCTGAAACTGTTTTGCTATTAAGCTCTTTCTAATCCCTCATTATTTCTGCTATTCATTGATGGCACTCTCTACCATTAGTGCACAATCTAAAATTTAACCACATCAGCAAAGAATCCTATATGCTTTTATGATAGTGTCTTATTGCAGCGTATTCAGACTGCATTCAGCACTGAAAGTGCTGGACAGCTCTCAGAAAAGTTACAGTACTTGTTATTAGGATTTGTATTTGAAAATAGGCAAATTCTTGGAGGAAGTGAAGCTGTTAGGAAGTTCCCTGAGACAAATTCTTAGTACAGTGAAATTTATGGCAAACTTTAGGAAAGATTACAGTACCTGGCGCAGAATAAAAATGACCCTAAATTTAAAGAAAGAAACAACGTTTACATTTTTATACCATCAGTTGTCAAGATACTAACGTTTTAGCAGATGCTTGTGAAAATACAGTTATTATTGTCCACTTTGTGGCCATCATCAACATCAAGGACTTGTAAGTCAAGTCTGACTTGATTTGCTGTGAAAAGGACAATCTGAACTGAACAGTACTGACATTGGCACAAAGTCCCCCTGTGCAATATAATTTCTTGCCTAGTTAGACCATTCTTCCTTCCTCCTATACTACTTACAGAAATGGTTCAAGGTAGCACAATATGAACTGTTGCTTGAATTATCTATGTTCTGTTCTTGGATGGATTAATAAGCATATTGGTTGGGGCTGATTAAAGTTTTTGTGTGGGTTCTAGAGGTCACATCCGGAATAAGCAAATGAACATTTTGAAGATTGAGACACGTGAATCTCCATTAAGGATGAATGGTTTCTAAATTACAGTGGAGTTTGGAATAACTCCTTGACCCATTCTTTTAGAGAATAAAAGCTAAAGCAGAAAGAAAATCAAACATCTCAACTAATGTGCCTTTACTACTGGCTCATTTTGCAAACATTTATGTTTAACATTATGTCAGTAACATTTCCTCCAGTTGTGTTCATTTGCATGTGCATTGGTATTGATATCTACACTTTGGCCACATAGCTTGGTGTTCTGCAGATGTGTTAGGTTTCAACTTCCATCTTCACTGGCCATGATGGGCAAAGGCACTACTAGTTGAAATGATCAGAGTTGTACTCCAGCATATCTGAAAAGTGCCAGTTAAGGGAGGCTGATTAAGCTGGTCCTGGGAGATAATATGAAGCACTGATTGGATTGAAAGGAAGTGTTTTTCTGAAGAGAAAAGACTTGTTCATAAGCAAGACTGAATTCGAAAATGCTTGACCACTGTTAGGAAGCATATGAGCTAGAAATGGGCACTCTCTGCTATAAATGCCTTGTGTGCCAAGCAGGATAACTATGGTTTGGAGCATCTCCTTGGGCAATCAAATGTTCTCAGCCTGTAGACTTCCTCTGCTGAGCCAGGATGGATACTGGGTCATTGTGAGCAAACAGACACCTTATTTGATTGGAGGAAAACAAACACATAATATTAACTATTTTAAAGAATGAGTTGAGAATCTGTGCAAAAAAAAACCTAGGGAGGTTTTTATCAGTTCTGTTTCTGAACTGAAAACTGATCTATCCAGGTCCTATGTAATCCTTTCTATTTTTCCCTCCCCCCCCCCACAGGAATCTTTTGGATAAAGATACATTCTCCAAATCTGACCCATGTACGTAAGTGTTGCATGAAGTTTCACTTTCCTTAAAGTGAGTTTTGGTTAAAATGTTTGGGCTTTGTTCACAAAAGTTCTTGAAGACTTTCTCCCCCCCACCCCAATTTATGGATCTGTATTGCAAATGTATGCAAATTACAACCTAGGTAAAGGTAAAGGTTCCCCCCGCACATTTGTGCAGTCGTGTCCAACTCTAGGGGCCGGTGCTCATCTCTGTTTGTTAGCCAAAGAGCCAGCGTTGTCCGAAGATGCTTCCACGTTCATGTGGCCGGCATGAGGCACTTGGAATGCTGTTACCTACCCACCGAAGTGGTACCTATTCATCTACTTGCATTTGCATGCTTTCGAATTGCTAGGTTGGCAAGAGCTGGGGCGAGTGCGGGAGCTCACTCCGTCACACGGGGCTAGGGTTTCGAACCTCCTAACTTGCGATCGGAAGATCGACAAGCCTGGCGTCTTACCTGCTGAGCCACCACGCCCCTAAAATTACAACCTAGGGCAAAATAAAACCCAAGTTAAATATTTTTAAGAACCATTGATTTAAATCTGGGAAAGCATAATACGTAATTGTAATTACTGGCATTTGCTAATCTTGGATTGTGCACAGTTAATAACTCCTGGTTTAAAATAAACACTCAAATGTATTAACTACCTTAAAAAGTCTTATTGGCTTTGAACTTTCATTCTTACTTTAGAATCTGAATGACCTCATTCGCTCACATATTTATACAAAATAATCACACTGTTCAAGAGATCCATGTTTGTATTTGAGCATATAGAAATGTGTTGAATGTGTGGGTGATTGTGGTTTTCACTAGTCAGGGGACTTGTTTTGAATGTATAAAATGAGCATAGACAGAGTAAGTTCCTCCTTTGCATTAAACAGAAACAGCTCTGGAAGATAGAGATCCATGCATGCATTGCAATTCTTATGCTCAGCATAGGTCTGAGCTAGATTTTATAGGTAATTCTGTTCCTGGTATGTATTTCTGGGACATTTGAAAGCCTGAGTTAATAGATCTCTGGCCATAATTTCTTTGGCTTGAATAATTGCATTGCCTGTTCTGGGATATGCGCTGTCCTGTATTTTTATATTTGTATATCACTGTTTCTCTCAGTAGAATGGAGGTAATGGTGCATTGACTGCTGATATATGTTAACTGACTCTCCAAGTGTTGATCCTTATGTATCCAAAACAGCACCATCTGTATGTATGACGCAGGTAATAACTGGTTTGGGAGAAGCTCAACCTAAACCACCTTGAGTGCTAGAATAAACAGAAGGGCAGGGTATAATATATAAATATATGAGAAAAGTTGGCAGAAATGCAAAAATAATTTAGATTTAAAAAATCATATCCACTAATGGATGCTAGTGGGAAGGAAGACAACTGACAGAACCCAGTAAAAACTGGCCAAACTTTGTGATCCTAGAATGCAATTAGCGGTGGTGATAGTATGGAGTAGCTTGGAAAAGATGTGGACGATGTTGTGACTGGCTAGGTTTCCGAACAGGAGCACCTTGCCCTGCAGCATGTTGTTGCAGATCCAACTTGTGGAGTTCTGCTTCCTTTGATTAGCACTGAGGTTGTAACTAGTATGAATAGATCCTTAGGCAGATAAGAGACATAATCAGCAGAACCTGAAAAAAGCTTAGTGTGACAGCATTTGCTCTCTTTGGCAGCTTGTCTTCATTAAAATCTCATTAATCATTTTTACATTTTTGCTATGCTTTAGTAATGGGGAACAATTGAAAGCGAGCCAAATACATTAATGAAGGTACCTTTATTGGGTAATTTAAAGGTCTTGTTTGGTTTTCTGTGGTTTCTTTGCTAAATCATGAAAGAGCTACCCTGATTCTGCATTTAGCATAATGCTAAATTATGCTAAATGCAGAATGTTCTGGACATTGCAGAAACTTTATTCTGGCCTCTAAAGATAGATTCAGAGAAAAGAGGGGTCAGGAAAGAGATACAGCTTTGACAGAGGTAGCCACAAAGAGGTCAGATGATGAAAGCAGCATCACCATGTCCCAATGTAAGCTTTGTTACTTTTTTATGCATGTCATGTACATATGAAGGGGATGGAATCCCAGCAGTGGGACGTTGCTTTTGTCATTTTGATGAAAGCATTGGGTCCTGTGGGTGCCTCTGGGCTTTGGCCTCGATATATAGAAGGCAGTATCCACCTCTCTATGGAAGAAAACATAGGGTAGTTTTTGAGCACTTCTCCTGTGCTCTTTCCCTGTTATGCATCCTGGCTGCTTCACTGCTACTTTGGAGTCCTTGGTGCTCTCTGAACCTTGTTGTTTTCTTGCAGACGTTTCATTGCCAGGCTAGGCAACATCTTCAGTGCGAAAAGGGAGTGGGACTTGCTCTCTGTTTATATACCATGGCTTGTCCTGCTTGTGTTGGTGGAGGTGTTGTTCTCCCCTTAGGAGTTCCTTGATTGAAAACAAGCAGGACAAGCTAGGGCATAGCTTTCCAAACTGTGTGTCGCGACACTTTAGTGTATCGCAACACACAGTTTAGTGTGTCGCAACACAACCCGGAAGCGACGGCGGGGGCGTGCATGGCGGAGGTGTGTGTGGCAGCAGTGTGAATGGCAGCGGCGGCAGCGATGACGGCAGCGGCGCGCCATCAGCGCTTCCGCGTTTTAGTGGAAAACACGAGGCCGCCGTGCACGCCACCACCGCCGCGCACGCCCCCTTGCCATTGTCGTTGTCGCCGTTGGTGTGTTGCCAACGGCGGCAGTTTGGAAAGCACTGACCTAGGGTATATAAACAGAGAGCAAGTCCCACTCCCTTTTCGCACTGAAGATGTTGCCTAGCCTGGCAATGAAACGTCTGCAAGAAAACAACGAGGCTCAGAGAGCACCAAGGACTCCACAGTTCAACCCTGAGCTACAAATATTCTCTTCGATTGGTATCACTGCTACTTATACAGAAGGGGAAGCAAGAAAAAAATTGTGTGTTTTAGGGAAGGTCCAGCCCAAGACTGGAATCCAAGAAGCATGGTAGAAGTTTCTCTTTATGGATTTAGACAGTAAATTAAGGCCGCAATCCAAAGGCTCTTGATTTAGTTATTCCTTTTATTTATATTCTGCTTTTATTCTAGGAACTCAAGGTGATAAACATGAGTCTTCTCCTCCCCCAACTACATATTACCTTCACAAAAACCCTGTGAGGTAGGTTAAGCTGAGAGAAAGCAGTGGATCCCAGATCACCAAATGAGGTTTTTTGATGAACTGGGAATTAAATCTGGATTTCCCATGTCCTAGTTTTACTCAACATTCAGAGTAAAGGCTGTACCAGCCTCCCTGCTGCGTAGCAACCTCCCTGCCTGAGCTGCTCGAGGCTGTCTCGGGGTTGGCGGTGGAGTTCCCCAGACTTATGGTTCTGGGGGACTTCAATCTGCCGTCTCTGGGACGGTCCTCGGAGGCGGCCCGGGAGTTCATGGCTACCACGGCAGCTATGGGCCTGTCTCAGATTATTCGTGACCCGACTCGTGACAGTGGTCTCACCCCGGACTTAGTTTTCTTGTCTGAGCAGTGGCAATGTGATCTGAGGGGAGAGTTACATCTTTCTCCATTGTCATGGTCAGACCACGCCCTGGTGACCCTGAGACTCTCTTGTGCTACCCCACTCCGCAGGGAGGCGGGACCTATTCGATTGGTCCGCCCCCGGCGACTGATGGACCCAGTGAGGTTTCAGAAGGAGCTGGGGGTTATTCCCGAGGACTTGCTTCACGCTCCAGTGGAGGTCCTGGCCGCGGCCTGGAATAAAGCCGCGGCCGGAGCCCTGGACAAGATCGCGCCTATGCGACCTCTCCGGCCCTGTTCGACCCGCTGCTCTCCGTGGTTCACGGAAGAGTTAAGGGCTTTGAAGAGGGTTAAGAGACGTCTAGAGCGCCGCTGGAGAAAGACGAAGACTGAATCTGACCGAACACAAGCTAGAGCCGCAGTTAAGGCCTACCTTGTGGCGGTAAGAGCGGCGAAACGTGAATATTTCTCCGCTCTTATTGCGTCCGCAGAATGCCGCCCGACGGCCCTTTTCAAGATTACAAGATCACTTTTGGGTCGGGAGCAGGGTGAGACCCACTTACAGGGCCGTTCGGAAGAGTTTTCTGAGCATCTGCAGGACAAAATCGCTCAGATTCATTCTAAGTTGGACTCCAAGCGTGAGACAAGATCTGGGGAGATGCCAGGGGCTCGTACTTACCACGTTATCTGGGAACAGTTTGATCCTGTTGCGCCTGATGAAGTAGACAGGATCCTCCGGATTGTAAACGCCACCACATGCCAGCTTGACCCATGTCCCTCCTGGCTGGTGAAATCAGCTAGTGAGGTGACATGTGGCTGGGTCCAGGCGATGATTAATTCGTCCTTGAGTGAGGGGGTGTTCCCGGCGGCCTTTAAGGTGGCGCTGGTGCACCCCCTCCTCAAGAAACCTTCCCTGGACCCTACAATCCTGGGCAATTTTCGCCCAGTCTCCCACCTTCCCTTTTTAGGAAAGGTGGTTGAGAAGGTGGTGGCGTTGCAACTCCAGAGGATTCTGGATGAAACGGATTATCTGGACCCCTTCCAGTCAGGTTTCAGGCCGGGATATGGGACGGAGACCGCATTGGTCGCACTTATGGATGATCTCTGGCGAGAGCGGGATGGAGGGAGTGCGTCCATCCTTGCTCTCTTAGATCTCTCAGCGGCTTTCGATACCGTCGACCATGGTATACTTTTGGAGCGGCTCGAGGAGTTGGGAGCGGGCGGTGTGGTTTTGCGCTGGTTCGCCTCCTTTCTCCAGGGCCGCTCCCAGTCGGTGTTGATAGGGGAGGAGAGAGCTGACCCGCGACCCCTGACTTGTGGGGTGCCGCAGGGGTCGGTTCTCTCTCCACTCCTATTTAACATCTACATGAAGCCACTGGGCGAGATCATCCGTCACCACGGGATGAGGTATCACCAATATGCTGATGATACCCAGTTATACATCTCCGTCCCGGGTGAAGTAAGTGATGCGGTCAATGCCTTATCTCAGTGCCTGGAGGCTGTGGGGGTCTGGATGGGGAACAACAGGCTTCAACTGAACCCCGGTAAGACGGAGTGGCTGTGGATTGATGGCCCCCCTGGATCCGGGAAGTTGTCATCTTTGGTTCTGGGGGGGGTTGCACTACCCCACTCGGATCCAGTGCGGAATCTGGGGGTCCTCCTGGACTCGCGACTCCTGCTTGAAGAGCAGGTGGCAGTCGTGGCCAGGAGGGCCTTTGCACAGCTGCGAGTTGTGCACCAGTTACGCCCTTTCCTGGATCGGGAGGCCCTCCGAACAGTCACTCACGCCCTTGTCATCTCCCGTATAGACTATTGTAATGCGCTCTACATGGGGCTACCCTTGAAGAGTATCCGGAAGCTTCAGCTGGTGCAGAATGCAGCGGCGCGAGCAGTTATGAGTGCCAGAAGATCGGCACATGTAACACCTCTGCTTCGCGAGCTGCATTGGGTGCCAGTTTGCTTCCGGGTCCAATTCAAGGTGTTGGTGATTACCTTTAAAGCCCTACATGGCATAGGACCAGGGTACCTGAGGGACCGTCTCGTCCCGATAACGTCGACCCGCCCCACCCGTACATGCAGGGAGGGCATGCTTCGGACCCCCTCAACAAGACAATTCCATCTAGCGGGGTCCAGGAGGCGTGCCTTCTCTGCGATAGCGCCCGCCTTGTGGAATATTCTGCCCCCGGAGGTGAGACTGGCCCCCTCCCTCCTGGCCTTTCGGAAGGCCCTTAAGACCTGGCTTTGCCACCTGGCCTGGGACGACGGAGGTGGTAGTGCCTCCTGGGGTTGGCTTGCCCCATAGCTCTACTATCTATTCTGCGGGTCCAAGCCCATCCTGGATTTTATTTTATTATGTTTTGTTTGTGTTTTTAGATATTTTGTATAGTTTTAAATTTTTATTTATTGTAACCCGCCCAGAGTCCCTTGCATGGGAGATGGGCGGGGAATAAATTTGAATAATAAATAAATAAATAAATAAATAAACCCACTGAACCTAATTAATATGGATGGAATTAAGCTGCATGCTCTGCAGCATTTTGTGTTTCTTCTGACAAGAGTTCTAGTGACACTGATTTTGATGTAGGACTAGCCTTGGCATGTGGTAGTTCCTAGTTGAGTATGGTATAGTTTTTGATACCAAAGACAACCTCCTTTCTTTCCTGATGTGAGCTAAGGCACAGACAAATAGCTCTTGTGTCACTCCATTATGTGGGAAGACAATAGCAGTCAGTCATAGCTCATGAAATTGATGTTGCTCAAGTTAATGGAGCTGAGATGTATAAGTAAAGGATCCGCTCTTTTGAGCTGATGGGGCAGAGTGGCTAGGGTACCAGGTAAGAAGACCTTTCAAATCCCTGCTTAGCCAGTTTGTCAGCTTAGCTTACCTCATAAGATTATTGTGAAGATCAAATACAAAAACAAAAACATGTACATTGTCTTCAGTTCTATCAAGGAGAGGAGGACTAATATGCAGTGAATAAACAAATAAATTAATCCTGCCATTCATCTAGAGCAGAGATGGTCCTCCAGATGCTACTGAACTACAATTCCCAGGAGTCCTGCTAGCATGGCCAAAGGTGAGGGATATGATAGTTCAGCTATCTCTGGAGGCCTGCAGGTTCTCCATCCCAGATACTGGCACAGAAGATATTTGAATAATTCTTGGCTCAATATCTTGTAATAGCTAGTGTTTCCAAAAATGCTGTTGTTATTTCTACTGATAAAATAGGAGATGATGGGCCTTTTATCTGTGCTTAAGTGAGGAAGCAAAGGAGGTAAGCCTGGATGTTTAACCTCACACAGTTCAAAATGTGCTCGTGAAATGTGATCTGCATCTAAGGCCTGAACAAGTCACACGTTCTGGTATATGTTGCAGTATAGTTATTAGTTTCCATTTCAGTTTTCCATTATAACCTATGCCTAGAATCCACCCCATTCTTGCCTTTTTGAATTTGGGGGCAAATGCTTTTCATCAATTGCAAAATGGAGAAAGATGTCAGGAGCCTATTTTTGTGTGTATAGTAATAAACAATCTTAAAAAACAGAAAAAGGAGGAGATAATGCACCATAGCTTTCTAATTTTCAGGAATCCAGTCCTCCCCCCCACCTCATCAGTGGAGAATCAAGCTATAGTAATTTTGTTTAGCTTTTGATCTTACAGAAGCTTGTGGTGTCTGCCTAATGCAGCCTGTGCTGTGTGGCACCACTGCTAAATTCTTTTCTCTGTGCCGGTGGCTTAGTTAACTTGTAATTTTTTTCCCTTTGCAGTGTGTGTGCTATACACTCAGGGCATAGAGACCAAGCAGTGGAGAGAGGTATGTAACTTGCATGTTAATGGAAAATTTTGCATCTCAGAAAAGTAGTGAGTCTCCGGCTGATCATATCTCCTGGATTTCATTCTGCTTTACTGCCTCTTATAATTCTTTCAAGCCACATTCTTGCCTTGTGCGTCAATCTTGTTTTGTGCTTCTCCGTCATCTGAAAAGCAGACCAGGTTAAGGGCATTTGATGTGTATTCTGTTGGTTAAAAATGGCTGCCATGCCTTGTTTATCTACTGATCAGAGTGGTCAGTTGTGGCACCACTGAAGGTGTGAAAGAAGATCCTATACTCAGTATGTGTCCACTGGATTGCTTTTACATTCCTTGTGCTAGCAGAGCACAATATGACATTGGTGTAGCTGGCATAAAGCTGCACAGGCTGATGGGAAGGTTCCAACTCATCCAATTGATGCAAAAGAGAATATGGGTAGAGTTGGAAATGTGATGCAGAAGGATAGAAGTTAGGGCCAACGTGGGATATGAGAACTCTGGGTGATGAAACCCAGAATGTAGCAGCCACATATGAATATGAACCAAGGGGCTGAATTTCAGACATAAAAGGCTCACGGAGGAGAGGAAAGCAAAGCCGCATCGACTTCTGTGGGTTGTTGTTCTGCAGACCCTCTTGGTGAGGCTTTGCGTTCAGATAGGTCGCTTCTGGGGTTGAAATGCTGGAGGAGAAAAAGGCACCTGGAATGAGAAACAGAAGGGCTGGAAGCTGTAGGCGGGTGGGCAGGTTTCTGCTCCTCTCCTCTCCCTGAAATGCAAACTTGTTGCTTTTAAAAATAAGACCTCCTACTCCTCTCTTCCTACTTTCACATATTTTCACACACAACTGCTGCTGTGTAGGCACTGGGGGGAATCCTATGCCTCATTTCTGTGGCACGGTGATGTAACATTATGGGAGGGAAAGAACTAGAAAATCAAAGTTTTATGCTTTTACTCTACAGCTACTTGCCCTTAAATGCAAGCTGTACTGAAGGGTCCAAATAACCATCTCTTCTCTTCTGTTTTCAAGCCTCCTGTTTTTACCTCACCAGTTTTTCTGGTCACCCCCACCCCCACCCCAATCATGATGGTGTTCAGGAGAAGAAACCTGTAGATATTTTAGTTTTGGATCTGTGAATTGTTCTTGGCACTTACCAAAGCCATCATCGCAAGAGAGGGCCACTTACGTATGAGCTGTTTAGCAATTGGAGACACTTGAGGACTGTGGGACTTGCGGAAGACAGTTTTCCTGATGATAGGAATTTCCACGGATGTCTGGCCCCTGAGCTTTTTCCTCTCCCCAGTTCATAAGCAGCTGAGCTGCCCTAGTGACTTGGTGCCCATGCAGGAGGCTTCAGGGCAGCTTAGCAAGCAGGGGCCAAGCTCCCTCCCCAGTGCAACGTGTCAAGCAGGGGTATCTACAGGATATATTCAAAAAGTCAGGGTAGTGACCCCAACAGGGCAATTGAGCCAGTTTGGTCTAGTGGTTAAGGCAACAGTCTAGAAACCAGGAGTCTGTGAGTTCTAGTCCCGCCTTAGGCATGAAAGCCGGCTGGGTGACCTTGGGCCAGTCACACTCTCTCTCAGCCCTAGGAAGGAGCCAATGGGAAACCAGGAGTCTGAGAGTTCTAGTCCCGCCTTAGGCATGAAAGCCGGCTGGGTGACCTTGGGCCAGTCACTCTCTCTCTCAGCCCTAGGAAGGAGCCAATTGGAAACCAGGAGTCTGTGAGTTCTAGTCCCGCCTTAGGCATGAAAGCCGGCTGGGTGACCTTGGGCCAGTCACACTCTCTCTCAGCCCTAGGAAGGAGCCAATGGGAAACCAGGAGTCTGAGAGTTCTAGTCCCGCCTTAGGCATGAAAGCCGGCTGGGTGACCTTGGGCCAGACACTCTCCCTCAGCCCAACCCACCTCACAGGGTTGTTATTGTGGAGAAAATAGGAGGAGGAAGGAGTATTAGGTATGTTCGCCGCCTTGAGTTATTTATAAAAATAATAAAGGTGGGATAAAAATAAAATAAATAAATAAATTGAAGCCTTGGGACACACATGAAAACAGAGCTTCAATTGCACCATCACAGCCACTGTCCTGACGTTTTTGACCATACCCTGGAAAGCCCCTTGATGGCAAGACAGAATGGAGAAAGGAGGGTGTGGTGTCGGCTGGCAGACATTTTTGTGCAGGCCAGCTCATCGTAAGTTCTCTGGATAGTAACGTGATGAGAATGATTATGGGCCCTTCTGGGACTGTTTCTAAACGTGAGAGGTGGAAGCACTGGTGGTAGGGAAATGCTGTAGGGTTTGCAGTAAGCAGGCACAAAGAATTCCCCACCACAGACGGATTTATCCATAGTTTTACTGCTGCAGCCCTAGGAAGAGTAAAAGGAGAAGGGCGTTACTTCTGGTGGAATAAGCCAAGTAAAGGGAGCAGAAATAGGGGCTTGCCTTATTCTGCCAGCAGACCACTGGGAAAATAACCAGTCCATCAGATGAACACTGGGGAGGTGTGGCTGCAGGGAGGAATCAAGAAGTCTGGGCAAGTCAACTTCCCTTGACTCAGACCTTCCAGGGTATGGTCAAAAACGGTCTTCAATTCCCTGCTAGGCTACTTGTACACTGTTTGTGGGAGAAGTGGAGGAAATCGAGTGATCCCATCAAGGCCCCGCAGAACTTTGTTTGCTGCCTTGGCAGTATTGTTGGGACAACTACCTTGACTGGCAAGCAGGCATGGATTGGGAGGGCGTTCTGTCTTAGTGGCTGTTATTGATGGTACACCAGGTTTCTAAACCCACTGTGGCGTTGAATTGGTGATCATTAGTGCACTATCCATTGTGGTCACCCACTCCAATATAGCTGGGCATATTTCTAGTCATTATGGACTGTTCTCCCCCTCTGGTCAGTGTACAGTTCATTGCAGTCTGAGATCACTGCTTCCTCAATTCATACACACTCACCAGCCATCACTTGGAGGCAGTTAATATATAGGCAAGCATTTATGCACAGTTGTACACTGTGATACTACTTGATCGCACATACAGTATTATACACATGGACACATACCGTGTGTGTGTGTGTGTGTGTGTGTGTGTGTTAGTGCAGTTGTGCCTGTGTGCAGCTGTAAAGGTAAAGGTTCCCCCCGCACATTTGTGCAGTCGTGTCCGACTCTAGGGGCCGGTGCTCATCTCCGTTTGTTAGCCGAAGAGCCAGCGTTGTCCGAAGACGCTTCCATGGTCATGTGGCCGGCATGACACACGCGGAACGCTGTTACCATCCCACCAAACTGGTACCTATTTATCTACTTGCATTTTGCATGCTTTCGAATTGCTAGGTTGGCAAGAGCTGGGGCGAGTACAGGAACTCACTCCGTCACACGGCGCTTGGTCTCGAACCTCTGAACCTGCAATCTTCCGATCGACAAGCCTGGCATCTTACCCGCTGAGCCACCACGCCCCCACTTGATCGCACATACAGTATTATACACATGGACACATACTGTGTGTGGGGGGGGGGGGGGGATTGCAGTTGTGCCTGTGTGCAGCTGTACATCTATGATATTGCCCTAACTGTGTACGGTATTGACCCAAAAGCTAACTAATCCTAATTTAAGGCATTCACATCCAGTGCAGTTATCTTTAATAATATTTGATAATCACAACTGTCATTATCAAGATCAAGAAGACTGATTGCAATAAGTGAATACACTGCACTTCTTGAAGTCTAACTTCATTTTCAAATTTTGATTAACTCTATGTAATCAAAATATATTTATGCTTCTCAGAGGAGGTAAGCTTTATTTATTTATTTATTTATTTATTTATTTATTTATTTATTTATTTATTTTTCAACTTCTATCACCGCACCATCTCCCCCAAAGGGGACTCTGGGCGGTTTACAAATACAACAATTAAAATTTATAGATATAACTAAATATAAAAACATACAAATCTATAATCATTAAGATTACTAATAAATTAAATATAAAATCCAATAGGCGATAAGATGGTATTTTAAAAGGGCTCTATGGCACCAGCTATCCCCAAGAGGAACTATTCCCGTTCCCATCCCAAGCGAGGCGGCAAAACCAGGTCTTTAAGTTCTTCCGGAAGGACAGGAGCGACGGGGCCTGCCTCATCTCCGGGGGCAGAATGTTCCAAAGGGCAGGTGCCACTGCCGAGAAGGCCCGCCTTCTGGACCCCACCAAGTGAAACTCCCTTAACGACGGGGTCCGAAGCATGCCCTCTCTGCATAATTGAGTGGGACGGTTTGAAGTTATGGGGATGAGAAGTTCCCTCAGGTAACCTGGTCCCATGTCATGTAGGGCTTTAAAGGTCATAACCAACACCTTGAATTGCACCCGGAAGCATACTGGCAACCAGTGCAGCTGGCACAGCAGAGGTGTCACATGAGCCGATCTAGGGGCACCAATAACTGTGCGCGCAGCCGCATTTTGGACCAGTTGAAGCTTCCGGATACTCTTCAGGGGTAGCCCCATGTAAAGCGCATTGCAGTAGTCTATATGGGAGATGACCAGGGCATGAGTGACTGTACGGAGGGACTCCCGATCCAGGAAAGGGTGTAACTGGCGTACAACACGAAGTTGCGCAAAGGCCCTTCTGGCCACGACTGCCACCTGCTCTTCAAGCAGGAGTCGTGAGTCCAGAAGGACCCCCAGGTTCCGCACTGATTCCGAATGGGGTAGTGCAACCCCATTCAGAACCAAAGATGATAATTTCCCGGATCCGGAAGAACCATCAATCCACAGCCACTCCGTCTTACCAGGGTTCAGCTGAAGCCTGTTGTTCCCCATCCAGACCCCCACAGCCTCCAGCCACTGAGAAAGGGCGGCCACTGCATCACTTACCTCACCTGGGATGGAGTTGTACAATTGTGTATCATCAGCATATTGATGATATCTCATCCCGTGGTGACCGATGATCTCACCCAGCGGTTTCATGTAGATTTTAAATAGGAGAGGTGAGAGAACCGAACCCTGTGGCACCCCACAAACGAGGGGGCGAGGGTCGGATCTTTCATCTCCTATTACCACCGATTGGGACTGGCCCCAGAGGAAGGAGGTGAACCAGTGCAAAACTACGCCGGCCACCCCCAACTCCTCGAGCTGTCCCAAAAGGATACCATGGTCGATGGTATCGAAAGCTGCTGAGAGGTCGCGGAGAGCCAGGATGCACTCCCTCCATCCCGCTCTCGCCAGAGATCATCCGTAAGCATGACCAATATCCCGGCCTGAAACCTGACTGAAAGGGGTCCAGATAATCCGTTTCATCCAGAATCCTCTGGAGTTGCAACGCCACCACTTTCTCAACGACCTTCCCCAAAAAGGGGAGGTGGGAGACAGGACGAAAGTTGTCCAATATAGTAAGGTCCAGCGATGGTTTCTTGAGTAGGGGGTGCACCAGTGCCTCCTTAAAAGCAGCTGGAAACACCCCCTCCTCCAGAGATATATTAACCATCGCCTGGACCCAACCACATGTCACCTCCCTGGCTGCTTGCACCAGCCAGGAAGGGCAAGGGTCTAGATGGCATGTGGTGGCCTTTACAATCCAGAGGATCCTGTCCACTTCCTTAGGACCAACAGGATCAAACCGTTCTCAGATAACTGGGTAATGACGTTCCCTCGGCATCTCCCCAGACTCTGCTTCACGCTTGGAGTCCAACTTAGAACGAATCTGAGCGATTTTATCCTGCAGATGCTCAGAAAATTCTTCCACACAGCCCTGCAGGTGGGTCACAGACTCCACCTTACCTGGAAGAGATCGTGTTATCTTAAACAGGGCCGTCGGGCGGCATTCTGTAGATGCAATAAGAGCGGAGAAATATTGAAGTTTCACCACTCTTACCGCCACAAGGTAGGCCTTAACTGCGACTCTAGCTTGTGTTTGGTCAGATTCAGTCTTTGTTTTTCTCCAGCGGCGCTCTAGGTGTCTCTTAACCCTCTTCAAGATCCTTAACTCCTCCGTGAACCACGGGGAGTGTCGGGTCAAATGTGGCAAGAGAGGCCACACAGGCGCAATCCTGTCCAAGGCCCCGGCCGCCTCCCTATTCCAGGCTGCAGCCAGGACCTCCTCTGGACCATGCAGTAGATCCTCGGGTATAACCCCCAGCTCCTTCTGGAACCTCATTGGGTCCATTAGTCGCCGGGGGCGGACCAATCGACTGGGTCCTGCCTCCCTGCGGAGTGGGGCGGCATAAGAGAATCTCAAGGTCACCAGGGCATGATCTGACCATGACAAAGGGGAAAGATGTAACTCTCCCCTCAGAGCAAACTACCACTGCTCCGACAAGAAAACTAAGTCCGGGGTGAGTCCACTGTCTCGAGTTGGGTCTCAAATAATCTGGAACAGGCCCATGGCTGCCATGGTAGCCATGAACTCCCGAGCCGCCTCTGAGGCATGTCCCAGGGAAGGCAGATTGAAGTCCCCCATGACCATAAGCCTAGGGGACTCCACTGCCAGCCCCGAGACAGCCTCCAGCAGCTCGGGCAGGGAGGTTGCTACACAGCAGGGAGGCTGGTACAGCAACAACACTCCCAACTGCTCTCGAGAACCCAACTTGAAAAACAGGGTCTCACACCCGGCCACTTGTGGAGCAGCGCCCCTGAAGGCCACCAGAGACTCCCGGATGACAACCGCCACCCCTCCTCCCCTGCCCCAGAGTCTCGGCTGATGCCACACCTGAAACCCGGCTGGGCACATCTCCGAGAGTGCTACTCCCCCCTCTGCGCCCAGCCAGGTCTCAGTAATACACGCCAGGTCTGCCCCCTCCTCCGTGATTAAGTCACATATGAGGGGGGCCTTGTTGTTAACAGACCTGGCGTTAAGTAGCAGCAGCCGAAAGCCAGGGCGCTCGAGGATCCTTTGACCAGGGTCTTAATTAATTTATATTAATATCAGCTTAATTGTTAACTATTGGATGAGCTCATACTTTTTATTTAGCATTTACTGAGTTTGTTTGTTTTAAAAAAATAGGAAGCTATATAAAGTAATCCAGTCTACCATGCTGAACTCTAAAAGGATTACAGACATAGCACAGAAATCTAGCAAAAATAGAGCTAAATGGAATTGGCTGATGGGGGGGAAGAGACAGAAATCAGGGGATGTGTGAACAAAAACCTTGAAATGCTTTTTGAGGGCTGGCCAAGCAGGAAGTTCCATATTCTGCTTCCTCTCATTACCACCAAGTGAATCTCAGGCACTGCAACTCCTCTGACTACATGAAATATAACTTGACTGAGTACAGAATGATAGAACAGTGTTTCCCAACCTTGGCAACTTTCAGCTGTATGGAATTCAACTCCCACAATATAAGAAAGAGCAGATGGTGCTCCCCCACCCCGCCATCCCATTCCAATAATGTCAAAGTCTACCCCCATTTCGCTCAGTTATGTGACTGTTGCGCTCCTGTGACTACTTTCCATAAGGATTTCTAGTAAGAAGAGAATCTCTCTGTTCTATGAAATTAACTGTTTGGAAACTGCACCATTAAGGTTTTGTTATTTGTTTCTCAGGAGCAATTCCATTCTCAGAAGAATGCAGAAGAAAAGGGCCCCAAGATTTGTCTATAAGCATTTGAGGCTGGCTTAGCAACTATGTGACAAAATGACCAATCAGGTCAGCCTTTGCCTTGTTGCCTTCTAAAGATTTTGGACCCCAGAATTTCCAGCATCTGGAGTCCCTCATCTTGGGAAGAGCTTGCTTCTTGGAATGTGGACTCATCTCTAGTCTGTCATTTACCCAGCTCAAAAGGATTTGCAAGTTCTTTAGGAGAATTTTTAATAAAAAGAGCAAGTTCTCTCATATGTTCCTTTTGCATCTGGACAATAAACAACCTGGAGGCTATGTGCCCTGTTTTTATCTTGGGAATCTCTCATTTTACTAAGCTAGCCCTGCAGTAGTGGAGCAGGTATCTCACTGTCTGATGTTCCTTATGGTAAATGTTTCAGATCAATTGCTATGGCTATTCTAGATAGCTTTCCCTGACTTGAAGTGTTCCAGATGTGTTTGACTACAACTGCCACCATCCTTCGCCATTAGTTGGCTAGGGGTTGTTGGAATTGTAAACTAACACATATGAAGGGCATCTGGTTGGAGAAAGCTTCTTTAGAGCAGGGGTCCCCAACCGGTACCGGTCCGTGGCCTGTTAGGAACCGGGCCGCACTGTCTGGAACGAGTCTTCCCTTGCCGCCGTGCCGGTCTCCGACTCGGAAGAAGAGCCAATAACAGGAAGAGGCGGGGAAGGCACGAAAGCCGAGCTTGAGCCGGAGCAGCTGATAGGAGGAGACCAGGAAGCAGAAGCACCTACGCCTATCAGCGCGCAGCAAAGGAGGCTAGAGAGGCGGCGAGGACCGATTGGCTCCCGCTTGCCAATGGCGTGAAAATCGAAGTCTGGCCGTGTGCACCTCCGTCGCCCGAACTCCAGCCACCTGAACTCCAGCTGCTGCTCGTAACATAACGTGCTTGAATCATCCCAAAACCACCACCCCCCTGGTCCGTGGAAAAATTGTCTTCCACAAAACCGGTCCCTGGTGCCAAAAAGGTTGGGGACCCCTGCTTTAGAGGATAGGAGCCAACAGTTGTAATCAAAGAATGAGCATAAGTGTATTTCCTTATCATTATCAAATTCCCAAATCCCAAAGGAATCTCTCTGGCAGTAAGCAATGTGTTAGTCATCCAGCATTTTCCCCCAAGTGACAATTGTCTCTCTACATTGGTGTCACAATCTGTGTAATAATTGGACCATATCACAGGCTGCTATTTCTACTGAGACTTAGAGTAGTAGGGGAGAGTAAAAGAAGAAGGTTGTCCCTGATTCAGATCTCACTGCAAGTGTGAACTGTGGGTGAGTTCAGTAAGGCCTCCCCTTCCTCCATGTGTAACAGAAGGACAAGGAGATTGACATAAGATACAAAGAAGCCTATTTAGCTGAAATCAGTGCTGCCTCTTGGTATCCCCTCAGCATTGCTGGGCTTCCCTTGAGATTGAGCAGCTGAGCTGATGAACTGTTGACTCAAGACCAGTTTGCTGTGTTTCCTCTGAAACAGCAAGGTGGGCAATTTCCCAGTAGAAACTCTGCCTTCTGGGATCCTTTCTCTTTCCTACAGCCAAGGTGCTGCCCTCCCCAGATGCTCTGTTTCCTCTCTCTCTCCTCCTCTCTCCCTCTCCCTCTCCCACTCTCTCTCTCTCTCAGTTCTGGGCTGCCAGTGGCTTGATAGAAGTGCCCACAGCATTGCTATTCTTTGGACAACCAAAATCAAGTGCCATATTTTTCCACATATTAGTCATAGATAAAAATTCAAGATGCACTGCCCTATATCTGAATATGTTTCAGATTCCCTTATATGTAATTTGATTCTGCACTAATAAAATCCAAGTTTGGCTCCAACAAATCATGACTTGAAACACATTTGCATAGATGGATTCCCTTCCCTTCCCTTCCCTTCCCTTCCCTTCCCTTCCCTTCCCTTCCCTTCCCTTCCCCTTCCCTTCCCTTCCCTTCCCTTCCCTTCCCTTCCCTTCCCTTCCCTTGATACTTCCTTTCCAGTCCTGATACTTTTCCTGGACTGTCTAACTGGAAAACTATTGAGGTAGGGTCCCCTATTCAAATGCAAAATAGCATGCCAGAGAGAGTGCTAAGTTAACTTTTCCCTTCAACATATCCATTTTCTACATATGGTGGATGAGATTAAATTAAATTAAAATACACAAGCCAGACATACTGCTCTGTCCAATTGTATTGTTACCAGGGACCCCCACATACAACATAGCTAAAGAACTTACAAGAAAACTTGGGCATCTCACAGAGGAGAGTGAATACTCGATCAACTCCCCACTACATTGTATCCAGAAAATCAAAGACCTAAAAATAGATGAAGATGAAATTATGGTGTTATTTGATGTCACTGCACTCTTTACATCCATAGACCAAGCACTAGCGATTGAATCCATGGCAGCAGTTCTACACAACAGACCCGACCTAACCAGATACACTAAGATCAAAATACCCAGAATCATGGACTCATCAATCTCTCCCTCACCACCTACTTTCAGTTTGATGGACAAATATACCAACAAATCAAAGAAACACCTATGGGATCACCACTCTCAGGACTCATAGCAGAGATTGTAATGCAACGTCTAGAAAGGATAGCACTCCCATGCATACAACCCAAAGTATGGATCCAGTATGTAGATGACACTTTCGTCATAATAAAAAAGGAACAACTGGAGGAAACACATGAAACCATCAACAACATCTTCAAAGGAATAAAATTCACAAGGGAAGAAGAAAACAACAACACACTACCCTTCTTGGACATCCTCATCAGTAGAGGAAATGATGGCATTCTAGAAACACAAATCTACCAGAAATCTACCCACACTAACTAAGTGCTCCACTACCAAAGCAATAACCCAACCTCCCACAAGAGGAGCTGTGTACGAACAATATTCAGATGAGCACAAACACACTGCAGCAACCCAGAACACCAGAAAAAGGAAACAGATCACTTATTTAGCATCTTCCAGCAAAATGGATACCCACGCAACTTTATCAAAAAGTGCCTGACCACTCAACCCACCACAGCAAAACCAACAGAAGCTATGAAAAGGATTACTCTGCCTTACATCAGAAACATCTCAGAAACTACCAATAGACTGTTACAACCACATGGCATCACCATAGCACATAAACCAACCAAAACCCTTCAGAACATCTTAAGTAATCCAAAAGACCCAGTAGCCCAAGAAGAAAAAAAAACAGGAGTTATCTACAATATACAGTGTAAGGACTGTAGCAGCCACTATGTAGGACAGACAGGCAGAAGACTAGCAAAGTGCATCCATGAACACCAACTAGCAGTCAGAAGACATGATGAAAACTCCTTAATCTCACAACACATGGACAGACTGAACCATACTTTCAACTGGGAAACTGTGAGCATCTTAAACCAAGCCAAATCCAAAAATGCTAGAGAATTCCTGGAAGCTTGGCACTCAGACAAAGCAGCCATCAACAGACACATAGAGGTAAACAACATTTACATACCATTCATAAGAGACAATAGAAAAGCCAGAAGACCAGAACACCTCCTTGCCAGCAATCAACACCCAGATAGGCAAAGATTAACACTGGGATTAGCACCAGAGGAACAATCAAACAGCACAATATACCCTAATCAAAGAACTATTAACTCAATCAATCAACCAAGCAGCGAACAACAGCCCAATCAAGGAACTCCTAAGGAGAGAACAACACCTCCACCAACACAAGCAGGACAAGCCAGGGTATATAAACAGAGAGCAAGTCCCACTCCCTTTTCGCACTGAGGATGTTGCCTAGTCTGGCAATGAAACGTCTGCAAGAAAAGAACAAGGCTCAGAGAGCACCAAGGACTCCACAGTTCAACCCTGAGCTACAAATATTCTCTTCGATTGAGATTAAATTAGAAGTGAAATATTCAAGCTCATGACTTGCCCCCTGAAATGGCATGATCCAGAAAAGCTTTTATCACTTGACTCTCCTACATGTAAATGGGCAAAATTAGCTGAAAGATAGGCAACAGCTGTTAACCAGATCATATTGTCCTGTTATTTCTCTTAAATTCAAATTTATTCCTTTTGATTCATATACTGTAAAGCTGAACTGCCATCATTTGATCTAAGTTGAGAATTTAGCCCCTTTTATGTTTCTGTTGCAGTACAAAGTTCCATTGGTATAAAATTAACTTTAATTATTAAATGCTGCCTTCCCACACACAACAACACCGAACAACTCATCTGCTTCTTGTCTGAATGTTTTATAGCTTTTTGCATTACTCTGCTGTAGACATAGATTACTAAAATGAAGTGGTTATTAATATTATAACTCATCACAGATATAATTCCCTAAAGCACCGCTTCATATTTGAAGATAACATTTGAGACTTACTTTGTCCTTATTTTTTTCTCTCCCAACTGCTGTATAGCTGATCTCTGTATATTGCCATTCTTTGTCTGTCCCCAGCAACTCACCTCCCAACAGAGGCATTAAAAAAGCCTGGAAAAAAATTGAAAAGGCAGTAACCATCATTTATTTATTTATTTATTTATTTATTAAATTTATATTACCACCCATCTCCCCCATCGGGGACCCTGGGCGGTTCACAATAGAAACAGTTAAAACATAAATGGAAAATTTACAATATAATAAATAATATAAAATCCAAATAAAATCCAAGATGTTAAAATGGTGATACTAGGAGGCTTCATGGGACCAGCCATCCCCAAGAGGAGCTGTTAACATTTCCCTCCCAGGCAAGCTGGCAGAACCAGGTCTTTAGATCTTTTTGAAAGGTCGGGAGCGAGGAGACCCGCCTCAGCTCTGGGGGTAAGATATTCCAAAGGGCGGGCGCAACTGCAGAGAAGGCCCGCCTCCTGGATCCCGCTATATGAAACTCTTTAGTTGATGGGGTCCGCATCAAGCCCTCTCTGGCTGATCGGGTGGGACGGGTCGATGTTCTGGGGATGAGACGGTCCCTCAAGTAACCTGGCCCTATGCCATGTAGGGCTTTAAAGGTGATAACCAACACCTTGAATTGGACCCGGAAGCAAACTGGTACCCAATGCAGCTGGCGCAGCAGAGGTGTCACATGTGCCGATCTTCTGGCCCCAATAACTGTCCGCGCGGCCGCATTCTGGACCAGTTGAAGCTTCCGGATACTCCTCAAGGGTAGCCCCATGTAGAGCGCATTACAATAGTCTATATGGGAGATGACAAGGGCATGAGTGGCTGTTTGGAGGGCATCTCGGTCCAGGAATGGGCGTAACTGGTGCACAATCCGAAGTTGTGCAAAGGCCCTCCTGGCCACGGCTGCCACCTGCTCTTCAAGCAGGAGTCGTGAGTCCAGGAGATCCCCCAATTTCCGCACTGGGAGAATCATGGGAGAACATGGGGAATGAACTAAGCCTGAACTGAGGCTTACTCAGGCTTACATTCATTACTGAATGAACTGAGCCTATTCAGTACCTGAACAAATGCCACTGGCTTAATTACAGCCCCCAGTTATGAGCAGAGATTCAGAACAATTTACTTGTTACTGCAGTAGCTCAGAAGTCCGCCTGGATCATAGAAAGAAGCCAATTGAAGAGTAAGGTGACTGGGGATGCCTGAGATGTTATACCAATTTGACATCTGGGATATCTCCAAGTGAGACTTGGAGGAAGGAAATCTCTCATTGGCCATTATTTCCGAGCTAATGGCATGATTTTGGCTAGGTAAAACATAGGTTAGAGCAGTGCTTTCTAAAGTGCTGCCGTTGGCGACACACCAGCAGCGGCGCGTGCGGGGGCGTGCACGGCTGCAGTGCAGGGGCGGGGGCGTGCACGGCGGCAGCGGCAGCCTCTGCTAAAACGTGGAAGCGCTGATGGCGTGCTGCTGCTGCCGCCGCCGTGCACGCCCCTGCTGCCGCTTCCAGGTTGTGTGGTGACACACCAGACTGTGTTGCAACACACTAAAGTGTCGCGACACACAGTTTGGAAAGCTGTGGGTTAGAGAGAACATCTTCCCATATTTCCTGGAACATTTCAGATCTCCTTTTGGAAGCTGCTGGGTGAGCAATGGAGTCATGCTGAGCTACCACTTTGTATGACAGCTTGGATATTAAGTGTGTGTGTGTGTGTGTGTGTGTGTGTGTGTGTGTGTGTGTGTGTGTGTGATGGTGGTGATATTAATGCCCATGAGATTGGAATTATGAAGCTAACATTTTTAGTACAAGGATGGGTGAATGCCTCAAATCAAGGGCAATTCTTGGAATTGTGAGCATGTGGTATGGAAGGAGTAGAAACTGCCTTAGATAGCAGCAATGATTGTTGGCAATGAGTCTTGCTCTTAGCCTAACCAGATGGCTAAACATAAATATCTCCATTGTTAGAAGAGTGAAGGACCTTTGTACTTGGATAACCAAGACTTTTTTTCATATAAAGTCAGAGAGGGAGAAAGATCCTTTCTCTCATATGCACTGAACCCAGCTGATCATTTGTTTCCACTTAAAGGGTAAATAAGAGTTAAACTAAATATGATATTAAATGTGTCTGTATTGAAGGTGGATATTTTAAAATTGCAAATAGCAGCTGGTGGGTAGGAGGGACTGTCACAGCAATTGTGATGGGGGAAATTTAAGCCTTTCCTTCCCTGGAAAGCTTCTGGAAAATACTTTGGTTGGGGGGGGAGAGGGGGAGAATTGTGTTTAAAGGATCATGTTTTACTACCTTCCTTAAAGTTTCATTTAATGGTTGGTTCTTCGCTCTTGCTGAACTTAAGCTACAATACCAGTAGAGGAACAAGTTATCTTGGTCAAAGTCTTCCTAGACCTGGTTATCCCTGCAATTCCCACAATTCCTGAATTCCGTTGACCAGATAGGCAGGGACTCCTGGTTCTAATCATCTGGAGGTCTCCAGATGGGCAAGGCTGGCCTATACATTATAATAGGAGTAACTAGATAAATAGAGGGGGCGTGGTGGCTCAGGGGGTAAGACGCCAGGCTTGTTGATCAGAAGATTGCAAGTTCGGAGGTTCGAATCCCTAGCCCCACGTGACGGAGTGAGCTCCGGCACTAGCTCCAGCTCTTGCCAACCTAGCAATTCGAAAGCATGCAAACGCAAGTAGATTAATAGGTACCACTTCGGTGGGTAGGTAACAGCGTTCCGCGCGTGTCATGCGGCCACATGACCGTGGAAGCGTCTTCGGACAACGCTGGCTCTTTGGCTAACAAACGGAGATGAGCACCAGCCCGGGGGGTACCTTTACCTTTACTTAACTAGATAAATGGCAATGTATTGTCGAAGGCTTTCACGGCCGGAGTTCAATGGCTGTTGTGGGTCTTCCGGGCTGTGTGGCCGTGTTCTGGAAGTTGTGGTTCCTAACGTTTCGCCAGCATCTGTGGCCAGCATCTGTGCTCCTGCCCTCTGAAGATGCTGGCCACAGATGCTGGCGAAACGTTAGGAACCACAACTTCCAGAACACGGCCACACAGCCCGGAAGACCCACAACAGCCATAGATAAATGGCAGCTTGTAGATCTGAGAAAGTTCCCTCTGAGGACAATTCTGAGGCTCCTGTCAATGGCATTTATAGATGTCACAGATAATCTCAATATTAATAGAAGAGTAAGAGGATGCTTGGTGGAAACTGAAAGCCAAACTGACAAGTTCAACTTTTTTTGAAGAAGAAGAAGGGCAGCAGCTTTAAATATTAACCCTCTAAGGGGAATCAACTTAATCTAGTTTATCATCACAGTGCCTCTGCAGGTAGCAGCACCTGGCCAACCAATCTCTGCTCAGGACCTAAGCAGGATCAAGCCTATTTAGGACTAGGATAGGAGTCCACCAGGGAACCATAAGCAAAAATGATCCGTAGGCAAGACTGGGAAGGCCCCCTTCCCCCCGCCCCCAGATCCCAACTCTGTGGAAAAAGGCAGTGGAAAACCATTGTTGCTAAGAAAAATACATGGTTAGGTCTGGGAAGTCAGCAGGAACTAAACCTGACTCAAGGATGTCTTTATTTTCACAGCAGTCATAGGAATTGTAACTGGGTAGTGAATCATGTTGCGGTTCAAGATTAGATCCAGCCACCTGCCCCAAGTAGGATGTCCGCTAGCAAAGAGCTCAAAACTGGAAATCAGCCTCCAAAACACAGTGCCTCTGCTTTCCCAAAAAGAACAGATGCTCAGCCCATGGCAAGATGATCCTTTGGGGGATTTGCTAAAATCATCCCATATTATTATTATTTTAAGCTCTGTGTTTTCCTGCTAACAGATGCATACTGAAAGTGACTCAGCTACTGTAATGAAGTTCAGCATCTCTGTGTGGCAAACACACCAACTCTATGGAAATTAGTTTTAATTATATATTGTGTTTAGCTACTTCTTCAATCAACAAAGTGTAAATATTTTGAATAAATAAACATGGATTCTTTGGTAAACAAAATAGTGAAGGGGAAGGAGAGAAAAAGGAGCTTTTCATCCGAAATGCAGGCAATAGCCTTTGCTCTTCTCACCTTCAACTTGCTACTTAAGAGGAATTAGCTTTCCCACATGCAATCCCATTCTATATCTATATCTATATCTATATCTATATCTATCTATATCTATATCTATATCATCTATATCATCTATATCTATATCTATATCAAGGTAAAGGTTCCCCCCGCACATTTGTACTGTCGTGTCCGACTCTAGGGGCCGGTGCTCATCTCCGTTTGTTAGCCGAAGAGCCAGCGTTGTCCGAAGACGCTTCCATGGTCATGTGGCTGCATGACACGCGCGGAACGCTGTTACCTACCCACCGGTGGTACCTATTCATCTGCTTGCATTTGCATGCTTTCGAATTGCTAGGTTGGCAAGAGCTGGGGCGAGTGCGGGAGCTCACTCCGCATGCAGGGCTAGGGATTTGAACCTCCGAACTTGCGATCTTCCGATTGACAAGCCTGGCGTCTTACCCGCTGAGCCACCACGCCCCTCGCATCTATATATCTATATCTATATCTATATATTGTATATATATTGTAAAAGGTATATTGATTGATTGATTGATTGATTGATTGATTGATTGATTGATTGTAAAAGGTACACAAGGAGAAAAAGTATATATATAGGATCTTATGTACAATATCAGAGCAAGCATTTATTGAGGCCCCACAAAATAAACCAGGAGCATAGTACATCAGTTTTCAGCTACTTTATTAGAGCATATTTTACCCAGCCACCCACACACATACACACACCTGCATTCATACAATGTACATAGCAAAAATGAAGAAGGGACAAGAAAGAGGCCCCCCTACCTTTCTCTCTCTCTCTCTATATATATATATATATGTTTTGTAACAGCCTGGAGCTTTAGGTAATTAATTTAGCATTTAATAGATAGAATTTATCAGTTTTATTGTATAGTAAAGAAAACATATATTTTTAGTGATAACCTTAAAAAATTCTTAATTCAGTTGCTGAAAAAGAAGCATGTTAAGAGCCATTTCTTTATATTTCTTTTCATGTTTTCTGTTCTGTTCTTTTTCTTTTTTCTATCTCCTTTTTTCTTTGCCTCTCCTTTCTTTTCTTTTTTCCCCTCTCCCATTTACTATATCTTTTTCTTTGAATGTACTTCTTATTTATGTAAAATCTTTTAATAAAAATTATTTAAAAAAAGAAAAATGAAAAGCAGCATGAAATACAATAAAAGTCAATGTTCATAACAGTTACAACATTAAACATATAATTTTTAAAATAAGAAGGCATGAATTACATAAAAAATCTTATAAACAAGAAGAATCCCGCTAGGTACACCTATCTGGGAAAGTTGTTCCATAACTTGGGTGCCATTACAAAAAAGGCCCTCTCCCTGCCATGAGCTGTGCATGCTGGCTGCGGAATTCTGAGTGTCGTAATCCACACATCTTAAAGTTGCTGAGTTTGAGGAACTCTGGCTGAGGGAATATCATTCTAAAGCAACTTTCTTGTACTACTGAAGTCCGGGTTTGGTCATTTTCAAAATGGCAGCAGAATTCTACCTGCCATTCCTTCTAGCTTGCCATCATGCAATATACTCCCTTTTATCTCTGTTTACCTTTGTCCTTTTTGCGGGCAAGTAGATACAAGTTTGAAACAAGCAGCCATGCCTAATATTTATTTTCTAAAAAGATAATGGAACAAATTTGGGGCCCATACACATTCTTGAAAGTGAAGTTAAACAGAAATCTTAATGGAAATGTTCATATAAACAATAAACATATTAGTGAATGTTTTTAAAAATGCACAAGTCAGGATGCAGGAGAACCAAAGAAGTTGCTGGTGAGCGTGTTGGTACGTCTAGGCACCGTGTTGGGAATTTCAGCTCTGACAACACTTGTAGTATAAACTGTGTCTGGACATAGCAGGAAAGTTCATTACTAACACATATAGGCAGGGTTTTTTTTTCAAGGAAACTGGCAGGACGACATTTTCTACAGCACATAATAAATAACCCAGACCACATGTGTAAATAGCATGCCTGGTATGTCTTCTTAGTACAAATTTATAACTTGCTCTTGCTCCCATTGATTTTGCTTCCTCTCCTTTGCTCTTCAAATGGTCATAAAAGATAAATGCTGCTGTACTCATATTCCTGGGGCATCTGCCGGCATAAATTGTGCAAGTGAGCTAGAGAGGATCCTAGCCGGTGCTGGAATATGATGGACTAAGGACTAAAATGCTTTGCCAGCACAGTTTATTTTCAACTACTGGTCTGCCTCTTATTTCATTGTATTGCACATCATGTGGGTAGGGAAAAGCTAGATTTGCAGACTTCCCATCAGTATATATGCATATTGACTTGCTTAAACCTGAAAAAGTTCCTACTCGTGTTGGCCAGGAATACTAAAAACTGCCCTGGACAGCTGCACATTTAGTACAGTGTTGTAGGGCCATATGATTGTTTTTGACATTCTGGCTTTATTTGACTAATTCATTGTCCCAGGAGCACTTTGGTTCACGAATCAGCTGTTCTTGGAAATGCTGTTTGCCCTCCAGCTGCAAATTATCCCAAATGCCAAAACCCAATTCTTTCCCTTGCTGGCATTATCAGATCTACTGGAGTCAGAGGAGCATAAGGTGCTTATCCAGTTTATTTATTTGTTAGATTTATATCCTGCCTTTCCTTCAAGAACTCAACATAACAAGTCCTGCCTCCAATTTCCCTCTACAACAGAGCTTTCCAAACTGTGTGTCGTGACACAAAAGTGTGTCGCCACACACAGTCTGGTGTGTCGCCACACAACCCGGAAGCGCTGATCATAATCAGCGCTTCCGGGTTTCCCCGCGGCGACACACCAACTGCAGCGCGCAAAACCCGAAAGCGGCAGCAGCGCTTCCGGGTTTTTGCGCGCTGCCGCAAGGACGGCACTTCCAGGTTTTCCCGCGGCGACACACCAACACCGGTTGGTGTGTCGCCGTGAGAAAAACTTTGGAAAGCCCTGCTCTACAACATCAACACTGAAATATTGGGCTAAGGCAGAAGACCAGCCCAATATCACTCAGTAACCATAGCTAAAGGTGACTTGAACCCGGGTCTCCTCATTCTTGACCAACACTATTTTATAGAAATACTGCATCCAAGCAATGCTAGGCAGTGTCATGTTTTTATCTTGTGTTCTTTAACAGTGAACATTCTCTTCCTTTCTACATAAGCCCTCACATCATCCTTAAAATATTCAGATAACTGCAGCTTGATGGACATGTTGGGCTTAATAGCAAAATCAGAGGCTCTCTTTGACTGCTTCACTCACATAGTTATAGCTTAAGTTCTGTCCTGAATGTTTTAAAAGGTTACTATCTGCTGCTTGCCCAGTTTTCTATAGTACATTCTCTTTATTTCATCTACAACACTTTCCTTTATGGCTTTTTAGCTGAGACCAGTTTAAAGCCAACATCCCCATTTTCTTGCTCTTATTTGTGGACTTTTTCCCTTTGGGGAAAAAGGCTGGCTTGGGGATGCAAAATTCTGAATCTCCTCTGTGTGGCAAATACTCATCTAAAAGCCTGATCAAGCTCCTTTTTTTTCTTTTTCCTCTTTGCTTCTGACATCACATTTCATCACAGAAGGTTGTTAGCTGGCAATTCAGCTAACATGAAGAATGTAAGGACAGATATTTTTTTAAAAGCAAGCTCCTGTTTCAGTATTTTTACCTAGCTTTTCTTTGCCCTTTAAAGAACCCTAAAATTCTCCTTCTCTCGAAATACAATTTCATATCCTATCATCTCAGGTAACTGGATTTGTTCCATCCTCCCTGGCCTTGAAAATCTCTGCTGCCTCAAAAGCAACTTGCTGGCATTTGGAATATACAGTACATTTCATAGAATTCCTGTACTCCAGAAGACGTTAGGTGGAGGTTCTGGAAATTCACCCCTCTGTGGTGTGATCCCCTGCGGAATGATGGTTATAATTAATATCTGATTAATTGAAGCACTTGGAGACTTAGTCATGTGGCCTTTATGTATTCTCTCTAGGCTAGCTTTGTCCCAAGGTGACTACCAATTGTTGTGATGCAAAGAAGAAATTAGCCGTTCTTGATGCAAGAGGCTTCTGTCTTTACAAGTGACTCTTTTCTCCTCCCCTTTCCCGATTTCACTGTTATATTTTGCCCTGTCTCAGTTTTGCCACTTTCTTTTCCACATCTCTTTGGAAAGGTCAGACCACTCCTTTCCCCCCAGCTGTGCCTGTGTAACTGTGTGCTGCTCTCTGTGTGCGTCACTTGCTGTGATGTCCCTAGCTTGCACCTAACGATGGAGCATATCTTCCAAATGTGCCTGCTGGTTTGGCAGAGTTCTTGCTTTTTGGAAACAAATCAAACAACTTTGGCTGCTGAGCTTAGAAATTCTGACACGCTGGAGGAGGCACAGATTTTGATAATTGAAATATTATAAAAACAATGACTTGGCTGAAGCTTAGTCGATTAAATACTGTTTCCTTGTTTTGCTTTGTTGTGTTGTGTTGTGTTTCTTTTCTTAGCTGATTGATGCATATTCTACCTGTTTCTGCATTCATGTGTATTATCTACAGTGCTGCATACAGGTAGTCCTCACTTAACGACCATTCGTTCAGCAACCATTCAAAATTATGATGGGGTTGAAAAGATGGACTTTCGACCTGTGCCTGAAATTACAATCGTTGCAGTGCCCCCACAGTCACATGATCAAAATTCAGGCGCTCGGCAGCCTGCCCGCACTTACGACTGCAGGGGTGCTTCAACTCCCCCGCCACCTGTCTCCCCCCCCAATCTCTGCACCCTCTCTTGTGGGGCAGCAAGCAGACCCAGAACCGTGTGGCTCTGGGGCTGCAAGAAGCTCCTGAGCCGTAGCACAGCACAAAACTGCAACTGCCCCAGCCCAGCCTCCCCAGGAAGCTCCAGCCCCCCAGCCCACATCTTTCACGCAGCTGTCTCCGCTCCCAGTTCTCCGCACCGACCTTTCGCCTTTTTTGCAGCCAAAGGGCAGAGATGGGGGGGGGGAGATAGGCGGGGGGGAGTTGAAGGCAGTTGCTTGCCTAACTGAGGTTCGGGGCTGGGAGGGACCAAGCCCGGAATGGCTTGGATTGGGGTGGGTGCTCGGCTAACGACTGGTAAAATTCACTTAACAACAGCAGGGGGAATTGCCAGGATTGCCGTGGCTAAACAATGCAGTCATATGACATCTCGCTTTACGACCGTATCACCTAGCGATGGAAATTCCAGTCCCAATTACCGTCATTAAGTGGGGACTACCCGTAACTAGAAACAGCAGCACTAATAAAGCCAGCTTTAATAACTAAATCTTGACCATCACATGTAAAGTATAGAAGAACCATGCCATTAAAGGAAAAGATTTTTGGTGGGGAGGGGGAGAAGGTTGGCACATCCGCCGTGCTCCCTTTTTGCCCTCTTCTGTTGTTGTTGTTTTTTCTTTTCACCTGCCAAGACTAAAATCTTTGTCCTGAAGCAGAACCAGGCAAGCTGTGGCACTCAGCCCAATTTCTGAACCGTCTGCAAGTTATCAGACCTCTTGTCAATCTGAAAGAAGCCTCTCCCCAGCCAGCGTGGCCATTGCTCAGCACGCTAGACGTTGAAGTCAGCACATCTGGAAGTTGCTCACTCTGGGGACTAAGAGATGAACGAATGGTTTCCCACTCTTAAGATTGGAAGGAGGCGATTGATGAAGCTTGTCAAGAAGCATAGAACAAAGATAATGTTACATATTATTTAAACGTGTCTAGACTAGCCTTCATCCCAGGATCAGTTTGGGGTGTGGTACAAATACTGTTTCTTTTCAAGTCTTCTTGCTAGTTGTTGTAATGCTACTAGACTTGCCACGCTCATTTGGTTCCCTTTCCCTTTGCAGTTTGGCAGGACTGAAGTCATCGACAACACCTTGAACCCAGACTTTGTGCGCAAGTTCATCCTTGATTACTTTTTTGAAGAGAAGCAGAATTTGCGCTTTGATCTGTGAGTGACGTACTTCCTGGTCTTCTAGAGACTGAGCATGTGAAGGGAATATCAGCGTGTACCTGTAATAATTCTCAGTCTGATTGTATCCTGTATTTTATGTGATGCTGTGGTGAAGGATATGCAAGTGCTTTGCCCTAACAGGGGCTCACACTGAGAAAAGCAGCATGTGCATTGTGGTTCAAAGGGGTTCTCTTTATTCTGAGCACCAAGGGCAGCAATAGTTCTACGCACATTAAAGCTGAAGTTTTCAATTTTCAGTTTTTGTTGTTCAGTCGTTCAGTCGTGTCCGACTCTTCGTGTAGGTTCAAATTTTGGTAATGAAATACATTGCATTCACATTTTTTATCTTTATTTTTTTTTCCCCAACCTCATATTAATACCTTTATAAAAATTAAACTCATACAGTGTCAGTATAGAATAGACCCAAAATGTAGGTGTCTAAGTCTCTTCCGATGTACTCTGCTTGCATCACGCAGGTGTTGAAACGCAACCCTTGCTATACATCCTTTGGGGTGTCTGGTAGACACTGGAAATATTCTGTTGTTTTATTAATCTCATTTAGAAATCATGCCATACTAATTTAACAATTAATAAAATACTAGCTCATTGATTTTTTAAGACAGGATATTCCAACTCATTACTCTTAAGTTATCTGCAAATTACCCATATCTATCTTAATACATCTTTTCAGTTGTAAATAAATGTTAACTATAGGTTTAGCAACTTTGAGAACTTTTTCTAATGATATCAATACTTTAGGAGCTTCAGAAACAACTAATGCATCAGGCCCAAATATACCTCCAAAAGATATTTTAATTGAATAAATTGCCATTGAACAGTCTTAGGTAGTCCAAATGATTTTTGCAAAACATCAAGTGTTTTTGAAGAAATGATTAACAGTAACCTGGTCCAAAATATTGTTGCCTTTTTTTGGCCATGACTTCCAGAATAATTATTTGCCAGCAATCTTCAGGGTTGGATTGTCTCATAATGTCAACTTCTCATGAGAATTGGATCAAATTTGAATTTCCTTCCCAATATGCACATCTTGAAACTTTTAATGTGAGAAACCCAACTAAAACAGAAATAAAAACTTTGCCAAGATATTAAAAGGCAAGTTAGTAGCTTTCTAATTGTTCCCATAATGGGTTTTGAGATAAATCTGTTGAATTCCAAAAGCAATAGAGGTCGCAATATATGCCCAGTGGTATAATTGAAAATTGACAAGTTAAAACCCCCATGTTTAGAGAAAAGTAATTCTAATATAGAAAATCTAGGAGTCTGACAACCCCATAAACATTTCTCAGTATCTTATCAATCTGTTTAACATATTTTACAGATATTAACGTAGGATTCCCTCTAATAATATACATCAACTTTGGACTGACTTTTCATTTTGACATTAATTCTTCCCCATAGACTCCTGGGGAACCATTTGTTTATATCAGTATTAATGTGAGATAAACAGCTGGAACTATTAACTTACTTCAACAAAGAAATCTAGGAATAATTATTCCAAGATATTGAAATGAATTCATGCAAAACATGAAGCCTTATTTTTCCAAATATCCATTGAAGCCTTAGAACCAGTAGGAAGTATATTAAATCTCTCCTAATTAATGGAATAACTTGAAAATGTTTACCAAAGTATTGTACTATAGACTGTATCCATAAATGTTGGTTGAGAACATTGGTAGTTATCAATAAAGAATAGTGTATCATCAGCATGTAATAATAATTTATATTTGTCAGCCCTTCAGGGTCAGCAAGGTGAAGAAACAGAGGCAGCAGGGATTCCAGGAATTTTATTTATTTGTTTGTTTGTTTGTTTGTTTATCAAATTTCATCACCGCCCATCTCCCTCAAAAGAGGGACTATGGGCGGTTTACAATAAAGCTAAAAAGGATTAAAATACATAAAAAGAGGAATGCTCTTTATTGTTGTAGGGTAGCATAACAGAATCTTGAAAACCTGTTAGAGATTCTTTCTACCACATCTTATACCAAGCAAAATCAAGACAAGGTTCTTTTGAATATCTTTCTCACACTTTCCTCTTTCTTGGGACTAAGTGTTTTTTTCTCTCCTCCCTTAAGAGTTTGTTACTTCCTTCCCCTTTCCCTAGGCAGATCTTTCTTTCACAATGTTCCATTCCCACTAACCTGACACCTGAAATATTCTTACATTGTTTATATGGAGGCCAATAGTTCCAACATCAAGTTAAATAAACACCCTTGATGAATTCCTCATAGCATCCTAATAGGTGAAGAAATAATTCCAGTTGTGATAACCCTTGTAATGGGTTAGAGAACCACACTTTAATCCAATTAAAAAAAATTGAAGGGAAAACCAAATATAGCCAGAACGTGTTCCACAAATTTAATCTGCACCATATCAAAAACTTGATTGGCATCCAGTGAGACAAGTGTCACCAAATCCAATGTATCTAATTGTGTATCAATTATATCCACCAATTATCTAATATTGTCTGTTGCTTGACATCCTTTAATGAAACCAGGTTGGTCCAGATGAGGTCTCAAAGGTAGTATAGTTTACAGTCTATAGGCCAAAGTTGCTGTCAATATTGTAGCATCCACTTTTAACAAAGAAAGTAACTTGTTCTGTAGTATTGAACCTAGCTTCAAAAGTATAGTTATAAATGGAAGAGGAGAAAACTGTATGAAAAAAAAGCATTCTTGTAATCCAGCAACATAGGAGGAAAAAAATCAATAAATATTTTTTTTATACCTAAGCTCTCAAATTGGCTGTTCCAAATGATGCCTTCCTTGCTTGTGCAAAAGTCCCTTGGCATTGTAAAAGTCTTAGTAAATAAATGTGAACTATTGCCGAAAGAAATTTGCTCTGCAAACTGTTCTCCTTGTGTCCTTGGAATGAACATCAAATATCTATCCTTTATTTTATCAACCAGTGATATCTTATTTGAGTATCTGATACTAGATGATATTAATAGTTATCATGTAATAATATTTAAAATTTGACCATATTCATCATTATTTGCAGTAATATTTCTATAAAGTGTATTTCTCAATATTCTCTTTTCTATCTTAGTGATACCATAAGAGCTCTGAGTCTCCAGGGAAATTCCCAGTTGTATCCACTTCATATAGAACAATGTTGGCCATATTACTCAGTAGAAGCAAAGAAAGATTCATCCCAGAACATAACCAATGCTCACCTTCCAAATGAGAATAAGTTTCCAGAACTCAGGGTCCTCCAGAGGATAATTGGAAGTCCACAGGCATACTACATTTGCTAAATGACTCACATATAGTAGTATTTATAATAAATAGCATTTGATAATTGAAAAGTAATGGAATTACATGAAAGGTATTAAGTGTCTATGTCATTTGTTGTTACTATGCAGTGGTAGCTCAGAATTTGCCAACATCAATCAGGAGATATATTTCTTTTAGCATTCAAATTTTTAGTTTAACTTTTCAAATTTCAAGTATGAATTTAGCTTTTGATTTTAAAACATTCAGGAAAAATATTTATTTGAAAATATTTGTTTCAGCTCTAGGGTGAAGGATTAGGAGTAGAGTATTTAAATAATCAGAAACCAAATATTCAAAATTTCCTCCCCATTAAATATTATTAGTAAAATGAAGCTTCCTTAACATGTATATTACAATCTTTTTCATATTCTATCAGCTGTACTCTTGTTTCCATTTCTCTGATTTGCCATTTCTCCCTAATCTACTTCTTCCAGATGCATTAGACTTCAGCTGCCATAACAACCAGGTAACATCATCTTTTGGATGAGGATATGGGAGCTGAAGTCTACAAATGATTGGAGAAGACTGTTTTAAGTAATGGACAGGGAAAAGGAATCAACTTTAACATCAAAAAGCTAATCTCAGGAACCCATTCAGAAGAAGTCAAAATCTTGCTCTCCAACCCTGAGTCTGTTTCCTTCTTCATAGATATTGTACAGTGTCCCTGTTGTTTAGGTTTTGCAAAAGAGAAATACCAAGATTCTACATGATTGAAATGCAGTGCGTGATCTCTGCTTCTTCTTTCCTGCAGTTATGATGTAGATTCCAAGAGTCCTGACCTGTCCAAACATGTAAGCTGAGTACACATTCTCTTCTTCATTTATAAGATACTTATTCTTTGATCCAATTTCTGTTGCCTATATTTCATTACATCATATTCAGATGATACAGTAAGCCAGAATTGTAAAGAACCGATTGATCACCCACATGATAGATGCTAGTACAGGCTCTCAGTTGCTTCCACTTAGCTGTACCTTCAAGTGAGAGTGCCTAAATAAGCCTGGATCACTCCATCTGTGTTTTGTTTAGAGTTGCGTGCAAATCAAGATTTCTGATTTGTTCTTCTCTTACAAGCCAGAATCTAAAACTATGGTTTTCCCTTAGCTTCTGTTCTGTTTTTCTAGAAAGAAATAAACCAGGGCCCTTGGTTCACATGTAACATGGACTGAGTCATCCAGGTTTCATTAGCCACTCCCATTTATAGGAGGAGCCAAGTGTGATTATGTATCAGGTATGAGCATGATACTTATTCTTAATAAGTTAAACTTCTTTACAATTTTAGTTTACCATGTGAAACTTCCTGATACTGGGTTAGTCTATTTATCTATTATGCATTGGATAATAATACCAATTATGATCCAATGCAGTTGGCTATGAATACTGGCAGAGATGTTTCCTATCAAGTGCTACCAGACTGGACTTAACTGAAGATGCTAAGCTAAGCTGCTAAGGAGTTAGGAATCTTTCACGTCCAGGCATCATCACATAAAGTTGCAAAATGGTGCAGATGCCCCAAAATATATATAAAATAGATAAAATGGCTGAAATATTGCAAGATTGACAAATCTTGAAAAGATTTTGCCAATATCACCTAGAGATCTCCCTCGAGAATGCTAAAATCTTGGCCATCTTGCATAAAAATGAAATAATCTTTTCAGATTTCAACCTTCTTGTTTGAAAACTTACCAGAACGTATGTAAGAATGGTAAACAAAATAGATTAATTTTTAAGAGTTATTTTAATGAACTCTTTTTAAAATGTTGTATTTCATTGTGGGGTACCACAGATGCCACCTTGATGCTTATGGGTCATGCTCATTGGTGACTGATGCCCAAGGGACTGAATCTGGGTCTTTCTGGATGCAGTCTGTGCATTGTAACCCATTGAGTAAAGATTCTTCTAAGTTGTAAAATATTGCTAAAAACAGTATTTTCTTCCTGCCAGTTCCGCATACTTTGGTTCATCCTCTTGCTTTATCCTGAATTATTATAATGTTTTACATTTCAAGTAAGTAAGGAAATGCAAGGAAGTGTTACAGTGAATCTCAGTTTTTATTTCTGTTAACTAGTTAGATGAAGCTTATATAAGTAAGTCTGGTAGGAATTCATTGCAAGATGTAGGCTCAAGTGACAACTTTATGGGGTGACAGTGTAAATTATTTACAAATAAACAGGCATGGTTTGAGAAAACAGATATAGTCAGGTTATGCTGGAGAAAAAGTACCAGCCCATTTTTTTTCTATCTTCCTTTTTATTACCATTACTGGCAGATTTAATTTATGAGAATATGACAGTCAAAATGGTCTAAACTATGCTGCATTCTGGATCTACAGAGCTGGAACAAGGATGCCAGAGGCTGAAGTACTTATGTACACATGGACAGACACTGACTAGGCACAGACCCTGGTATATGATGTTCTTGCTCTGTGGAATCATCTTGACACTACTGTCTTTCCACCAGTCTGCTTCTTTTTAACCCGGCAAGTGGGTGTTCTTTACTGTTAAAGCAATGTACTCTCACCAGATTCATAAATTACTAGCCTCTTAGTCCCAAACGTCTGCTGTAAGAGCTGTAGAAAGGAGCTACATGAGTTGATTGAAGGACTGATCTTCTTCATAAAATAACCAGAGCAGAAGTTAAGTTTTTAATAATGTCTTCCCTTCAGTCTCTAAAAGGCTTTAGAAAGAGGGGGAAAGCCCAGCTAAGAGGGGCTTAAGAAGTGTCATAATATTTACGTCAATTTCCTTCATCAGGATTTCCTTGGTCAAACGTTCTGCACCCTGGGGGAGATTGTTGGATCACCAGGAAGTCGCTTGGAGAAGCCTTTGATGTGAGTGTCTAGTCAACGTCATCTGTGATGTCATCTGTGATGTCAAGAGGCTTCCAGCTTCTCTTCTTCTGCAGTGGGTTCATTCTATCCCACCTAGAGACGTATAAGGCTTACAATGAGATTTTTAGATGAATCCTATTAAAGGGAGTCTTCATTTCCGAGAGATAGACTAAAGACTAATTTAACTTTGGGTAAAACTAGCAGCCAGATGTTAGCTTCTTTCCCCTTGTTATTATGTCTAGGTCAGCTTTCCCCAACCTGATGCTCTCACTAGATGAGCTTGGGACTGCATAAATAGCGGGTCACTGATGCATGGGGAAAAGCAAAAATATCATGACCACATGTCATAAATTCTCAAGTTTGTGGAAGGCAGTGTGTTATATTTTGTTCTAAACCTAAACACACTGAAAATAAAGCCACCAAAACCACTTAACCATATTTCTTATAAACATGGTTAAAAATAGTAAATACAAAAGTCTATTTTTATCTCTAGTGAATTTGGATTCACATATATGAACCTCAGAGAAGATCTACCTCTTTGAATCTTTTCTCCTATTTCTCACATATAAATTTGCATACTTTATCACTTTTTAAGCTCCCTCTCGGACCCATTAATATTCATCTCAAGGGCATCTGCCTTTTGCTGAATTTACCATCTGCATTAGCTGGTTTTAGAACTAGCTCTTTTAGCTACTGTTCCTTCATATTTGTAGGGAAATATGATTGTTTTTTAATACAATACAACACTCCAGTTTTGCAAAATTATTTTTAGTGCTGATTCTGTAGATCAAATGGATTTGCAGCTGATTCCAGCTTCACATTTTTTGCAGGTTTTAAACTGCACTCCATCTCCTTCTGTAGCCACCTTCAGGCAGAACATTAACAGGACGCTTTAGGCTTGTGATCTCGCAAAGGAAAGGAAAGGAGGCATGAAAACTCTGGCTGTGTGGTTTATAACAAATGGCTCTTTGCCATTTATCCAAATATATTGAACTGTGGTTTGTAGGAAACATGGTTTCTTAACCTAGTAGAGTATGGAGTCCTTGGTGCTCTCTGAGCCTTGTTGTTTTCTTGCAGACGTTTCATTGCCAGGCTAGGCAACATCTTCAGTGCAAAAAGGGAGTGGGACTTGCTCTCTGTTTATATACCCTGGCTTGTCCTGCCTGTGTTGGTGGCAATGAAATGTCGGCAAGAAAACAACAAGGCTCAGAGAGCACTAAGGACTCCACAGTTCAACCCTGAGCTACAAATATTCTCTTCGATTGCTAGTAGAGTATCTTTAAATTTGAGGCAAAAGCAGATGGAAAGCAGTTTTCTGGGGGGAAACAGTGTGAAGGAAGGTCAGTTCTCCTGCTGCATGTGATCTGGATTGCGGACCACATCTTAAGATACAGGCAGTATTCTGAAATATGCCAGAAATCATATCTGGTGTAGCCCCAAGCAATTTACTTTTGCTGCTTGTTTTGCTTATTCTGATGTTCTGTTTTGATTGCCCTCCTGATGCTTCTCTTTGGTTTCATTGCTTGCTGGAGTTGTGGGTTTAGTTTTAGATTTGATTGGTTTTAACCTGGATCCTTTTTAATTTGTTTTGCAAATTGGGAGCCTTTAGATTTGAAGGACAGTCAGGACTCTGTTTAATAAATAAATATAATATGAAGTTTTGAACACATAGCGCTCTGCATTTGCTACCTATTATTATGGATGATTATAGTGTCAAAGCGCTGCAGTGGTTAAAGACTGTTTCCACTGGATGGAATTTTTCGTTTTGTGCAGTAGTCTGTAAGGTTTAGAGTATCTCTAAAGAGTTTGAACTAGGAACCCCCTAGGAAAATAGGATACAACAGGGCCAGCAGAGGTTTTAGGCTATATCTTCCACAATAGACCATGCCTTCTGAGGTTGACATCATCTGGGAAACTGTCAGAGGGAGCACGCGGAGACGGAGCGGCCTGCCTCTCTCCTAGGCACCAGTGATCCACGTACTATGCAGTAAATAGACTCCAAACAGAAGTTATATCAAATATCCTATTTACTTTATATACATACGTATTTACAGATCACTTCCACAAGTAACAAATGATACACCATCAACGATACAGCTTTCACGAGGTAAAATGGGAATAATGGGAAATGAGAATGTCCCTGTATATATAGTGAACCTGACCAATCACATTATAGGTCACTCTCGTTATTCACCACACCCAACCTAACTCTAAGCACCTGTTGAATGAGTCACACATGACACATCATTCCTACAACAATGGCTGCTAATTGGGTGACTGTGCAGAATATTTCACCTTTTACCTAGAAATCAAGCCTCTCTGTATAATTTATATCTAGAAGTAAATTCCTGGGTTTATCAAACCCCAACAGAAACAATATGTTGCCAGCTCAGGAATACAATTATGAGTCCTTCATAATACCAATATATTGGGCCAAAACCACTGGCATTTTTAGGAGAGGCGGAGTGGGATCAGTGGCATTCAAGGCAAACCATGATTATGCCAAAATTACATGTGCAATATGACATCATCATGCAAATGCTTCTATTATGTAATAGCATCCTGATGTTTGATGCAAATACTCAATTCACAGCATTTGCACAATGATTTCATTATGCACACATCATTATCCACTCAGCAGAGGTCCATGAGTGGGATCCCAACTTCTTATACTGGCCTAGGTCAAATCTCATCAAATCCTTACTGAGAATATGATGTTGAGAGTGCAGAATGTCACTAATACATCAGTGTGCTTGCAGCTTCCAGGCCCAGCAAATAACCACCTCTTTTCTCATTGTCTGAAAACAGCTCCAGAGCCTCTGGAAGGAAGCAGGTGCCACGGGTCCTTTTGCAATTGCCAGCCATAATTGGAAAGGAGAGATACATATAGTGAAAAGGAGAACCTCTCTTCTGTCTTTTGAGAAGCAGCTTATTAATTCAGTTGCACCATGGGAGGGTAAATGCAAGGTGCAAAGCAGCATGTACAAGTGGTGGGGGCGTTACAGAAGCCCACTGTGGAATTAATTATCATTGCCGCTGGAAATGAGCCAAAGCCCAGGGCTTTCTCCCTAGAGAAGGAGAAGGTAGAAAGAAACATAAAGAGAGGCAGAGAGCTTTGGGTCCTGAACACAATAGGTAAAAAGAAGTTCACAAAAGAGGACTCTGCTGTGTACAAGTATCAAAAACACTTGTACAAGAAAGGTCAGATGTGAAAATGAGCTGTACAAGCATTAAGTCCTGATGGGTATTAAGAACATTTTTTTAAATTAAGGGATTTGTTTCAATGCTTTTCGGAAGCCTGCTCAGGATACTTTGTCTTGCTGCTCACCTAAGATTTAAGGTATGTGCAGGTAAGCTGCAGGACATGGTGCTCCAAGCAGTTTTCTCAGAAGTGCAGAAGTCCCTTTTATCAATAATTGATTTTCCAGAAGTACTTCAGAATGTAGTAATTTGTTCAGCTCTTTTGACTATTCCATACCCTCATCAATGCAAGAGGGGTGTGTGGTGGCTCAGCGGTTAAGACTCCAGGCTTGTCGGCCGGAGGGTTGCAAGGTCGACGGTTCGAGACCTGAGCGCTGCGCGATGGAGTGAGCTCCCGTACTCACCCCAGCTCTTGCCAACCTAGCAATTCGAAAGCATGCAAATACGAGTAGATAAATAGGTACCGCTTCAGAGGGAAGGTAACGGCAGGTGCAATGTAGATTAGCCTCCTCGTGGTGCACCCTGGGCAACGTGACTTGTCACGGCTAAATAGTCTACACATCTGGCTGCTGGACCTTACAAGGGGTTTCCCAGCAAGAAAAATGCCATACGAAATAAATAATCAATGCAACATAGATTTTTTTCCTTCCAGTAGTGCCTAAGCATATCCCACACTTGTTTGGGAAGATCCCTCAAATGTCCCAGGCTCCCCAGGCAGTATCCTCAAATTATTCTGGAGCTATAGTCCCAACACAATTGACTGGCTGCCAGATAGGAATGATTGGCATAAGTGAAGCTTACAGGAAGGAGGAACGCATTTGGTGAGCAATATGTCACATATATAGGATGGATGCATGGTTATATTTTGGAAATGGAGCATCATCAGGTGCCTCCTCATTGTAGACTATTATCATAACCCAACTTCTCTTAAGGACAGAAACTGGTGGCTTCAAGAAGCCACTGAAGCCAAACTCTCCATTCTGTTATTTTGCAAACTGTGCCTGGTAGGAGCTCTACACAACAATTACACATGCAACAATTTTTGGCATTATTGTTAAAATAGTTTTGTTCAGAAATAGAGTTGCCTTGGTAGCTCATTGAAGTTGATCTTCTGAGGCACTGATGCTTTTCCCGTGTCCTAAAGCTTTCTTCCGAACACTTCTAAATTACTATGTAAAATCAGTATTTTTGTTTCCTTCCTCCATCTTTCCATTAAAATTTCTGTGCAGTCTGCATGTTGGGAAGGATTTATATGCATTGAGTCACTCAGTTATACATTGGAAATCTTGGTAACAATGGCCATCAAAGATATTCTAGGCTTTTTTTTGCTCCCCCTTTTCAGCCTACATTAGTCATGGCTTTAAAACCTAAGGTCCACAACTTGAGGTGATCAAGCTACCTGCAGCTTCCAAAAATCTTGGCTGCAGCCCCCACAGAATCCATAAAGATTTTGATATGACCAAAGATAATATATGTATGTATGCATACATCTAGGGGCATGGTGGCTCAGCGGATAAGACGCCAGGATTGTCGATCGGAAGATCGCAAGTTCGGAGGTTCAAATCCCTAGTCCCACATGACGGAGTGATCTCCCGCACTCGCCCCAGCTCTTGCCAACCTAGCAATTCGAAAGCATGCAAATGCAAGTAGATGAATAGGTGACTGTTCGGAGGGCATCTCGGTCCAGGAATGGGCGTAACTGGTGCACAATCCGAAGTTGTACAAAGGCCCTCCTGGCCACGGCTGCCACCTGCTCTTCAAGCAGGAGTCGTGAGTCCAGGAGAACCCCCAGATTCCGCACTGGCTCTGAATGGGGTAGTGCCACCCCCCCAAGAGCCAAAGATGACAACTTCCTAGATCCCATAATGTACATTATGCTTTCTATGTTGTTTTATGTTTTGATGTCTTTCTGTCACATCTCATTGGTCACTGACTGCAATAAAGTTACATATCCACATATACCATCTCTTATTGCTGCCAGGTAGCAATATGGAAAATAAATAAATAAAACACACATATACTCATATCCAATAGTGTAGTGATCTAATATTTTAATACTTTATTGATCTAATATTTTAATACTTTATTGATCTAATATTTTAATACTTTATTCATAAAGTAGGTTTATACTTCAGATTTATAAGTATTCTACTAGTATTTATAGTGTTTTGCAGTTTGATTCATTTTATTTATTTCTATTAATCATCTTAAAATCTGAGCCTTGCAATCTTTTTACAAAATTTTTATAAAATATGGTCACTGGCCATAATAAAGATACAACTATCACAAATATCTCAACCCTAGCTAACAGAGGAATAATAACTTGTGTCATTATCCCTATGTCTTGAACTATCATAGGCAGAGCATTCTCCACATTTGCAAAAGCAGAAAGGGGGCTTTTGATAAGATCAGTAAAGGAGGACTTACCCTGCTGTGACTCTCAAGTTTATAACTGAAAATAAGAAACATTCTTGTGGTACTTTTTATGATGCAAATTTATGATGGAGCTGAGGCAAAGGTAAAGGTTCCCCCCGCACATTTGTGCAGTTGTGTCCGACTCTAGGGGCCGGTACTCATCTCCGTTTGTTAGCCGAAGAGCCAGCGTTGTCCGAAGAGGCTTCCACGGTCATGTGGCCACATGACGCGCGCAGAACGCTGTTACCTACCCACCGAAGTGGTACCTATTCATCTACTTGCATTTGTATGCTTTTGAATTGCTAGGTTGGCAAGAGCTGGGGCTAGTGCGGGAGCTCACTCCGTCACGCGGGGCTAGGGATTCGAACCACCAAACTTGCAATCTTCCAATCGACAAGCCTGGCGTCTTACCCGCTGACTACCCTATCCCAAGACCTGGAAGAACAGCCAAGTTTTTAATGATTTTCAAAAGTCATAAGGATGAGAGATGTATGGATCTCTGGGGGGAGATCTTGCAGGTGCTACACAGAGAAAGCACACCTCCTGAGTCCTGTAAGATGACCCTGTTTAATCAGTGGGACCTGGAGTGCATCTGTGCTGCTTGATCTCACTGGATGGCCAGAAATAATCAGAGACAAGTGGTCCCTCAGATAGACAGGCCTCTGCCATGATAACCAGCACCTTGAATTTCACCCAGAAGCCAACTGGTAACCAGTGCAGCTCATGGAGAACTGGACTCACGTGAGCATAATGCAATACGCCCATCACCGTCCACACGGCCACATTCTGGACCAGCTGTAGCTTCTGGATGGTATTTGAGAACAGCCCCGTGTAGTGCGCTTTACAGCAATCCAATCGTGAGGTGACCAAGGCCTGAAAGGCAGTATGCCCCTTGAACTCCTACAAATCTAACAAAGAAAATAATAGTGTCAGCTGAGTCACCTGTAGTATGTAGCATCATCTGGAACTTGTGGCTGCTGTAGCCTGAAATCTAAGGCCTAACTTTAAGTCTGTCTCATTCACAGGGATGACTTGTGGATCCTAATGAATAGATAATATCAAAAGCGGCCCTCCAAGGGAGCACAGTGTGGACCGATGTCCTTTGCCTCCTAGTTCATAGGGCACAATCAGTCTGTTCTCAGCAAGGACAGTTTGATTTGCTCCACAGGAGCCAGAGCTGGGAGGCTGACAGGTTACTCAGAGCAAAATCACAACAGTATTGATTTAATAACAAGCATAGATGGGAGTGAAAGAGCTGCCTCTATGTCAGGACAATTTATGTTCTGTTTGGATCTCCAGGAGGTGTGAGCAGGTCTTTCAAGCACAGCTACAAAGCCAGTGTTTTCTCCTGCCAATGGTCCTGCTCCCCCCCCCCCCATGTTTCACTCCAAGACCCTGGCATAATAGAATAGGACAATTTGGAGGAGCTGGACAGCCTGTGAAGGCCTGATCATACCTCTGGGTTCTGAACATCTCTCTGCTGCCTACTTCAGTAACAGTGAGAGGGCATCACAGAACAAGGACATCAGTGTTGCTGATCCACAAGTCCATCACAGAAGTCCCATGGACCAGCCCCAAATAATTGGGGATATGAGGCAGAACATTTAAATTCCACCCTCCTTAGGGGAAAAACATAATCATTTACGATATTTTTTCTATGTTGTACTTAGTTATTGTTAGCATTTAAGAATTCTCCTTTGGAATTAGGAGGCTGTCCAGCTCCTGGCTTGGTGTTTGATATCAGATTGGAAGCTCAGAACATCTCCCCAAAAGAAACTGGATGGCCTGGAGGAATCTGGGGTTGATCATATACCTTTGTCACTGCATGAGATGAGATTGGAACTGTTTTGAGGTCATTTACTTATTGTGAGTGCTCACTGGTTCTCACTAGGTTTTATTTTTTCATTTGGCCCTCCTCCTCTGACAATAACAGAAGACATGCTGGTAGTGAAAATGGCATTTTGTTTTTTTCCAGAATTGTGCCTCTCGGTGCTCTCAGTGTACTTCCAACAGGCTATACTAATAAAAGGCTGACCCTGAAGGCAGCAGACTTCTTAAGTATAGTTTGGGCTAAGATAATTCAAGATTATTTTCCTGTAAGATCTTGTAATTCAAGATTATTTTCCTGTAATCCTTTGAGTTTCTCTCTTTCTTTTTTAAATGAATCTTTTGAAAACTTGGGGCAAATGAACTAATCTTCTTCAGCCATCCATCCATTCATTTCTCCCCTCCCCCTTCTCTCTCTCTCTCACACACACACAAAGCACAACTTCTCTGCAGAGTAGTTATTTGTCATTGGAACCTCAGTTTCCTGATGCAAGTAATTCTTCACAGCCTCAACTGCACCACTCGATCATTAGCTGGATGCTGCCCTGTGCAATGCTCAGGTCCACTGAATTGAGGTGTGCTAGTGAAAGTAAAGGATGCTGCTGCCCATCGTTCAAGGGGCAAAAACTGCATTCACCAAGGCTACAAAAAGGGCCACGTGGGATGGGGGCACAGTTTAGTCTTAGGGCTAATTTTGCAGGCTGTCTTCATGATGAGGGGAGACATGGAATCAAGCTGTCAGCTCGTCTTTAGACAGTCAGAAAAAGGGAGGCAATTTTGTTTGCTTCTGTAGCTGGTCTCTCTTTGGTTCTCATAAGAAATACGATGTAGGATCTCCATCATTAGCTCTCTCTAGTGCAGAAGCTTGGATTCTTTATATGTTCTTCTTCATGTGCAAGCCAGGTCTTCATGCACTAGCTTTCCAAAGTTTATCCCACGACGACACACCAACCGGCATTGGTGTGTTGCCGCGGGAAAACCCGGAAGTGCGGCAGCGCGCAAAAACCCGGAAGCGCTGCTGCTACTTTCGGGTTTTGCGCGCTGTAGTTGGTGTGTCGCCGCGGGAAAACCCGGAAGCGCTGATGATGATCAGCGCTTCCGGGTTGTGTGGCGACACACCAGATTGTGTGTGGTGACACTTTTGTGTCGCGACACACAGTTTGGAAAGCTCTGCACTAGTGAATCTTGAACCTTTTGATAGGAGTCAAAGGAGACCTTCTTGCATTCTCTCTGAACTTCATATTTATTTCATACAATCATGGCTGCCTAGGGCTGATTCACAGCTCGTGCTTGCTCCAGCATGAAGATGGGCTAGCTATTGTGTCAGAACAGCAGAAGTGGATGGTGTCCTCAACCTGCCCTAGCCTGCTGGACAATCAGCCACCACCAGAGGAGTTTTTGGACTTCTGCTGGTGCAAGTAGAGCCGTCTGGTTGACCTGCTATACTTCATTCCATTCTATACAAATGCCTCTGTTCCAATTGGCTGGTGGGTGTTCTGGGGGACATTTTCCCCGGGTCCCTGCTCTCTGCCTTCAATGCCCATTTTGCATAGGGCTGGCTCCCTTGAAAGGTTGGACTTTGGCTTTTTTTTCTTTCATTTTTTACAGGTTCAGAGGTAGAAAGGTGAAGTGCTGGCCTTTCCTCCCTCCCCCCACCCGACAAAATTGACAAGATTTTCCCAAGTTTCCCCTTCTAGCCCAAGTGACTGGAAGAACCATAAAGTAGTCCCCCCCTCAATCCTCAAAAGCCATGCCCATAGAATGGCAAGCAATTAGCCCTTGTTTCCTGGCATGGGTGGGAGAACGAAGCAGGGAAATCCACCGATTGGGGCTGTTTTAACTATGGTCAGGACAGAACTCCAGGCCATCACTGTGGCCAAAGTGGAGAAAGGAGATGAAATTCAGAAAACGATTTCTTAAATGGGCTTCATTTCTACCTGTTTATGTATGAGAGACAAACAGCTGAAGGCTGCAGTGCAGACAAGCCCTTAGTCTTGCATTGACTCAATAAAAAGTGGGGCAAGCAGGGAAAAATCCATTTATAATAAGGAATAATCATATTCTTTGCTGTCTCTGCCAGCTTACTTCCATAGTGGTGGGGTGCTGATTTTCAGTGACCCATTGTATGGTGCAAAATTATGTATATGTACTGGAAATTGGAAAGCATCCAGTACATTATCAGGAATCTTTGTCCCAGTTTGATGATCTGCAAAGAGGCAAGCTGGGGCTGAATTCCTCTGTCTTGGCTTATTAGATTCATCTTTTCTGTACAATCCCTGAAAAATGAAGCAACCATTTTCACATTGGTTAACTTGATTGCACCTGAAATTATTTCCCTATATCTTATGCAAATCCTTTTCTTTCTTTTCCCCCCCTCCTTCTGGAGTTAGCCATTTTCCTGCTTTAGTGTTTCAGAACTTATTCATATCTTTCTTCTTTCCTGAGCCCAGTTCTGCAAGAAGTCTGATTGTGCATAAGATGAGCTTCCTTAGTCTTGCTCCTGCATGTACAGTTCACCTGATCTTTGATATGTGCAGATTTGCAACAATGCAGGCAGAATTTGCTTTCCCAACCAGACTCACATTGATCCCAGTGTAGGGCAACCTTCTGCTGTCTGGCTGAGTGATTATGGGGATTGAAGTTCAACCCACTTGGAGGCCATCCCTTTGAGGAAAGCTGGTGTGGGTTATTGGGGAGATGTTTGGTAGAGCAGTCATTATCTCAGCAATTCCTTCAGTGCTACTGAAGGCTAATTGGTTTGAGCCTTATGAGTTAATGGCAAGGGCTGGATAGATTTTCAGTTTTTGCTAGAGAAATGGCAGCTGGCAAAGCCATGTCCTTTGTCTCTGCAATTTGTTAGTCAGTGCTCTCCAGCTGGTAGGAGAAAGGTTGCCACGCTTCACTGTCAAATAGCTGCAGCTAGGGCAATCTGTCATCTCTGCTCGTTTGCCACCTACCATTACTCAGGCAGCATGGTGATCACAGTCTGAACAAGAGACTCAGGAAGCCTATCTGAAGCTCAGTAAGACAGTTATAGGAACAAGGCTTGGTGAGATTTGCTCCCATACTGCTCAAACATAGGTTAGCATTATATGGGGAATGCCACGTTGTTTGTTATGCAGAGGCTGTCTGTCAGTCAACATGGTATCAGATACATCTCAGGTTGTCTTAAGTTCCCATCTCCTGGTGGGATTGTCAGGAGGGTGGTAGCTTTTATGCTTACTAACCAGAGTTCCTCATTGCTGAGCTCAGAATCAGATAACAAGACTGTAGTTAATCTAAACGAACTTGGCTACACTCTGATGTGTGGACTTCAACTTCTGAAGTTTTCCAGACAGCATTGCCATTGCAACAAACTCCTGGAATTGAAGTTGCTACATTTGAAGGACGCCCAAGTTGGATAAGACTTGTTTAAACTATTGAGGCAAAACTTAATCATATGTCTGAACAAACCATGGCTTCTGCTAAGCAAAGTTCTCCTCAATTTAGTTGGACCATTTATACAGAAGTGATTGCTTCTACTGTTCTCCATCTCACTGCCCCACCAGAAATAGGAGGGGAAGATCATGTGGATCTGAAGCTTACAGAGCTGTGATTCAGAGCACACGCCCACAATTTGGTGTCATCCAGATGTATTGGACAACAATATTTCCTCTGGGCAGGTGGGCTGGGAATTCTGGGAGTTATAATTCAGCACATCTGAAGGACACCAAGTTGGGAAGGGCCTGTTTAACATTAAGTGTGAAACAAGCAGCAGTGATGCTTGATGCTACCACCCTTCCATGGCACCTTCCATGGCCCCCAACTTTCAAACTGTTTGGAGAGAGACAGACAGACAGACAGACAGACATTGGGAACTAGATTACGCCAAGAATGTAGAAGGAGCAGAACAATGGGGAAGGGGAGAAATAGGAAAGCTGGATAGTTTTGCAGATTGCATGAAATAACCTTGAGACTAGGGAGATCTTAATTCAAGTCTGCCCTCAGCCATGGAAGTTCATTGAGTAACTTGGGTTAGGCATTATCTCTCATCTTAAACTACCTTGTTGTTGTTGTTGTTCAGTCGTTTAGTCGTGTCCGACTCTTCGTGACCTCATGGACCATAGCACGCCAGGCCTTCCTGTCCTCCACTGTCTCTCGGAGTTTACTCAAATTCATGTTCATTACATCGGTGATGCTATCTAACCATCTCATCCTCTGCCGTCCCCTTCTCCTTTTGCCTTCAGTCTTTCCCAGCATCAGGGTCTTTTCCAGTGAGTCCTCTCTTCGCATTAGGTGGCCAAAGTATTTGAGCTTCAGCTTCAGCATCTGTCCTTCCAATGAGCAGTCAGGGTTGATTTCCTTTAGGATTGACTGGTTTGACCTCCTTGCAGTCCAAGGGACTCTCAAGAGTCTTCTCCAGCACCACAGTTCGAAAGCATCAATTCTTCGGCGCTCAGCCTTCCTTATGGTCCAACTCTCACAGCCATACATTACTACTGGAAAAACCATAGCTTTAACTATACGGACCTTTGTCGGCAAGGTGATGTCTCTACTTTTTAATATGCTGTCTAGGTTTGCCATAGCTTTCCTCCCAAGGAGCAAGCGTCTTTTAATTTCATGGCTGCAGTCACTGTCTGCGGTGATCTTGGAGCCCAAGAAAATAAAATCTGTCACTGCTTCCATTTCTTCCCCTTCTATTTGCCAGGAAGTGATGGGACCAGATGCCATGATCTGGGTTTTTTTAATGTTGAGTTTCAAGCCAGCTTTTGCACTCTCCTCTTTCAGCCTCATCAAGAGGCTCTTTAGTTCCTCCTCACTTTCTGCCATTAGGGTGGTATCGTCTGCATATCTGAGGTTGTTGATATTTCTCCCGGCAATCTTAACTCCGGCTTGTGATTCATCCATCCCGGCATTTCTCATGATGTACTCTGCATATAAGTTAAATAAGCAGGGTGATAATATACAGCCTTGTCGTACTCCTTTCCCAATTTTGAACCAGTCGGTTGTTCCATGTCCGGTTCTAACTGTTGCTTCTTGACCCGCATACAGGTTTCTCAGGAGACAGGTAAGGTGGTCTGGTACTCCTATCTCTTTAAGACTTTGCCACAGTTTGTTGTGATCCACACAATCAAAGGCTTTAGCGTAGTCAATGAAGCAGAAGTAGATGTTTTTCTGGAACTCTCTTGCTTTTTCCATGATCCAGCGAATGTTGGCAATCTACCTTACAGGGTTGTTATTGTGGGTGTAAAGTTGGGGGGGGGGGGGAAGTACTATGTATGTCTTGAGCTCCTGGAGAAAAGGCAGCTTATAAATCTAATAAACATGAAGGCACAAGTTCCCAGTAGCTAGCTATCTGCCATCTACCAGATAATATCTAGTACCTATTGATCAAATTGACCATTGGAAGGAAACAATGCTTCCCTCAGTTCAATGCAATACTATTTACTGAACCAATAATGCTAATGAACAAAAGGGGTGGAGGACACCTCCATTGACTGTAGAAGCCACCCTTTTTCAGTTGCCTCCCATTCAACTGAAGGCATGAGCAGAGGCAGCCATAGAGAAGGCTCAGTAAGTCTGTTGAGCATTCCAGGAGAGGAGGAGGAAACCTCAGTCAAGTTCTATAAATACTGTCAAGGAAACTGTATCAGTGAAAGGAGGGAATTAGTCACTGTCTCTGTAGCTATGGCCCCACACGCCAAGGAAATTTAGAAGGTATCATTGTTCCTCTCAGCAGGGGAGACCCTGGAGGGGAAAACTCAGGCCCCATCCTTGTAGTAATTATCTTCCTCCCATATGCATAAGGACTAGGGGTGCTTCTTGCAAGGGTCTTTATTGTGCAATTGTCATGCCTCACTCACACAATTGTATTGGTGCCATCATAGCATCTATCTACTTTTTCTTCTATCAAAAATCCATTAAGGAGGGGAAGACAGAAAAGCTGAATGGTGTCATTTGACTGGTAACATTAGGTGCCTTCTGTCTGGAAAATGTCCAGCATTGCTAACTTACATTCTAGAACTGAGACCTTTTGTCAAGGTCATGATGTGTATTAGGCATTGGCAGGCAGGCAGATTCTTCCATTATCATATCTCTCTGCTGCATGTGATTTCAGAGGATCTTTGTAAAGAAGGAGAATCTGGAAGGGTGAGTGCTAGTGAACAAAAATAGGATTCAGGGCACCATGGCCAGAAGATTCTCCTTTCTTGTCCATCGTATAACTGCATACTGGGAGATGTTATTGATCCAATAAGAGAACATCACTTCTGGATTTCTGTTACAGTTGATGAGTTCAGCTTCTATTCCAACAGCATCTCAAAGTCTTACTGGAATTTCTGTTTATCCTTTTTGGAGCTCCTATTATTTATTATAGAAGTGCAAAAGTTGATAACAACTTCTTATACCATTCACTTTACAATCTCAGTTACTTGCATTGAATTGAGACATTGATGTATGTGGTTTGAAACTTTTGTAATTGATGTTTAATCTGCAAGGATTGGTTCATGTTTGTTTATTCACACACATTGAATCACAAACTAGCTAACCACATCTTAGCCTGGGATGTTAAATGAATCTAGCCCATATTGTTAGTTTATGGCTTACCACGTAGACTGAGAAAATGTTTCACGCATGCAACCCATTAATTGATAAAGGCACAGAGACAAGTTCAAACTGCCCTTAAATTGGAACATTGCATTGTATCACTTAACCAAGCCCACATCCAAGGTGGCTAAGATCAATCATCAGTAAATGCAACCAGTTATATAACAGAAAGCATAGGCACAAAGCAGAATCAGCTGATAGACTCAGGAGTAGTAAGAAAGTTAAGTGTAAAAATTTCAAACACTTTTCAAGCCAAGATAGGTGGGGTAGAAGAGTTTTAAGCGGTCATCAAGAATAGGATCAGGATGGTTTCTGAAAGTAAGGAATTCCACAGCCTGAGGCATTACAATTAAGCAGACTGTTCCATACTTTCCTATTCCAATGAATCTCAGTTAAGTGAATGAGTAGTGAAGATACTACCAAAAAATACAAATTTTTAAGTTTGTGTTTCATCTGGGAATATTTTTGAATGGGGATATATGGAGACCATCAGGTTCCCCAACCCACTTTTTAAATCTCTTTTGATTAGAGAAGTTAGCATCTGGCAAATCAAAGTGCTAGCCTCCTGTATGATTTTTATTTCTAAGGTGTCTCTGGTCCTGCAAAGTTCCCATAGACATTCTTAGAAAATAAAAATGGTGGATGTCCAAATCCCAATACTTTGAAAGGAAGGTGGAAGGAAGGTGGCAGGAAGTTCTGGGGGTGGGGGTGGGGGTGGGGGTGGGGGGGAGGAGTAAAAGAATGGCAAGGTGCAAACTGACTAGTTTACATTTGATAAATCAGCATTTTGCAGCTGCCATTTTATGAGGGCGCCCATGACGTGCTCTTCAGATGCCAGAGATGCCTCCTGGCTCAAAGAAGTTGAAAATCTTTCATTTATAGTGTTGAATTATATGTGATCTTGTTGCAGAATGTTTATTACTTCAGAGCTCTGTTCGAAATGAGAAAACAAATTAACCCTGGGTTATGATTATTCATTCGTTGAGAAGAAGAAAAGAATCATGCAGGGTGTTATGGAGTGAAGAGAGTAGAAGTGGTATTTGTGGAAATTAATACCACTTTTTTTTTTAATTCTCATATATTCACATATGTTCTTATTTTTCATTTTCCTTTTGAATTAGTATATTAACATATTTAACTGTGTTCGCCCCAGAGTGACTTACATGAGACGTGCAGCCATATACCTTGAATAACATAAATAAATTATAATTTTAAATCTGTTTTGTTCTTTTTTCAGGATGGGAACATTTACATTACATTCCAAAACTGGGAAGTCTATGCCGTCTGTCTCCAATGGGTAAGTCGTATTTCAGCTCTCCCACAGACTAGGAAATAGAGAACGAACGACGGGTGCATTCTACTCATTGCAAAGTAGCAATATAAACTGCATGAGGAACTTAAGTCTTTCTTACCAAATTGTGACATATCCACTTAATTAAAAAAAAAATCCTACAGTGTTATTCTGAGCCTGGCATTAATATTAGTCATAACTGAAGTAATCTAATTTTGCTGATGGAGTGCTTCATTGATGCTTTGGTGGAGAATTTACATACAACAACATGATGTAATGGAACTCAGTTATCATTAGTGCAGTCAAGTCCACTACAATTCAGATGTGATTTTGGTGGAGCTCAGCCTATTATTTTTGGCTGTTTCTATAATTCTTTTCATTTTTAGAGAGAACCCAGCAACTCTTATCTCATTTATTCAAATAATGATTGAATATAATGATAATAACTGATAAAATTTGGAGAGAAGGGGGAGAGGAAGGCAGATCCCACCATTCCTGTTTAATATTCAAAGCAGGTCGTGTCAAATCTGTTGAGCTTCTTCTCCTTCCTGAATACATAATGTCCAGTGTGGGTCTTGATTGAGCTCGGATCTTGAACATCGAGTCATCTGTATCTAAATATAGTATGCCTGTTCTCAAAATCATCTGGATAATCACACATTTGGCAAATATGTGGATTGTCAAGCATATAGCCAATTCCTATAATCAGGAGCTTGGATATGTGCTGTCCAAAAAAGAACATTCAGAGGTGTATGTTTTTTGCCAGACAGTAACATTAGCAAAATATTTTCTAAGCCTGATTTAGAATTCATCATAGTGGTCTTGAATTGCTTTTCCTTTGTTAAATCTGCAGCAGAAAGCTAGAAGGGAAGTGGAACCTGAAATATAGTAAACAAACATGGATATCTCCTGAATATTTACTCTAAAGAAAAAGCCAAGGGTGGCCTACTGGAAGTCACCACTGCTGATGTGTGTGGACAGGCTGATGCTTGCTTCCCTTCGAATACATAACTTGTCCAACTACAACCACACAGCTGTACCACAGTGTTCTCTATGAGACAGAAATACGACACAGGTTTAGCCCCCCCAGAGTCACCAGGCGAGTGGGCAGCCCTATAATATGAATGAATGAGCAAGCAAATGAACAGAATCTTCCCATGTCTCCGAGGAACTCAGACTTGGATAACTCCAGATTGAAGGATGCCATTTAAAAAAAAGTGGTGGTGGAAGGGAAGATACAAAATACAAGGCAGGAAGTAAACAATAACAACCTATAAGGAGTAATATCCAAAATCTTAGCAAAGATTACTGCAACATCTATTGCATCAGCCAGCATATAATACTACAGTTATCTTGTTTTGTTTAAGGTCATGTTAAAGGTAAAACTCCCTCAAATCAAATTTGACTCCTGCTGATTACATGGACAGCTCCAAGTCTTTGGCGACTATATAGAAGTCATTGTTTCTTTCCAGGAATGTTTTGACTCCCCAATCTTGCCTGGGATCTCAGGATGTTCTAGTGGTCTCCCATCCAAGTATTAATTGCATTCAGTTCTGCTTAGCAGTTTGAGATCAACCAAATCTGGCTAGGTGCTGCCACCTGCTGGGCCAGGTTGAAATTGACACATGGGAAAAAGTCACCACAGTTGGTGGCCACTACTACAAACTAAGGGGCGTGGTGGCTCAGGTAAGATGCCAGGCTTGTCCATCGAAGATCGCAAGTTGGGAGGTTCAAATCCCTAGCCCTGCGCGACGGAGTGAGCTCCCGCACTAGCTCCAGCTCTTGCCAACCTAGCAATCTGAAAGCATGCAAATGCAAGTAGATGAATAGGTACCACTTCGGTGGGATGGTAACAGCGTTCCACGCGCATCATGCAGCCACATGACCGTGGAAGCATCTTTGGACAACGCTGGCTATTTGGCTAACAAACGGAGATGAGCACTGGCCCCTAGAGTTGGACACGACTGCACAAATGTGCGTGGAAGTGTCTTTGGACAACGCTGGCTCTTTGGCTAACAAACGGAGATGAGCACTGGCCCCTAGTTGGACACGACTGCACAAATGTGCGGGGGGAACCTTTACCCTTTTTTAACTACAAACTAGGGTTTTGAGTCCACCACTCTATTACTTTATTCCATGTGCCATTTAGCTGAGGGATGGAATTTAAAATCAAACCTTGCCCATGAAAGTAATGCAAATGTTCAATGTTCATACTGACCACTTTAGTTCATCTCTGACATTGAAGGGGATTTAGAGTTTGGAGCTGGGATCATCAGGCCATCAATCACTACATAGAATAAAGAATAGAATATCTTTATATTTCCATTCATTATTAGTTGAATCTGCATCTCTAACCATATCACTTTTCTAAATCCAATCCTTCCTGCAGCTGCTGGTGAATGGAAATAATGGAAATCATAAGTAAGGTATCCTTTTGATATAATTTAGGACTTTATGTGATTTATATTTCTCGCCTGAAAAAGGTCATATTAGCCATCCACTGTCATACTTCTAATTTCCAAACTCCATAAAACAAATAGACTTGTCATCTGTTCTGAATATTAAATCCATTTTGAGCCATCATTATCCAAGACATCACCTGTGCGTGTGGAATTGAATGGATGAAATTATTGTGAAATTATTGTAAAATCACAAAATTGACACTTTTTAACAAACAAACAAAAAACAGGTTCCAGGTAAACTGCTTTTCTTCTTAGGCTTGCTTTATGCTGAGTTATGTCTATCAATAATCAACTTGACATGAGCATTCAAATACATATTTCAGCTTGTCTCAGATGCTACAAATTCAGGCAGTGGTATAATTTGGCCAAAAACATCATATTTAAAACAATTTGGAAAAAACTTTCTTTGGTACTCCATTTTTGCACCAGGTTTGAACACGTTTAATGATTGAAAAAACTTGCTTTAATTTGTATTATTTACGATAGTTTTACAATGTGAACCCTCAGCGAAATGTCCATGATAGCTTGCAGAAAGCGAACAACAATTTATACATACAAGCATACACACAAACACATAAAATCACCAATCAACAGTAGATTAATTAAAACCCCTAGAAATGGGTCCTGTATTCCAGAGAGGAGCTAAGGATAGGTCCCATGCTTGAAAAAAGCTGGACACTTTTTCGATTTCTTGGTTGATTTAATCCACCTAACAGAGTTCCCTGAAAGGAGTACAGGGTTACTGAGACATTTAAATCATAAGAAAATCCAAACAATACAACAGTAAAGTACATTAATAAATAGAACAGGAAAGAACATGGTTATCAGTATGTATAAAACCCACTATCCCCACGCAACACAGACACTCAATAGTCAAACCAAAATTGAGTTATGTGGCCCTGCTTCACTTTATGGAAGTGGAGCTGTGGGCTTCAAGGCAGTGTCTTGATGAGGAAAAGTCAAGCATTCCATCTCCATGTGCAGAGGTGGGACACCTTACTTAGCCCAGTTGCTTTGCTTTGGCAAATATGTCTTCTGTGCATGTACACACACGCACCAGAGATTGTCAGTGGCTGATTCCACAGGAAGTTTTCACACAGTGCCAAGAAGCAGGGCACCTTTATGCTTCATGGAGCTGCATTGAAAGTGTGCTTTATCAAAGGCTTAATCAAAACACAGTGCTGCCAGCCCTTCAAGGTAAATCAGACTAGGAAACCAATGCCACGTAGGTCAGTACTACTTTTCTTGTAAAGCTATAGTAACAGAATTGTGCAAGTCTGAACACACTTCCTCCCTCCCTCCCTCTTCATGTGAACTAGGTAGGGGTTTGTTTACTCATGTTACATTCCTGCCCTGGACTCGGTCCTCTTTTATCTGACCTTTGTCTTGGTAGCAGCTCTTCCTCCTGTCCCTCAAAGCTATTCCCTCTGCCCTCTATGCCACTGCAGAATGCAGAAAGGGGGCTGTGGGTTTGGAAAACCAAAACTTGGTGGGTTGCTATTGTTTTTGTGAAGCCAAAAAGGAGAGACTGCAAATGGAACAGAAAAATAAAACTTATATTATTCTATATTGGGGGCAAAGATGGATGGAAACATCAGCCAAGCCATTTCTTTCCTCCCTCTCCTACCTGCTTCATAAACTATTTTCTCTCTCTTACAGAGGAATTCCAGGGAAAAAGTGTGGCACCATCATCCTGTCAGCTGAAGAACTGGGCAACTGTAGGGTGAGTCATTCGTTTCACTTTGAATTTCTGATCAGGTCATTGCTTTCAAGAAGCTTGTCAAAAGAAGAAAGGATGTCTGAGTTCAAAAACCCCAGTGCTAGGGAGTCCCCAATGGTCCAGAATGTTGTCTATTAAAGTTGCATTCACATATTATGCTGCATCGGAGTCAGAGATATCATGTTGCAGAAGATAATGGGAGACTCACTCTGACGTTACTTTTTGTGATGCAGGGCCACATGTAAGGTATATATTTAAGCAAGTTCCATCTAACAACTGCTTCTCTTAAATGCTTTTATTATAATTGCTGACCCGCACATCTGCCGTATTAGCACATGGGAGATCTCTGCCCCTTCTGGGTATGCTGGCTTGCTAGTTCTGGTAAGAGCATTGAAATGAAATATAACATACTTTCCTGGCTCAGTACTTTGATAGTGGCCAGCATCGTGACCTTGGTGGAGCTCTCAGCAGGGTGTACCATGCTGAAGTAAATCAGATGAACTCCTCAGTAGCAGCTCAGCGGAAGTAAATCAAATGCAGAGAAGTAAGCTGGGCAGCTCCAGGGAGTCATAAGGCTGCAGCAAGATATTTCACCCTGCTTCTCCAGGAGGGAAATCTACTGTAATTGTTGACCAAACACTTCCCATAATAGTTCTCAGAACCTGAACTGAGATTACAGTCAACATTAGTAACTAAAGAGTGCTTATAGCTGGAAGTCAAGAGCTCTGATTTGTGCTGTATAAAAGATAATCATGGATGATCACCAAAACTTGATCAATGTCTAAAAAGATGGATAGAGGAAGATGATGAGTTTGATACCTAGCAGGGTATTTGGGGAGAAACAGATATAAATCTGTGCATAGGGTTATGTAACTTCATATCCCAAGTCATCATGACATTGGAAACATTACAGCATGAATATTGGGGTGGGGGGAAGCCCCAATTTTCATTACTAGTAGTAAGCTTTTAGTCACACATCCAGATACTACATAATGTGATTTTAAATATTTATACCTATCATTTTTTCTTTTTGTTATGCTAGTTAGTCTTAGTTAGGGTTGTTAGGGGTTTTTTTGACAAATTTATATAGCTGCCTAACTAACCATTGGAACTCTAGGTGGCAAACAAAAAATAAAAACACAACAAACCAGCAACATCACTTAAAAGAACCTAGTTGAGGCTCCCACATAAATTATCCTAACCACATAATAATCATGCACACTCAAGCTCCACTAACATCCTAGCCCCAATGTCCAGGGCAGAAACGCCAGGTCTTTAAGCCTTCTGGAAGACCCACATGGTTGAGGCCATCTGAATCTCAGGGGAGTGGTTGTTCCATAAGGCTGGCCCCATGACAGAGAAGGCACACTTCCTAGGTCCCACCAAATGACACTGCTTCACTGAGGGGACCCAAAGCATGTCCACCTTGCCAGATCTGGTGGGACAGGCAGAAACGACTGGGAAGAGACAGTCCTGCGAGTAATCTGAACTCATGCCATGTAGGGATTTAAAGGTAACAATCAGCACCTTAAATTACACCCAGAGGCCTATTGGGATCCAGTACAGCTCATGTAAGAGTGGTGCTACATGGGTGTACTGTAGTGTGTCCAGTATTGCACAAAAAGTCCATTTGAAGCCATTCTTCATCTGGATGAAATGATACCTGCAAACATAGGGGACATACTGTATATTGACCTGCACTACAGATAGACAATAGAGAGCCCATTTGGTGTACTGGTTAAGGCACTAGGCTAGAAACCAGGAGATTGTGAGTTCTAGACCCGCCTTAAACACAGCGTCAGCTGGGTGGCCTTGGGTCAGTCATTCTCTCTCAGCTAGGAAGTAGGCAATGGCAAACTACTTCTGAAATCTTGCCAAGAAAACTGCAGGGACTAGTCCAAGCAGTCGCCAGGAGTCAACGTTGACCCACAGATAAGCAGTAGTATTTGGAGTGCTGGACTAGGTATAGAAAAGCCAAGATTTCATTCTCTACTTAGCTGTGAAGCTGACAGGATCAACTTGGAGCAGTCATTCTCAGTGGATCCATGTCATAAAAGGCAGAGTTGTGAAGATAAAAGAAAGCTAATCAAAGCATTCCCCTCTGTGCTCCATACAGAGAATAGGATGAATGTGAATTAATCAATCAATGACAAATCTCATTAGTGTCCTAGCCCAGCTTTAAAACAGAGCTACAATCTCTGGCCTATTACATTTTACCTAATGCGAAGAGAGGACTCGCTGGAAAAGGCCCAGATGCTGGGAAAGACTGAAGGCAAAAGGAGAAGGGGACAGCAGAAGATGAGATGGTTAGATAGCATCACCGATGCAATGAACATGAACTTGAGCAAACTCCAGGAGACAGTGGAGGACAGGAAGGCCTGGCGTGCTATGGTCCATGGGGTCACGAAGAGTCGGACACGACTTAACGACTGAACAACAACAACAAAAATTACATTTTACAACAGAATGTTCTTTAAAACTGGGCAGTCCTTCTTCTTCCCCCCTACAATAGGGCCACTGGACATAAATGTCCACTAAAAGTTTTCCTCTTTTCTAAAAGCCAGGCTGGCTGAATATGTATTTGTAGTCTATCTCATCTGGGGAAGGCTGCTATAGATATATTCTCACAGCCTATTTCCATAAAAGAAAATTGGCCTAAAAGGAGCTCTTAAGCTTGTTTTTGCTACAGATAGTGGCAGAAGAAAACCATGCTTTCTTCCAAGGGAAAAGTTCAGAGCATCTGGAGCTTTAAGAGTTATGGTTGAGTTGTGTTGGTGTCAGAGAAGAGAAAGAGGCATCCAAGCAACTAACAAAACTATGCTTGGGTGGTCCCAATAGTCAAGTATTGGTGGCCCAGTAGAGGTTCACCATCTCTTCACAACCACAACCAATTTGCTGCTGACACCAAAGAGAGCAAAATAACCCAGTGGGTGTATATCTTTCCAGAGAAGCATCAGCCTATCTAGACTCCAGCAAAGCCAGACATTTTCAATCTCTTTGTCTCCCACGTACAGAAGTTAACACAAACAATATCACTGTATTTGTCTCACCTCATCTCGCCCACAAGTCTGACGTCTGCAAGAGGGAGAAAATCCTAATTTCTCTCCTACACACATTTGTGCAATTCTTTGTCCTCAGACACACTCATGTTAAATTCCCATACCTTTAAAAAATGCATGCAGATCAACACTGTCTCACCCGTGCATCCATGTACAAGTCTTTTGTACTTGTGGAAATGGATGCATATACTATGGTACAGTACATGATGAAAGCTTATGTGCATTCTGTCATGTTGTATTTTATCTCTGTTGCTTTTTTGTGCTTGAATGCTTATGCACACACCCTGTTTATTATCTAAAGTATGTGGAAAGGCTTACATGTTTGCACTTACTCTTTCAACTCACAAAACACACACTGTCTTGCTAGTGCATGCTACTTTTGACGTAAGATCCACTCAGAATTTCAGGGGTGCGCTTGAATGCATTCAAAGCAGCCCATCTGTTGTGCTATAAAGGGAATTTAACTCCCCTTTCCATCAGAACAAACCGAGACCTAAGCAATTAGCTCTACATGAGCAGTCCTGCAGCCTGTGTTAGAAGTTGGCTTAACTCTTTCTCTTGCACAGAGAAGATGCTTAGAAAGGGGGGGGGGGTCTGCTTCTTCACCCAGTGCCATTTTCCCCTCCCTGTGGCTCACTAACTTCATTGTAACTTCAAAGATTCATTAATGATTGCAGCTTGGGAAAGGAGGTTAATCAGATAGACATGAAACTGCTGTGTTGCATCTGCTAAGAAGGCCAGATAATGTTTCAAGATGCTTCTCACACTGAAGCCCATGTGACTCATCAATATTCATTGATCTCAAAACACATCAGTGAAGAGGCCATTGCACTGGAAAACCAGCAGTCTTAAGGATTCACTCTTACGCCCTTCCCTAAAACAGCTGGACACCTGTTTTCAGTAAGCATGTCCACAAAGCAAGAGATCTGTCTTTTCCATGGGACATGATCTGATTATTTGCTAATTTTTATAAGGAGTTTCCCTTAAAGCTATGTTTCATATATGCATGTTCCCCTGAAATACACATTCTTCTCTGTTATTTTTTGTGTGGGAGATTGCACTGCAACATTCTAAGAAGTGTTAATACCAAAGGATAGCTGAATCCCAGTTGCATATTGATTTGGGAAGGGCAAATTTAGTATATTTATCTCAAAATGCAAATTGATCAAGATTCTCTCCCATCTCTAGTCCCCAAAGATATTTTTTAGGGTTGAAGTAAAGCTTTCTTACCTGAATCAGGGAAATGGAAAGAGGCATTTCATGTATTCTTGGCATCCTGGGTGCTTATTCATGTATCATTGCTCCTGAGACATGAACTCCTGAGACATATAATTATTCCTATATTAATGTTATTTGTCACCCTGTTGTGCAAGTTCAGTGCTTCATCCCTTGTGCATTTTCCTGCATGACTTGCAAGGTACATTAACCAGAAATAGCAGTGATATTACATATCTTAATGCTTTTCAAACTCCCTTAGGAAGCATGAAAATGTACCACAAGTGGAGATAAGGAAGCTTGCTCATGTTCTCATAAGTCAACCTGCCTCTCTACCCTGGATTTTTGCTTCTTTTGAGCTCAGCAAACCTATATTTCTGATTTGTGTTTTGTTCTTGTTCTTCAGCTTAAGCTTTAAACAAGCCCTGGGTATTTGTTTATAAACTATGAAGTCCAGATTAGTAAATAAAAATTTTAAAAAACCAGAAAATTGGCTCGGAAATGCCTTACCAGGCAATAACAACTCCTCAAAGAAGTGAAGACATCCTGGCTGTCCTTCTTTTGCTTTGCCCTACATGCTCTACTCCTCTTTTCCACCCAGTTAAATGGGAGGGGGCGTGGTGGCTCAGCGGGTAAGACGCCAGGCTTGTCGATCGGAAGATCGCAAGTTCAGAGGTTCAAATCCCTAGCCCTGCGTGCGGAGTGAGCTCCCGCACTAGCCCCAGCTCTTGCCAACCTAGCAATTCAAAAGCATGCAAATGCAAGTAGATAAATAGGTACCACTTCGGTGGGAAGGTAACAGCGTTCCGCGTGCGTCATGCGGCCACATGACCGTGGAAGCGTCTTTGGACAACGCTGGCTCTTCAGCTAACAAACGGAGATGAGCACCGGCCCCTAGAGTCGGACACGACTGCACAAATGTGCGGGGGGAGCCTTTGCCTTTACATGCTCTACTCCTCTTTTCCACCCAGTTAAAATGGTACCCTTGGAAAGATTCAATGCTCACACGCACATGGTAATTCACCCACTTCCTCCTGGAAAAAAGCTGCTGCTGACTGCCTCCGGCAGCACTGGGAGAGAATTTTGCAGAAGAACGAAAATGCCTCGAGTTGGAATCAGAAAGGATTGATAAGCGGGGTACTAATCTCCCTCTCATGCTTCCCTACTGCTAGAAAAAGTCTCATCAAACATCTAGGATGTAAACTGACTTTTCATCTCAAACGTGACACTTCAAGACACAGTGTGATCTTCAGTGCTTTGCAGCTTGAGACATTTGGCTTACAACAGCAAGGCTATTATTTCCTTAACACTGGAATATCTTATAGGATATCTGCAGATAGTTCAAGCCAAATGATTAGTCCTGGCAAGCATAAAATAAAAATGTATATTATACGTGAACTCCTGCCGATTGATTTTGATCTTTGAAAACTCCTGGTAGTGCTGGAAGACTGGAGAAGAGCAACCATAGTCCAATATACAAAATGGTAGAGGAAGCACCTGGGAAAATATAGACCAATTGTTTAACATCTCTGCTGAGTAAATTGTCAAGCAGTACGGCTATGAGCATTTAGAAAAGAATGCTTTCATTACCAGGAGCTAGCTGGAATTGTTTAGTTATACAGTATGTTGTCTTAGTCTATTCCAGCTTGAAGATGTGTGAACTTCAACTCCCAGAATTCCCCAGCCAGCATGATGGCTGGGGAATTCTGGGAGTTTAGTCTACACATCTTCAAGTTACCAAGGTTGAGAAACACTGGTCTAGTCTTTTCTCTATTTATGACAAAGTGAATAGTTTAAAAGACAGAAGGCACTGCAGATGTAATGTACTTTGATCTCAGAAAAGCATTTGACAAGGACTTTCATGATATTTTTGTGGACAAGAGGGCTAAATGCGGGTTAGATGATACTGTGGTCTGTTAAATTTGTTACTGGTTGAACAATCACATACAAAGGGGGCTTGTGAATAGTTCTGTAGAGCAGGGCTTTCCAAAGTTTTCCCGCGGCGACACACCAACCGCCGTTGGTGTGTCGCCGCGGGAAAACCTGGAAGTGCCACCGTTGCAACAGCGTGCAAAAACCCGGAAGCGCTGCTGCCGCTTTCAGTTTTTGTGCGCCGCCGTTGGTGTGTTGCCGCGGGAAAACCCGGAAGCGCTGATGATGATCAGCGCTTCCGGGTTGTGTGGCGACACACCATGCTGTGTGCGGCGACACACTTTTGTGTCGCAACACACACTTGGAAAGCTCTGCTGTAGAGGGAAGGATTAAGTGAGATCCCCAGGACTCTATCCTTGGCCTCCTGCTATTCAACATCTAGATAAATGACCTAGAAATGCAATGGAAGGCATGCTTATCAAATTTGCAGATGATACAAAGCTAGTTGAGTAATACCTAAGAGGACAAAATCACAGCTCAAAATTATGTTGATAGGACTGAGCATTGGACCTAATCCAACAGGATGAGGTTGAACTGTAGCAAATAGGTAAGGGATTGAGGAGACCTGACTTGGCAACAATGTAAGGAGGATCTAGGAGTACTAGTGATATGTCTACATTAGGAAAAATATGCATAAAAGTGCAGAGCAGGGGAAATTGTATATAAAATGCACACATTCTTGCAACTCAAAATGCAACTGATAGGAGAATGAGGGGAAATATTTCACAAAGTGAAATTAGTTTATTATATTTATGGAATGCTAGCCCAAACAGGATTCTTTTCTGTGTTCACAGAGCAGCTGTGACACTGATTGACAGATATATGAAGCTGTTTATCTTTTTCCAACTCACAGAAGCAGCTACTTCCATTATAATCCTAAGGGCCTAGATTGATTTAAATGCCAGGAAGTGAAAAATTGTAGTGGATGATTTATCTACTATGAAAATCATTGGCAAGCTGTATCTAGAGTTCAGTTTAAAGCTTCAGTGCATGTACCAGAGACTGATGGAAAAGAAAACACCCAAGTACCAAAGTCTAAAGTGTGCAAGGATGAGTAAAAAGTCTTAGTTGTAGGTGCAGTATCCTTGTTTGATGCCAGATTGATAGCTGTCCCAGATTTTTCAAGCCTTGCTCATGCTATTATAGTCCTTTCTGTTACACACTGGATTAGAATTTCCTTCAGTGATGATCTTCAGTCTTTCTTCTTCCATTTCCTATTGGGCTGGTTGCAAACTCTGATGTTTTGTTACATACTTTACTGTACCTCTTTCCTGGTAGATAATATATTTTCTGCTTCCAATTCCAAGGATGTAGCCACAATGCAGTTCTGTGCCAACAAGCTGGACAAGAAAGACTTCTTTGGGAAATCAGACCCTTTCATGGTATTCTACAGAAGTAATGAGGATGGAACGTGAGTACAAGTGGGGTTTTTTTTCTGGCAATAGGAGATTTGCTCCAATTTTAATTGGCCCTTCTTTAGTAATACATAGTGAAGACCTATTTTAAAAGGCAATAAGTATTTCCCTTGATACTTTCCTTGTTGTGAATTAGGAACCATATCCATTATATAGCTGTCTTCTTCTAGCCTCAAATCAGATGTTTCATTTACATAATGAAATAACAGAAGTTGAGCTGAGATGCCAATAGCATAGACAAGTCTTCACAGAGATGGAACTGATAAAGATGGAGCTAGCAGAGATGTGAAAAATGTTCTGTGCAGAACAATCCTGGTCAGGGACATCCCATTCTCCCCCCACCCAGAATGTGATGATCCTGGCATTCCAGAGGTGATTCATGACTTTTTGGAAATGGGTTGTCCAACATTCTGATATTCTGAAATGCTGAGGCTGGAATACATGTAGAAAACCATGAATCACTTTCACTTTCAGACAAACTAGTCCCAGATTTACACAAACCTTCTCCTGAATGCCCTTATTAGCCCATTCCAGAGCTAGATTGCTCCCAAAAGACTGTTTTGAACATAGCTAGTTACTAGTATAATTATCATTTCATTATCAAAGGCAAAGGGGGTTTATAAAATCAGTGGTAAACTTTTTGTTGTTGTAATTCAGCCTCATATTTAACAATCATGTGATAACCATAGTCAGTAGGGAATTCTGTACAAGTGAGCAAGTTGGCTATCAGAAGAGGGAGGGATGAATCTCATTTCCCTGCTGATTACAAAAATAAGAAGATGGCTGCATCTGGCTGGGAGAGTGCACTGTGTTCCATACCACCTGCTCTGGCCCATCTTTCCTTGCTAATTATAAGAGACCTCTTCCATAGATTAAAAAGGTAAAGACTTCCTTGACTTGAGCTTGACTTCTGGTGAATGCACAGACATGTCTGTGTAGCTTTGTTATATAGAAGTGACTTGCCATTTCTGGTCATTCTGGGATTTTTTTTGTGATTTCCCAGTCTAGCCTACAAGTCTGCATTTTCTGGTGATCACCCTTTCAAATACCAATCAGATCCAACAGGTTTTGTTTAGGTCAATCAGTGTAGTGGTTGCTGCTACCTGTTCAGGCTTTCCTTGATAAGTAGTCTCTTAAAAGCCTCATTAAAAAAACATGTTCAGTCTAATGACTTTTATGTACAAGGCTATTGCAGCCATATATAAGCTTGACACCAACACAATGGGTCCTCTCTTCTTAAATGTTCTTCACCTCATATTCCAAAAACATGAGCATTTTGATTAATTGAGGAGGATCATCACTATTTGAGAATATCATAAAGAAAAGAAGGTTAAGTAGGAGAGGCATAGAGTATTAAACTCAGGATGGATAAGTGTTTTTTAGCATTCATCCAGTTTTGTAGTCTTAGCACTCAGGGTGTCTGCAAGATGTGATTAAAAAAAGAAATCAAGATGGTGGCTGTGATGGTGTGATTGAAGCTTCACCTGTTTTTAATGTGTGATCACACTGTCATGGCCACCATCTCAATATACATTCCTTGTGAGTTTATATACATATACTAAATAAGAAAAGATTCCTTTGGAATGATTTTCTGGACCAGTTCAAGTAAAGAACTGCTTTGGGTAATTTTTTAGTCGATACAGGAGAAAATAAAAAAGACTCAAGCAAGCTAAGTTTTTAACTTTCAGGGTCATTTTAAAAAGTTGAATTATGAATATTCCTCAAGTTGTTCACTAAGCCAGCAAGATATGAAATGAGATGTTGTATTCAATAGAAAAAAGTCTGGGCAAAAGTTAATTAACAACAAGACAATTCCCTATTTGACCATTCTGAATAATAAAAAAGGTAAATGAAAGTCAGATCTCCTTGAAATTGTGAACATTTGCCTCAATTTTCAAAATGCAAGGCTGGTGCTGCAATAAAATATCAGTTTGCATCCAAATTCCCAGGCTCAGACCCTAAATTTTTTGTGTGAGCAGGGTGGAGATCCATATTCCCAGAGTCAAAATCTGATAGGTTTTGCAGTCTGGAGCTAAGATAGTCTACCGCTGTTCTAGACCAATTTTTTTTTCCATTGAAGTGTCCCAACCAAATGGCAGTTAAGATGGCCAGAATACTAGGTTTGTGGGATTCATGTAGCCCTTAACGTATCTTCAGAAGACCTCTGCGAAAGGATCACTTTAAATCCGTACCAAGAGTGATCTGTCCCTCTTCCAACAGCATGTTGGGTGGGAGCCAGGACAGAGACTATGGAAAGTTGAGCTAATAGAAAAAGAGAGAAGAAAAGAGTGATCTGCCCAATTTTGGCTCTGGTCATTACTGGTACATTGCTCCCAGCAGATTATTTCTAAAAAACGCAGGCCTTGACTGAAAAAAATCCCCCCTCCCTTGTTTGAGAGAATATGAACTTCTCCTTTCTAGAGCTATTGCCATAACTTGCTGGTTATTGCTTTTAACTGGTTTCCAATATAGTTTTTTCTGCTTTCAGCAAATTTCCTCTCTCTGTGGGAATGGATATTGCACTACTTGTGCTAATAAAAGTATATTTCTAATAGAAAATATTTATATCCTCTGTGAAAAATGTTTGCTAATATTGCATGAAGTTGGTGTTTATTTCTGCTGCAAGTACTTGGAGAGTGCCAGCATTTACAGCTATTAAAGTAATCCATTTTTATCTTGGTCCAACCCAGTGCCAATTTTCATTGTCCGTGGTGGATTGGAGAAGCATATTTCAAAAATAAAAACTTAATGAGGTTTCTTCTTCGTTGTTGTTGTCTAACCCAAGGCATTCTTCGGCTGCTGTGAATTATCTTATAACTAAATGGACTTTCTGTATCCTGCTAGGTTTACTATCTGTCATAAAACTGAAGTGGTGAAGAACACTCTGAATCCAGTATGGCAATCATTCGCTATCCCTGTGCGAGCCTTGTGCAATGGAGACTATGACAGGTACAAGCTCCATAGAATTAGAGTTAACAGCTGGCCTGATTGGTTCATAAAAAGTGGTGTTAGGGCAGCCATGTCCAACCTGGTGCCCACCATATTAGCACCACAGTTCCCAGAATGGCTGGAAGTTTAGGAGTTGTAATCCTAACACATCTAGTGGGGACCAGGTTGGAGAAGATCAGGTTAGAAGAAATGAATACATGGTCCTTTTCAGGCATTCACACATGAGGAGCTTCAGACTGGTGCTGCTCATGCAGCCCTGCATCCTAGTCTGTGGTTCTTCCTCATGTTCAGGCCTTGGGATAGGATGGTGGTTGAGCCCCTTTGGTTGGGTGGGTTTTTTTTTCCTTGTTTAGTCTTTTTGGTTCTGTTTTCTGGTCAGCTGTCTTCTTTTTCTTAATATATTTTGTTTTAATTTTTTATTTGTAAGCTGCCCAGAGTTGCTGTGGTCAGATGGCCTCAAAATAATAATAAATAAAAAATAAAATAAAATAATAAAATAATAAAATAATAAAATAAAATAAAATAAAATAAAATAAATAATAAAATAATAAAATAAAATAAAATAAAATAAAATAAAATAAAATAAAATAAAATAAAATAAAATAAAATATAATATAATATAATATAAAATAATAAAATAAAATAAAATATTAAAAAATATAAAAAAATAAAAAAATAAAAATAAAATAAAATAAAATAATAAAATATAAAATAAAATAATAAATAAATAAAATATAAAAATATAAAACAAAACAAAACAAAAGTATAAAGTGGAGTGCTGTATCCTGGACCTTGTGCTGTTCAACATTTTTATCAAACACTTTGATGAAGAAGCTGAGGGGACACTTCAACCACCATCCTATCCCAAGGCCTGGGAGAACAACCAGATATTTAGCAGTTTGTGGAATGTCAAAAGGGTGAGATTAATATGGATCTCTGGGCGGATATCGTTCCACAGGGCAGGGGCCATCTCCAAGAAGGCACGCTTCCTGAGTCTCTCAAGGGGACACTGCTTAATCGACGGGACCTGGAGCATGCCCACTGTAGCTGACCTTACTGGATGGATGGAAACATAGGGAGGTGGGCAGTCCCTCAAGCTGAAGCAGAGCCATCAACAAGCACTTTTTGAGTGTGCTCATTCAGCCAGGCGTGGGGGGAGCTCTGTGCAATCCAGGATCCTAATAAAAATAGGTCCCAGATCACATACAGAGCAGTATTTGCCTTGCATTTTCTCTGTGTGTAGAGGTCCAGGAGAGGAAAGAGAAGAGCCAGCATACACATCTCATTGACTGAAATAAAGTTGCTTTTCAGTCACATTCAATTCCTTGTGACTTACAGGGGCACATCCATGCACTTTTCTTGACTTGATGAGAAAGAGGTTGCCATTTCCTTCTTCTGGGATTTTTTAAAAAATTCTCAGTTTAGCCTATATCCCTAGACTTTCCAGATGTTCCTCAACCATATGGGACAAACCAGAGCCAGCCATGCTTAGATGTCTAGATCAGACAAGGTTAGCTAGGTGCTACCACCTGTTTTTAGATAAAAATGCAGCAGACTGTTGTACATGCCCAACATGTATTAGAGTCACCTATAAACACCCACCATTGGAACTTGGGCCTTGACTAATGATCCACAAAGAAAGGGAAATGTGGCTTCAACTGAGGATGGATTTGTTTGACTTGGCTGTAGAAATAATTAATGGGAGAAGGGAAGCTCCTGCAAAGATAGCTTGGATAGGTAAGAATTGTCCCCAGGCTGAGTTTTACTGTAGATATAGAAGGACAAAATATACGGATTTAATATTTCATATTAATATCTAAATACTTTAAATATTAAACACAGCAATTGTCCATGGGCCCATGAATTTGCACGGTACACGGCAGAAGCTGTCACATCCAGGAATTTAGTGATACAAAAGACTCTTCCTCCCTTAAGATTCTTAAGGGGGCTTAAAAAACACTGACAGTCCTCAGAGCTGTTCTAAATTAGGGAGCTGTTATTCTGTCAGCATTAGTGAAAAGACAAAAGGCAGGGCGGGGGGGGGGGGGTGTTGGAAGGGCTCCCTTGGGAAGGCTGTTTCCCGCTTCACAGATGGAAGTAAAACATACTTAAGGGGTGATGGATGGATGGAAATGAACCCAAAAAGCAGAAAAGGTTTGCTGGGAGAAGCTCTGGCAATGGATTACTATTACAGTGACAAAAACCGCCACCACTGCCGTGCCTCAATCCACAGCAAAGGTCCGTTTCAATTCAGGAGAGATGGTCTTGCTGATGAGGGATGTTAATTCAAGTCCTAAAGAGCACCCTGTACCATGGTTGGATCCATTATCAGGACAATATACTCTTCACTCAGCTTGATGATTTCCTATATCACAATTGAATCTCTGCATCTGTGTATGTTTGAGAGTTATGCTTTAATTGTAGCTTTTACCAGCATGCTTCCTGTTAATAGAATACAACTTAGTTCTGACAAAGCTCCATATAAATCAAAAGCAGGAAATGCCCCCTGACTTTTCCAGGAGGAAAGTAAAAATTAAAAAGCCACACTGGCTTTAATTTAAATTTAATTTTTTTAAAAAACATCTTTGTTTTTTTTAATGAGATTCCCTATACTTTTTTCTTAAACAGACTTTAGAGATTTTGAAGTGATTGAAGCAAATAAAATTCCTCTCTTAATTATTTTCAAACAAAATTCAATTAAAGCCAAGGTGGTGTTGGTCTAGGGCCAATGAGTCCCTGGTTCAGGTCCGCTGTCAGCCATGGAAATTCACTGGGTGATTTTGGGCCAGTCACTTTCTTGTGGTCCAACCTACCCCACAAGATTGTTGTAGGGAGAAATAGGAGGAGGCAATGCTATGTCCATCACCTTGAGCTCCTGGGGAAAGGCAAGACAAAGATCTAACAAGTATGTAAATAAATAAAACCAATGAATAGAAAATCTATTTATTGATTCCTAGTGGATTTATTTTCCTAAAATGTCCTAGTTGCACCTTTGGATGATTCGCATCTGCTGCTGAGACTGGCCTAAAGTAATCCTTTAGACACCTGGGTCTGAAATTGTTGCTTGCTTCCACTGCTATATTCACCTAATGGATCTAAACTTAAAAAGTGAGCATTTAATTTATCTGCCAACTGTCTATGTATTCAAAGAGTAGCATTTTGAATTGGCAAAAGTTAGTGCATTAAGAATCTAAGCCTTCTGTCTCTTCCTTCCATAATTAATTAGAATACCTTGATACTTAATCCAGTGGCCTGGGAATATTAGGTTCCATACTGTATCTTCACACCAGCTGTGTTTATGCTGGCAAATGTGCTGCATGGAGCATGAAGCTTTGTCTATAACTAATTTGAATAAGACAGATTGGTTCACATGTTGGACTAAGGCACGTTGGTGGACAACTTTGCGTGAGATGGTGGCCACAGCTTGCTGCCCCAGCCACTGGAGGGCTGCAGTTGGTGTCACTGGACTTTCTCAGCCTTTCCTGGGGGTGGGTGGAGGTTTAACCTTGGAAGGGGGAGTAGGAGATCTCTGGGTAGCAAAGCACTCCCATTTCCCCCCTTCCATACTCCCTAAGATCCTGAAAAAATGTTGAAATTTGGTGGCTCAATTGCTAAATGTTGATGACACAATTTAGGACTGTTTGGGGTGGCTGTAGGGATTTTAAGGGTGAGAAAGGGTGTAGTTTGCTTCCCAAAGGCCACCCACTCTTGTTCCCACCTGAAATTTTGAAAAACAAAACAATGTGGTGCTGAATTTCAGTCAGGCAGTCTTGTTGCTTCAGGACTACATGTAGCCATAGAACATAGGTTGCTTACCTCTACATTAGAGAACCCAGTGGTGGTTTGTAAGTTATGGCTTAATATTAATAAAGTCATTTTTTTTATAAACTAATGTCTGAATATGGATTTACCTTGAGGGCCACTCCAGAAATGTGTATGTTTCATAAAACTGTGCTCACTAGTTTAGCTATACAGTGGTCAAGGATCTGCCTTATTTACAAAATGGAACCTGGAAGAATGGGAGTTAAATCTGCTTTTTCTGCATCTTCTCTGTCCTTCGTTGCTTGAAGATTATTTCCCCCGATCATTCACTTGCCTGTACAGGGGCATCTGCAGGGTGTGTGTGTGTGTGTGTGTGTGTGTGTATGCTAAAAATTCAAGATGGCAACCACAACTGCAAGATTGAAGTCTCACCCCATTTCCATGCATGATATATTAAAAGGGCGCAGGACTTTGCCTTTTTCGCCCTGCCTGCAGAGGCCCTTCTCCCATGATCAGAGCTGATATGGGGGGTAAATTAAACGAGTGGAGTGTGGGAAGCCAGGAGAAGAATGGGTTCTGCTCCTACCCTTCCTGGCTTCCATTTATTGATAAAAGTATAGTCCACTTCTATTTTGTAAACTAATGGAAATTGTTATAAATAAAAATTGTTATGAAGTTTCAAGCATCTGTAGTACGTAAACTACATTATCTGGCTGTAATTCTAGCAATAAACCTTTAAATTAGGCCATTAGTACTATTACCTACTGCCATTTCAGATCGGTGCATTGTAGCCAAAAGTGGCTTGCTAAATCCATCTGGTGTATTCATGGTAGAGGTGAGACTCAAACTGGGAATCCCTGACTTGAATCTCTTTAGCCAGCATTCACTCTGTAGCTGGGTTCTCATGACTCAGAGGATCAGAGATTAACCAAGCACATGTTGGGTGAATCCACCCTATATGGTTAGCCTCCAATTCAGTGATTTATGAGAACCAGGAAATTGAATTAATTGAGTAAACCATGGCTCAAGTAACACTGGGTAAATGTGCTGTGTGAATACAGCCAGGAAGTGCTAAACAAATGTAATCCTGAAATACATGGCTCACTTACTTACTAAAAGAAAATAAATCATAATATTTGCCAGAGGAGCTTCCTGGGTTCATGCCAAGGCTTCCATCCAAAGTTGTAGCTCAGAACATTCCTCCAGTAGTCCAGTATTTTTCCAAGATACTATGGAGCCTATTTAACCATGCAAAGTATTTAACCACAATTGTTTCACAAAAGCCGTCTGAATTAGGTATTTGTAGTCGTATCTCCCAGGAGGTAAAGAGCTATCAGAAATATGAGCCCACACAGAAGGCATAACTACACATTACACTAATGATGTAATTAGCAACCATGTTTATGTTTCATAAAACATTAAATGCTAGGCACAGAAATGTGGAGGAAGGTTGGCACAGGAAGAGGAACTTTGACCCCCTGTTGGCTGCACAATCCTATGCCACAGTTGGTTCCAGTCTGCTATATATGCACATGATTCAAACATAAACTCTTGAAGGTTGCAGTTCCGTATATTCTTATTGGAAATAAACCTCACTGAAAGGAACAGGATGTGTGCACTTAGTTTCAGCCTTTATATATAGGAGACATAAAGGAAGAAAGTCTCATCTATGATCTTGACTTTCTCCAAACTCAAATTCTGAAGTAATTATTAATCATCCAGCAAGGTGACAGACATTTCCCAATGTCAATCCAACATATTCTATTTTTGTGAAAGTGATAACTACTTAATTAAAACCAGGTAGACCTCAGATTTTGGAATATTCACTGACCTTATGAAATAGCTCTCTCTATGCTGTTAGGTTAAACAAACAAAAATGTATGTTGGCCCATTTTTCAACCTCCTTAAATTATCTTTTCAAATGTTTGCTATCAGAGAGTGATTTGGAAAGTGTTTGTTTTATTTCATTTGATATGTTCTTCTTAATTTCTAAACATCTGAATAAATCCAACCTTACCCAAAGAGTACATTTTAAAAGTTCTCTTTGTAAACCATGTGTGATTCCTATATTTAGTATTCTTTTCTATTGAAGGCAATGAGATGTGTAGCTGCAATCTGAAATATGTTTCCTTAAAGCTGAAATAGTGAAGTTGACTATTCTCTGAGTTCAGTGGAATTTACTCCTAGAGTAGTGTATGTATGAACATATACACTGGGATTAAGCCCTGTTGAGCTTAGTGGGATTTATTCTGAGTAGACATGCATAATGTGCTGATAATTATCTTTTGTTAGATTGCACCCATTTTTTACAAGTATGAATATTATGCATTTTATAGTGATTTCAGTGACTCAGCGGTTGGTCACATAGTGGTGGTTTGAGCTCATGCATGTGAGAACATTAAAAGAGAATCCAACAAAATTAGATCATTGATGTCTGGCTGTCTTTAAGATAATGAGAGGGTGCTAATATAATGGGTTTTTCTAGGAGCCAATTGGAAGGGAAATAATGTTCATGTAAAAAGCTGCTTTTTCTTCTATAATATTATTCCACTTTGTCCATTTTTCTGGAGAACAAACACCAATATTGGGGGAAGGTTGCTGTAGAGTGTAGAAACTGGGAAGTAATACTAACTGGCTCAGTTAGCACATAATATTAAACCATGATTTAGAGCTATGTGTATCACTAGGAAGCAGTATTTGTGAGCTTCAAGCTCTCATGCTCCTCTCTAGTTTAAAATAAACCTCAATTAGTTAAAACAAACCAGCTTTATAACCCATGGCTTGAATTTGGCTTGTTTCATAACTGACAGTCGGTTTAAACTATGACTTTCAATGTGCACAAAATAAGAGATGATTTTCAGTGGAAAGTGTCACTAAACACTGGCAGAGTTGTCCTGGTTGAATAGAGGAATGTATGAAACTAAGTTCAGGCTAGCTTTGTCCTGCTCTTGGCCATAATGCTAAACCATGGTGTGCCTCCTAATTTTATTGGATAAATGTATGTTGAATGAATTAAATGTATATAAATAAATCAGTGGAAATTTCTTTTTGTTGTTTATTCGTTCAGTCGCTTCCGACTCTTCGTGACTTCATGGACCAGCCCACGCCAGAGCTTCCTGTCGGCCGTCACCATCCCTAGCTCCCCCATGGTTGAGTCCGTCACCTCCAGAATATCATCCATCCATCTTGCCCTTGGTTGGCCCCTCTTCCTTTTGCCTTCCACTTTCCCTAGCAATTTCATTTCATTTCATTTCAACTTAATTGCATATAAGTAAGAAAAAGGAAATTTCTTACTTATATGCAAATAATTTAATCAAAAGAAAGTGCTGCCAGTCCAAATGTCATTGTTATACTTTTAATGAGGAGCACCCAATTTTCCCAATTCTTTTATTTGTATTTCCTTATTTTATTTGATAATTAAGGATATATCTCCTAAGAATAGAAGGGTCCAGATACTGTGTTCTGATAAGATGCAGATCAAAGTTATCACAAAGTCTATGCAATTTTGCTGTATGTATAGAAATCCTGCCACTAATTTTCTAGCTACAAGTGTAAGAAAAATGAAACCGGCATCACTAATATTATTCCTTCTTGAGATAAAAAGGTACTTCCCAAATGATAGGGCTGGAATAATAGTATTATAAATATTGCAGGTTATTTTATTAAGCCAATTCTTGATGCTGTCTGATCCCTAGCTTATTTTGCTTAGAGTAGAAATGAGAGCAATTTTGATGGCCACAAAAGTCTTGATCAGCCTTAATTATTACCACCAGCTCAGCAATTCCATCCCTCTTAATCCCCATCTCTTGGAGCAATTCAGAATCTGTTGTGGCTTGCTAATTCACGTCAATGGCTACATCCATGAGATGAGAGCAGAGCTTGAAGAACTGTTTACCTGATGACTGTACTTGCGATGTAGAGCAAAGTTACAGTTTTCTGATATCAAATGTTTTGGGCCTGCATGAAATCTGGAACCATCTCCTTACCTTTGTGTAATTAATGTACAAGTTCATTTGGGTACAGATATATACATGCATGTTGTATATACATACATGTGTGTGTATATATAGACACAAATAGACACATGTGAACATGCCTCTAAGGCAGAGCTTTCCAAACTGTGTGTCGCGACACAAAACTGTGTCGCCACACACAGTCTGGTGTGTCGCCACACAACCCGGAAGCGCTGATCATCATCAGCGCTTCCGGGTTTTCCCGCGGCGACACACCAACTGCAGCGCGCAAAACCCAAAAGCAGCAGCAGCGCTTCCGGGTTTTTGCGCGCTGCCGCACTTCTGGGTTTTCCCGCGGTGACACACCAACACCGGTTGGTGTGTCGCCGCAGGAAAAACTTTGGAAAGCCCTGCTCTAAGGTCTGTATGAAAGAATGCTGCTTAGCAATGTTGCCTCAGCTAAAAGAAGAAAAAGTTGCTTCATCTTAGGCTTCCAGTTGCAATTCCAAACTAGAATTTGGAAAAATTTAGAATCTGGTGGACATTCATTGATCCACCTCTTTGCCGGGAGTTTAAGAACAACAAGTTTAGTTTCTGTATTTCCCAATATATTTAGTCTGCACTTTTTAAATTTTCTTCGTCTTATAACAGCCTTGTAAGGTAGATTGGAGTGAGAGAGCGAATGGCCCAATATGAGTCCATAGAGCAGAGCTTTCCAAACTGTGTGTCGCGACACAAAAGTGTGTCGCCACACACAGTCTGGTGTGTCGCCACACAACCCGGAAGCGCTGATCTTCATCAGCGCTTCCGGGTTTTCCCGCAGCGACACACCAACTGCAGCGCGCAAAACCCGAAAGCAGCAGCAGCGCTTCCAGGTTTTTGCGTGCTGCCGCACTTCCGGGTTTTCCCACGGCGACACACCAACACCGGTTGGTGTGTTGCCGCGGGAAAAACTTTGGAAAGCCCTGCCATAGAGGCTTGAATATGAGTCTTTGTAAGCTGATACATTAAGTCTGACACCTCATTGGATGTATGTAGTCAAAATATGTGATTATATGGAATAATTTAGGAAGCTGAAAGCAGTCCACTGGTTTACTGTAATCTTTATAACAATGCTGCAAAATGAGTCATTATTATTCCTGTGAAACAAATATATGACAGTGGGATAATATGATTCTTTTCAAACTAGATACATCCCATTTTAACATACAGCTCAATCTTTTCCTAGTTCTCTTGACCATGAAACAAATTATCAGGTTTGTTCAACATATTGCCCTTATTGGGTATTAAGGTGACAGATATCAAGGTAACATATCAGATAGTACAGAGAAGACTTGCAATCTTATTTTAAAGGTTTTGTAACTTTTGGACAGCCTATTGTGATATTAAAACCATATTATCCTTGAGCATTATATTATCCCTGAATATCATGAACATTTATTTTTAATGTCCAATCATTTTTCATCTTAAATTTAGATTTTTCTGCCTTTTGGTGTTATGCCAGAGATAAAAGAGTACAGGTATAAGTGGACTCATTTTTAACAATTTGCTAAAGCAAAATGTGTCTGTGTGTGTGTGTGTATGTATAAGTATGTGCTAACTTGTAATTATACTTTGTAATCTCATCAGTCATCAAATCTGGATTATATGAGGCTCCTAATTGGGGCCACTGTCTGGTGCGCAGTGACAGATATCTTAAGCCAAAATCACTATTGGAGAAGTAAAAGCTTCCAATGCTTTTACATTTGATCACACTCACATGGAAATGTGACCCGAGGAATCCCATTTTCCAACATAACTGAGCCTCCTTTCCACAGTGATTGATGGAAATACGAGCATTCTATCTCCAAAATCTGTTGTTTTCTTCCATCTTGTTTCATCACCTCCTGAACAAGTCCAGAGAAATTATTAAAATTTCCCCATTATGATTGCAATTGGATCTTTATTTAGTTTGTTTTGACTGCTGCGTGGGCCTTTCCCCCATTTTAGATGGTATATTTTTAGCTTTTGTTGCTATGGAAACGCATGACATTGGGACCAAGCTAGTCACAGATCAAGACAACAAACGCAATCATCTCATTCTGTTTCCTGATTGAAAGTATGCTTTAAAATATTAACCTTTTCCTATTCCAGTAGGTGGATCATAAAGCTGCTACAAATCTTTGCTATCTGAAGAGTAGATGTTATAAAAGTGGGAGAAATTAAAGATACCTTTATTTGGCATACTCTCCTGTGTGCCATGCTCTGAAATCTGTTCCTTATCATCATCTGAGTCCCAGTCCCTCTGTAACCAGAGCAACACAATCACACCGCCAGGCTTGAGGCTCATCTACTCTAGCATTCTGTGATATAACCAAAAGTATCCTAGAAGCTCACAAGCAGGACATGGGGACAATACCCTCTTCCACTATTGTTCTTTAGCTGATACTTAAAGAATACTCCCTGTTGTTCAAGGAAACAATCTGTGATGCATTAAAATGTGTAGCCATTCATTGCCCAATCCTCCATGAATTTTTTTCTCCCCTTTGAAAATCAGTTAATTCAATGCCCGTTGCCATATCTGATAACAGCAAACTATTTGTGTGTAAAGAATTACTTCCTTTTATCAGTCTTGAATTTCTCCAGTGGTTACATTAATTGGATCACTTCAGGATCTAATATTGTTAGAGAAACTGTCATATTTTCTACATGATATAAAATGGTATATATCGCCATCATGTTTCCCATGCCTAATTTTTATAACAATAACAATAATAAAAAATTGTAGTCGTATGTTCAACCAAAAGATTGATCTATATGACTGTGGTTTCTCCAGGTCATTCCCTTCTTTGTAAAATCAAAATTATGTATGCTTCTTCCCATATTTGTGGCATCACCTTTGTCTCTTTAATTTCCTTCATTGTGTTTGTTAGTGGTTCCAACAATTCCTTCTCGGGTTCTTTATAATATTGGTTGCTTTTCCTGTATTTTTTCTCCAGCTTTACAATATCCTTTTTGAGATGCAGTGAATAGAACTGTACCCTTATTTTGAGTGCTGCCTCAGCATAAGGCTTTATAAGGGTACTTGATTACTATATTGGCAGTTTTATTTTCTGTTTCCTTCCTAGTGATTCCAAGAATGGAATTTACAATCACAGTGGGTTGACATTTTCATGGAACTGTCGATTCCAAGTTTGCTTTCTTGATCTTTCCTGATGAGTTACTGCCAACTCAGTCCCCATTTGTGTATGTGCGATGTCTGAGGGCAGGGAGTGTTGTACCAGTCTGCGTTATTTTGCACTCGTTTACATCGAACTGGATTTTCAATTTAAGTCCCATTCACCCAGGTGGGGGCAATTCTTTTGAGAACTCTCTCTAATACTTTTTTGATGTTACCAACCTGAGTAAATTGGTATCATCAATAAACTTGGGGACTTATCACTATTTGAAATAAACAAAACAAAACTGCAGTCCTAATGCAGTTTCTTGATAGATCCTGTTTTGCATATTTATCTAATCTGAAAGCCTTTTATTCTCATTTGCTTTCTGCTCTTTAACCATTTACCAATCCCTGAGAGACCTATTGGTTGCCAAGAAAAAAAAATCCCAACAACCTGCAAAGAGAAAAAAAATGGGAAAGGTAACAAAAAGAGCTAATTCAGGTGTTGTTCAGATTTTTAGATGTATAAAACTGGGGGAAAGAAATTGAATAGAGTTTCCAGAGGCAGATCCTGAGAACCAGTAGGTACTTTGTAGTGGCTAAGGCAGTGTCTCTCAAGCTTGGCAACTTTAAGATGTGTGGACTTCAACTCGCAGAATTCCCCAGCCAGCCATCCTGGCTGGGGAATTCTGGGAGTTGAAGTCCACACATCTTCAAGCGGCCAAGCTTGAGGAACACTGGGTTAAGGTATTGAACCAGGAGCTGGGAGACCTGGGTTCTAGTTCACCCTCCGCCATGAAAGCTCACTGGTAACTTTGGGCCAGTTATTCTCAGCCCAACCTACCTCACACGGTAGTACGGAGAAAATAGGAGGGAATGCAGTGCAACTCACCTTGAGGTGCTGCACAAAAGGTCGGATATAAACCAAATCTGGATGGCTCTTATGCCCCATCCGTGTGACAATTGCCTCATTCATGTGCACGCAAAACATGTTCCAACCTCTTAATAATTATTTATTAAATGTATAAGCTGCCCAACTCCCAGCGACTCATCATACCATTTGCCCTCAGAAATCTGAGTTTATCCTTGGACTGCTTTTATTTCAGGTTTTGGGGGCAGTCAGAGCTTTTGTATTTTACCAAGGACACTTTGTTTCCCAGTTGCAGTACTCTTAACTTTACTTATAGGATGCTGCTAGGGGAATGGTGATGGGTACTATCTATGCTAGTAGGGAAAATCAAACGGGAGGTTTTCAGTCGACTTTGAGAAATTGAACGGGAATTACAAAACAGACGAGGTTGGGTACTTGGACAATATTTGGTTGTGAAATTTGCTAGCAAATGGAAGAAACATCAGGAAAATTAGGAATGAACAAAGGTGCATCTGAATCCCTGATTTTCTGAAGGTTTCTGTTTTTTCTGTCCGATATAAAATGTAATGAGCCTAGTTCAAACCTGTGCATCCTACGCTGTTCACAGTAAGTTGTTCTCTTCAAAATCTCCCAAGATTTCCACTTTCAAATTTTTGCATGCATGCATTTACTGAGCAACTCAGAAAAGGTTGCGAACCCCATCTTGGCTGCTTAGAAACAGCCTTTAGTGGAGCTCAGCAAATTCTTCATTGAATTTGATACCTCTGAATTGCTGTTTACCAACAAAATCACTTGTTTTTTAAAGAGGACTGCTCTCCATTTTTTGGGTGGGAGTAAGACTTGAGCTATCAGTCACTTTGAGCACATTTTATAGAATGCAGTAATTGTATGAAAAACCTTGGAATCAAAATCACCAGGAGACTCTAAATCCATTTAGTGTTCTAAAAGGACACCCTTCTTGAATGTTAGTTTCCAGACTGTGTCATGCCCTTTTCAGGGCATTTGTGTGTGAGATCTGCTCCTAGTTTACAGAAAGGTACTTATTATCAGTTGTGTTTATTGATTTCAGTGAATACCTGTTAAAGCAGAGCTTTCCAAACTCTGTGTCTCGACATGTTAGTGTGTCGGCTGCAGTGTCTGGGTGTGTCGCGGCTGCTGCTGCCTCCGAGCCCTGCCAGGATTCCACGCAGGTCCTAGTGCCTGCCTTGTGCCTTGCTGCCCCCAAACCTGCCCTGCCAGGATTCTGCGCAGATCCTAGTGCCTGCCTTGTGCCCTGCTGCCTCCAAACCTGCTGTGATTCCGTGCAGGTCCTAGTGCCTGCCTTGTGCCCTGCTGCCTCCAACCTGCCCTGCCAGGATTCCACGCAAGTCCTAGTGCCTGCCTTGTGCCTTGCTGCCTCCAAAGCTGCTGTGATTCCACGCAGGTCCTAGTGCCTGCCTTGTGCCTTGCTACCTCCAAACCTGCTGTGATTCCACGCAGGTCCTAGTACCTGCTTTGTGCCCTGCTGTAAGAGTGTGTTGCGAAATGATGCATGTCTAAAAAGTGTATCACCAACATGAAAAGTTTGGAAAGCTCTGTGTTAAAGTTTTACCTTTTTCCATCAGAATGATTTCTTTTCTTTTCATTGTTGCCCATCCCTGCTAATCTGTTATAATCTAGTTGAGAAATTGGGATTGCTCACCATTATTCTGCTTTGCTTTGCTTTTATAACACGTGTCTTTTCTTTAAATTGCTGGTGAGTGGAGTAGTTTGGAAGACTTGGTTGACTTCAAGAAGCACTGAAAATATTGAGAAAGCAATTCCCAAGTCACAGAAGTGGGGGATGAGAAGATGTGGCAGTCTCTGCAAATGAGCTCCAGGTGTGGTCTGACATCTCCACTCATTCCTGTGCCTCTGAGAATTCAACTGTCACCTGCCAGCATACATACGGCCACTGGCAATTTAATCACTGTCATTCTTCTAACAGGAGTTTAAGAAGCTACTAGTCCGGAGTATTTACTGAGAATAACCCATGTCTGACATTGGAAATTATATTGTAGTTAAGGGTAAAGCGTCAATGTCCCCAATGTCTACTTAGGAACAATGAATACCCCGGCATCATTGTAAGGCACATATTAAACTGTTGAGATCAAGTAATATCAACCAGTCATTTGCAAATTTTCTCTCAGAAGCCTGCCTGTTTATCAACATTTAAATGGTTCACATCTTTTCAAGTATAACTCAGACAAAACGGATAGAGTACATGTGTGGCAACATACACACCTCTTCATAATTTAAAGACAAAAAATTTGTATGCATTTATTAGAATAATTTATATCTCATCTTTTAACACCACAGAGAAACATATAAGTGGCTAAAAACATAGTAAAAACACAGCAAAACAGAAATAAGTAGCTGATAACAGATATAAACAAATCACATGTAATTGAAAGTTTAGAGTTTTAGAGCAAAAAAGGCTCACCTTAAAAAAAAAAAAAGGTCTGGTACCCTTATGAACTATTACATGGCTGGCGGCTCCTCTGCCCAGTCATATCACATTCTGAGTTGAGCCAGAATAAAGACAGGGACTTGTTCATCCCCTGGCAACTCCCTTTTCCTCACATGGCAAGCGTCTTTGATTTAAACACATGATTATTTAATACATCAGTTCCAAGATGCTCATCCAGAAAAGGCTAGAAGGGCAGTTGCAGGCCCACTAAGGAGATTTTGTCCTATGTAGGGTAGCTGGAGTATTCTTAATATACCCTAAATCCCACCTGGCTTACTTGCCCAACTTTCTTAAAAGGAATAATGTTATCTCCAATGCACAGCTTGGCACTTTTTCGTGCCAATGGTTTTCTCAGAGAGAAGAAAACTGACCTGGTAACAATAGGAATTGCAACTTGACCATTAATGTCATCTTTTGCAGAACTATAAAAGTAGAGGTGTATGACTGGGATCGAGATGGCAGGTAAGTAGCATTTAGCTCTTGCATTTAATCAATTTTTTTTTTAAAAAAACCTACATTGAGAAAAGTTAAACGAAAAGAAAACGCCACAAGAGCATGTGGCATGCTTGAATTTCCTTTATGAGGCTTCAGACAAAAGGTCCTGTGCTGCCCCCAGAAGAAAAAAGAATTGCTAGCTCAAATTTCCATATGTATTGAGTTAGAACCACCAGAATTATAGCCACGATGTTGAAAACTGAGAATTATAAATCCAAACAGAGCTCACAGCCCCTAGATTTGGAAAAGCTGGCTTTGCCTTATGAATCAACTTATTTAATAGAGAGTCCATTGTCTAGTGGTTAAGGCAACGGGCTAGAAACCAGGAGACTCTGAGTTCTAGTCCCGCTTTAGGCATGAAAGCCGGCTGGGTGACCTTGGGCCAGTCCCTCTCTCTCAGCCCTAGGAAGGAGCCAATGGGAAACCAGGAGACTCTGAGTTCTAGTCCTGCCTTAGGCATGAAAGCCAGCTGGGTGACCTTGGGCCAGTCACACACACTCTCAGCCCTAGGAAGGAGCCAATGGGAAACCAGGAGCCTGAGAGTTCTAGTCCCGCCTTAGGCATGAAAGCTGGCTGGGTGACCTTGGGCCAGTCACTCACTCTCAGCCCAACTCACCTCACAGGGTTGTTTTGGGGAAATTAGGAGGAAGAAGGAGTATTAGGTATGTTTGCCGCCTTGAGTTATTTATAAAAATAATAAAGGGATAGAAAACAAATAAATAAATAAAAGTAGACTAGAACTCCATATGCTGCTAGCTCGGCCAAAAATATACAAATTAAGGAGGTGAGTGTGCAGAATTGCTATTGATTATGACTTTTTATTCTCATTTGGACCATCAAGGTGTAGAGAAATGGGAATTTCTGTTCTATAGCACCTTTCACAGTCTTATTTTCTATTAACAGCCATGATTTCATTGGAGAGTTTACAACCAGCTATAGAGAACTGGCACGAGGACAAAGCCAGTTTAATGTCTATGAGGTGAGTAGCTTCTTGAGGTGTCCCTTAATATCAACATCCAAGATTAATTGATATTGATGGATGACTGAAAAAATTGTTGGAATGGTTTAACAGATTCCTGCCTTGAGCAGGCAGTCAGACTATGACCCATATTGTCCATTCTGTGAGACTCCTACATTCTGTGGTGCTTTGAGTAAAACCATCGTGGTCAACTTGATTCGCAAGAGTTACATGCACTCCTTGAACCACATTTTTGTGGTTGTTAGAACCTCTCCCATCGAAATAACTAAATTGAGCTGTGTGGTTTCTTGTCATGTTAAGGTGTGAAATTGTAGAAAATGGTAGTGTAAGCCTTAAAACATGCTTAACATATTTTTTAGAGAAGCAAAGCAAAAATCCCCCCTCCTCAAATTCAAGAAGAAATTGATTATCGGCTTTGCCCATACGCATTACCCATCATACTACTTACCCCTGGCCTCTATCAGATTCTCCCTCAGGCTTTTCCACACCATCGAGCCATGTGGGGGGAAAGTTCCACTCGGACATCCCTCCCCAGTCTAGTGTCCTCGAGATCCATTAGACTATTAGACATTATTATTATTATTATTATTATTATTATTCATTATTAGACATTAGACATTAGATCCCATACTCCATATTCTTAAAGGAGTTTTAGCTCAACAACATTTGTTGGGCAGCTGGTTGGGGAAGGTTGTGTTGGGAAATCCCAGCTTAAGTTCCATTAAAATGAGTGGGAGTTACATAAGACCACTATTAATTCAATGAGGTTTCTGTAGTTTAACTTTTAAAAAGACTGTGAACTTTGTCTTAGCAGTTGCCCCAACCCACATGAGTAGTTCAGTTCAGTGGCATTTGGGGGGGGTCACATCAGTCAGTTTGACAAAAGCAGAATTGTACCACTGTGACACAAGCTGCACTCCTTTTGTACATGCTTTGTGATGTCACACATCCAAAAGAGGTGGACTTTGTGGCTTGACAGTACAACACTATTGTTGTCATTGTGATTATGGGAGCCAAAGCAGCAGATGCCCATGGCCCAAGTAGTAGGTTGAAGGAGAAGGGAGAGAGAATTAGCTATATTTTTGCTGTTCTTTAAAAAAACTTGAAAGAGAACATGTACTGCAGCATCACTCTTCAAAAATGCAGTGATATGTGCCATCTACATGTCATGCCATTCCCTTCAAGTAGATTGTTAATGGATATCAGGATATGGTTGCATGTAGCCATGTTTTCCTAACCATTTATGGGTCTATACACTCAATCAAATTTATAGATACAGCTGCAATTGAAATTATTCAACCCCCATTGCAAATCAGGTTTATTTTCAAAATTTACAGACTTTAAGCTGTTTGCAATGAACCAATCAAGCAAAAGCAATTGGAATAGCTCAACACAATGAATGCTTCAAGTGGTTTCCCCAAATTCAACTGAAAATGCAACTTATGACTTCTCCAGTCTCAAAATTATTCAACCCCCTGAATAGAATCCGTCACCACACATACTGATTTGCAATGGGGGTTGAATAATTTCGATTGCAACTGTACTATTGGGCATTATTGCTTGACTGTGGGATTTGGATAGTACATAACCAGTAGAATCTGGGATTCCTCAGTATTGCACCAGTAGCCAAAGCAACATGGATGCTCACATCCCAACCTACCAATAGTGTATCAGCAAAAAGGCTAATTTGGGGCAGTCATCAGGAAAAGGTAAGATTCTATGCTTGGCATAAAATTGGAAAGCTAGAGAAGTTGATGATGTTGCACTGAACTACTCTGGCTTTCAAACTAGTGTGAACCAACACAACGTTGATTTCCAGCAGTTGGTTATACAGCCTGAATAATTTACATATGGCCATGCACTGAATAATAACCACAGTAGGAAGAATCTGGCTGTGCAAAATTGGGCTTAATTCTTTCAGTTATGTTGCTCTCTTATCAAGCAAGCAGAATTTTGCACATTTGAATTCATCCTTATTCTATAGTTCATTTTTGGAAAGTGAACAGATCAAACTTCCTTAGTGTGACTGATTGAATTTCAGCAGTGGAACATTGTCCTAAGGGCAAGAATTATTATTGCTTCTCCCAGGAACCATTCCAGTAAGAGAATCACTGCAACTTTTTCTTCCTGAAGTAGCTAATAGGATGGAGAATGCTACTTGGCTTTGTCACACTGTACCTAGTGTGGTTGGAACTGCAGTACAGCGACAAAGAGTTTTCTGTTTCTCTGTGATTTTGTATTGTGATACATAAGCAAAAAATAAGCCACAAACCTGCATTTTCCATAAGATCTGGAAAAGATGCCTCTACAAAAATAAAGCCCTATTGAACTCAACAGAACTTATTCCTGAGTGGATACAGGATTTCTGCCCAGGAAGATTACATAAAGAAGAAATATGGTTTCCACATAGTGTGATTCTCATTCAACCTTTCAAACTGGAGTTGTGGCTAAAGACTAGTAAATAAGCTTTAATAATTAATAATAATCATTTTTATTAATAATAATTGAGCAGAAAATGGCACCCTTTAGCTATCCAAATTAGAGGAAGCTGTACCCAAGGCCTGGTAAAATATTTTAATAAGGGGAAGAAAGATCAAAAGCATCTTTCTCCCAGGCAGATAAAATACAAAGCAAATAAGAATCATTTCCTGCCCTTTCGTGACCTTCAGCCTGAGGCAGTTGCTTCAAACTACATAATGGTAAGGGGCGTGGTGGCTCAGCGGGTAAGATGCCAGGCTTGTCGATCGCAAGTTCGGAGGTTCGAATCCCTAGCCCTGCGTGCGGAGTGAGCTCCCGCACTCGCCCCAGCTCTTGCCAACCTAGCAATTCGAAAGCATGAAAATGCAAGCAGATGAATAGGTACCACTTCGGTGGGATGGTAACAGCGTTCCGCGTGCATCATGCCGGCCACATGACCACGGAAGCGTCCTCGGACAACGCTGGCTCTTCGGCTAACAAACGGAGATGAGCACCGGCCCCTAGAGTCGGACACGACTGCACAAATGTGCGGGGGGAACCTTTACCTTTTTTTTACATAATGGTATTGCTGCCCCAATCAGGAAATACTGCCCCAGTGAGGCAACATGCTGCCATTGTTTTATTTTAACCTTTCTCAAGCTCGAACCCTCCAAAACTTTTGAACTTCAACACCCATTATCCCTCTCCAGTGTGATCCCTGGCTGGGGATAATGCAGGCTGGGAATGATGGTAGTTGCAAGGAGAGAATCAGACTGAGGAAGGCTGATCTAGTAACACTCTAGAACAACCTTAATAGTTATCACTGATTCCTCTGGATTCCTGGAACAGTGGCAGAAATTCTTTTCTCTCATTGAATAAGATTCTGATCCCAACACAGAGATATTCTTATCTCTCACAATCAGTCTATTTTAAGGCTTGTTTTAGACCACCATCACCCTTTCCTTTTCAATGCAACATGTATCAATGTAATTTTCTCCTCGGGGGAAAAAATCCTAAGTATAAATCTTTCAAAAGCCATCTATACTCTGGAAATACTGAGCTTCTCAGCCAATGGAGTAATTCTATATTTCTTCAGTATTTTCTAAAGGCTATTGGCAGAATTCTGGTCCCCGTAAGACAGGTGACATTCAGCCAGGGAGGAAATATTCTGCTGGTATATTAACCAGATTTTCTAAATTTGATGCCCTCCAGAGTTGTTGGCCTGAAATAAAGACAGGGAATTTTGTAGCCTATGGATTGCACTTGGCCCTTAAAGCATAAATACATACATGCCTTGTACTTATGGAAGCAATATTTTCTTCCATTTTTCAGTTGAGAGAAACAAACCCCTCAAATTCTCCCAAATCTGCCTATTTTAGTGAAGTCCGTTTCAGACCACAGGTTCCTCATACTATATTAGCAGCTTTCACAGTCCTATAGGTAGAAGCTAATAGAATATTTATAATCATGTGTTTACATGGAGAGTATTCTATGAAATATGCTCCAAGAACAAGAGAGTATACATGTGCCGTTTTAGGTGAAAATGCATTAGACTAAAAATGAACAATAACTTTCTGGCCTGATTTACACCTTTACGCTAAAGCCGTTCTGCTATTAAATACCAAAAGGTACATCTGCTCTAGAGCTAAACTGGTCATGGTGTACATCAGATTTAGTGTGACCCTGTTGTAGTACAGAACTCACTTGATAGGGCATTGCCCACAACAGTATTGTGCTAATTTCAGGTCTCAGTAAAAACATAAATAAGGGATTGCCAGTATGAGAAGGGAGAGAAGTAATTTGAGCCAGATTATGTGCAGGGTCATAATTAGATTGAGTTGGCTGTTGACTATTGTTAGATAACTGGATCTCAAACAAGTCCACTCCAGCTATATGATCACCAGTCTTTATGCCATATTCCTCCCTTAGGGAAGGCCACTTGAAAGAAAGTTAACTCTATGCCTTGTAATATATACAGTATTTGTTAATTTTCTATCCCAATTTGTTCAGGAGCTTGAGAAACTAATGTGGATCTTTTTGGGCCTTTATAGATGTTTGTTTGTTTGTTTGTTTGTTTGTTTGTTTTTGGTCACATATTGTAAGTTCTCAGTGATGCTTCCCCACTTGCAATTCTTTTTCTGACCTAAAAACTTTCAGAACTTTCAGCCTGAACATCCATTCTTTGGAATGGGACTACCAGAGCTTTATGCAATCTTTCAGTTGCACTCTCACCATTGAGTTATTTTATATAACTCTTATATAACTTTTATAGCATTATGACACTGGCTATTCTATTTTTAACCTATTTCTTGATCATCCCAAATACAGAGTTTGCCTTTTTCATTTCTGGGACTGTATGCTGAGATGATGTGTTTTGTTTTGTTTTGTTTTGTTTTGTTTTGTTTTGTTTTGTTTTGTTTTGTTTTGTTTTGTTTTGTTTTGTTTTGTTTTGTTTTGTTTTGTTTTGTTGTTTTGAGCTACCAACCACAACCAAAATACCTCTTTCCTGATGAATCATTACAGCTTAGACTCAGGCCATCTGTAAACGTGGCTAAAAACTCTGTTTTCCTAATCCAGTTTGAAGAGGTTGCTTTGACTCTTGTTACAGTCAATTGTATTTTCACCATCTTAAATAATTTAGTGTCTTCTGCAAACTGCGCAACCTCATCTCCTGCAGATCATTGATGAATAAAATGCATAATATGGGGGGGTTGTATGTGGGAGAGAAGGGGGTAGGTCACCACTTGTTCCATTGTGAAAACTATATATAATTCTCCCCTCAATTCCATTTCATGCACAAACGTTCTTCCTCTTATGACATAACTCCTAGGTTTTCCCAGGAGTCTGTTGCAAAAAGCTTTTTATCAAAAACTGTTTGGAAGTTGAAGAATATATATATTTCCCCTATCTACATAGCATTTGGTAAATGCTAATGATGTTACATAATAGGCACAATTTGTGTGATAGTGTCATGAAATTCACAAAACCACTCTCCCCTTGGATGCCCATGCATATCTACAGTACATACCCCTTGAAACTACTGACATGTTAATGTTAGTACTGAGTCTTTAGCAGCACTGAACAAAAGCCAAGAGGTTGGAACTAGGTTTGACTGAGTTCACACAATGCCAGCCCCACTATGTAGACCAGCCCTCACCATTGGGCATGCTGGCTGAGGTTGCTGGGTGTTAAAATTTAGCAAGAGCTGGAGGGTTACAAGTTTACCAACCCTGCATTAACCCAACTTTCCCTCATCTGTAGACTGTTATTGTTGTAATCCAACCCATATGAGAGGCATCCAGTTGGGGCAGGTTACATAAGACAATAAGGAAGAAAATGGGACAGAACTTTTTCTCTAGCTACATCTTCCATATCTATATTGGGCTGCTCTCTTGCTCAGAATCTTATCTTAAACAACCCTGATGAGCCTGATCCAGATTTAAGAGGATGGGAAGACATCAAATACAAGAATGGGAAAAGGTACTTCTGAGAAATCATGTATTGGCCTAATGCATTTTATGGCTGTCTTTTGGAAGGACTAAACTGATTGCCAGTGAGAAAATGTTCTAAGACTTGAACTGCTATTGGCTTATAGAGAATTCTTAGTGACTGTTCATATCTCATGATTCCTATCTATCATGTAAAGGTTTAGTACACGGCTAAGTTGCTCTTCTTATTTTTGTATTAATTTTAAGTTCTTATTATTAGAAAGATCACTTTGTTTCTTTAACAAAAACAAATCCTAAATACAATAGGTTCTGCAAGGCACATCTTTACTGTTATCTCAATTAACAGCTTACTCTAGGTATTCATAAAAATATATATGACTAATAGATATTTATAGCCTTATCTTTTTATAATGGAACTAACTGAGCCCAGTACAGTAGAAGGATGGATATTTCAAATCTTCTCTTCCAGAAATCATCTGGGTCTTCACATTGTGGCCCAACGTCCTGCTTTCAAGTAGTTGCTATGTAGTTCCTGCTGCCATCACCTAACTTCCAGAGGGCACACTACTTGACATGCTTCCCGTAACCTTAGTGTATATATGAGAAACTGGGATTTTCACACCCTGTGCTCCCTTCCTGGCAATTAAAAGGTAAAAGTAAAACAGAATAGAATAGAATAGAATAATTCCTATAACAAAAGCTTCTGACTGTGTAGCTTAGAGGCATATGGCTAAAAGACTTCAGTCTTTCCTTGGAATATGGACAAATCTCACAAGAGATAGACAAAATCAAATTTTATTATCAAAAAGAGATAAATTACAAAGCTTTTTAGTGTTAAACTTTAAATTACATGTGTTTAACATTCTAGAAAAAGAGTTACAGAGTTGCCTTAATGAGGGTCAGCAACTAAACCAAAAATCCACAGAAGAATCAAAAGCAATGCTCCAGGTAGACAACAAGTTGGTGTTGGCCTGCTACAAATACAGAAAGCATTCTAGTAGACTCTTGAAAGAGAGAGTACAGAAATTCCAGATGAATATATAGTTTCCAAGAAGATCCTAAAGAAAATGTTCACTCTTCATGCCCCTCGACATACAGTATGAACAAAAAAATGAAATAAACCCTATTTTCTAAACTAAGCAGAGAAATTAATATTATCTCTCTGCATAGTTTAGAAAACTGGGTTTATCACAGTCTTTAATTTTGCTCCACACAGAAAAAGAAAAGAAAAAACTAACACAGTTATCTAGCTAGACAGTTACATATTTCAACAGAAATATCTAAATCAGGGCTTTCCAAAGTTTTCCCGCGGCGACACACCAACCGCTGTTGGTGTGTCGCCGTGGGAAAACCTGGCAGTGCCGCCGTTGCGGCAGCGCGCAAAAACCCGGAAGCGCTCCTGCCGCTTTCGAGTTTTTGCGCGCCGCCGTTGGTGTGTCGCCGCGGGAAAACCCAGAAGCACTGATGATGATCAGCGCTTCCGGGTTGTGTGGGGACACACCAGACTGTGTGTGGCGACACACTTTTGTGTCGCGACACAGTTTGGAAAGTTCTGATCTAAATAGTAGTTTTCTTCTTCCTCCAGTTTTTTTGGGGAGACTAATCAGAGGCTCCAGAGGAAGTAGTGAACCCTCAATCTTGTCCAGCCTCTTTTTCTTGGCTTCTCCCTTGTTCAACTACACATTGTGCTTTTATCTCTAGAAGAGAGAGGGATTCAATCTAATTTTGAATGACGAAGAGTCGGAACAAAATGAGTCATGCCTCCCTTGTGGATGTGGATTAACTATCTGACATGAGGCTGGCCAGCTGTGAATGTCAGTTTGTAGCCTGCACATTCACAATGCTTCCATTCATTTTCCCTATCCTCATTTTAAAATTACCCAGCCACTGCTGTATCATGTGTTAGTGAATCCCACAGAGGATCTATGCATTGTGAAGAAGTACTTCCATTGAGGAGCCTTGACTCTCCCACCATTCTGCTGTACCTTTTCTGATGTCCAGTAGGACTGTATAAAGCATTTGAAATGGGCACTTCAAAAAAATTCACTGGTATGAATGGAGCGCTCCTCACCAAAGTTTTGGAAGAACCACATTACTTGAAAGTTTCATGTACCTGCTTTAGGGGCTTTTCCCAGTTGTCTGTATTTGTGCATTTGTATGCAGACAATGCATCTGCTGGGATTTTCAGTGAAGTGAGGTGGCTGCACATGGATATATATATGCTGTGGTAAGCCTTCAAAGTAGCCACACAAACCACCTAAAGCTTGCACCTGTTTTAATGCTTTGAAGAGGGATATTCTGCTGGCACCAATGTGGCTTGCAAACCCACCCCTTTCAGATGATTTGCACAGCCCGAATATGCAGTGAATAGTCTTCTCTACACGGAATTCTAAATACAGCTGCGCTATAGAATGTGTAAAAACATTATGGTGGCAGTTTTATTTTCAAATTTCTTTCTAATGATCCTTCAAAACTAGATTTATCTTGCATTTGTGTTTCCAACTTTTAAGTCTACAGTACTCTCATTTATCAAAATTCTGGCATGGCAAGTAGGAAAAGTGCTATCTCAGAATGGTTAATTTAGAATTTGATAATTGGAATTAGAGCCTAATTCAGAAATATTTTCTTTTAAATTTAGAACTGTCATATTTCAATAATCTTCTATTTGAAGGAAGTTGAATTTGTACACTTCCTATGGTCATTTACAGTACTATATTACACAGCATATTTACTTTGCATTTTCAGTTATTTTTCATTAAGCTCAAATAATTTCCTATTCCATGACTGCATTTGCATGGATTATATCCCAGGAGACATTTCTGATCTGGAACAGAAGGAAACACCCGGTTTGTTTGAATGTTGGGTCTTGCATCAAAGCATCTAATAATTCTAATAGCTTGATGATCAGTTGAATGAAGCAGAAGGACTGCTTGGCCCCCAGAATAGTGCCATAACCTCTGAGATGGTAGCAGTCTTTTGTGTACTTCATGCTAAAAATTAACCTTCTGCATCAGAATAATCCAAATCTTTTACCAAGGAAATCTGAGTTTCCTAATATGAATACATTATTTTTAATCTTTAATAAAATTACTTTTAATCTTATTCTTTGTGGAGTCCTTGGTGCTCTCTGAGCCTTGTTGTTTTCTTGCAGATGTTTCCTTGCCAGGCTAGGCAACATCTTCAGTGTGAAAAGGGAGTGGGACTTGCTCTCTGTTTATATACCATGGCTTGTCCTGCTTGTGTTGGTGGAGGTGTTGTTCTCCCCTTAGGAGTTCCTTGATTGGGCTGTTGTTTGCTACTTGGTTGATTGACTGAGTTAATAGTTCCTTGATTAGGGTATATGGTGCTGTTTGATTGTTCCTCTGGTGCTAATCCTGGTGTTAAACTTCGCATATCTGGGTGTTGATTGCTGGCAAGGAGGTGTTCTGGTCTTCTGGCTTTTCTATTATCTCTTATGAATGGTATGTAAATGTTGTTTACCTCTATGTGTCTGTTGATGGCTGCTTTGTCTGAGTGCCAAACTTCCAGGAATTCTCTAGCATTTTTGGACTTGGCTTGGTTTAAGATGCTCACAATTTCCCAGTTGAAAGTATGGTTAAGTCTGTCCATGTGTTGTGAGATTAAGGAGTTTTCATCGTGTCTTCTGACTGCTAGTTGGTGTTCGTGGATGCTAGTCTTCTGCTGGTCTGTCCTAACATAGTGGTTGTTACAGTCCTTACACTATATGTTGTAGATAACTCCTGTTTTGTTTTTTTCTTCTTGGGCTACTGGGTCTTTTGGGTTACTTACGATGTTCTGAAGGGTTTGGGTTGGTTTGTGTTCTTTTTTTTTTCTTTTTTACTGCATTGAAGAATTTATTCTGGCTTTGAGGAGAGGGCAAGCAGGGTACTTCCACCCCATTCTACCGGAAGCCTTATGCAGCTGCACTACTATCTGCTAAGATTGAACAGGTGTTGGCTAAACATTTGTAGGACAACTGCCCTGCCAGAGAGTAAATACTCCTTTGATTAAAACAAATGAAGGAGCAGTGAAAATAAGCGTAAGTGTCTGAGGAAGATTAATTCTGTACCTAATGCCATATTTTCGTCAGGCTGTGTGGCATACATATAACCTGATAGCAGCCCATGATGGTGGAAAGATGCTCAGAATGCCCTGGTACTGCAGCATGTGTGGCAGTCAGTCGTGTGCTGGATGCAGGCTGCATTGCCGGATATCGTGGGTGTTCATGGTGTGATAAGACTAAAACCTGGGGTGGGGGGAGATCATGGGCTATTCATGGCATAAAAACAGATTGAGAAAATGTGGTAGGTGTGAGTGGGATAAAGGATTGGATGGCTGTAGCTACCAAGTGCATTGTAATGCAGTGCTGTAGCACATGTACAATGTTGCAACTGATTTCATTCATATTTCATATTTGGCATGTCAGGAATTACCCCTGCTACCATTCATCACCACTTTTAGAAAGATCTGTTGACTGTAAATGATTTGGTACCCCAGGAGCCACAGCTTCACCTTCTCCTTGGCTTTAGAATTTTAACGTGTGTCTCAGTTTCCATTCTCATTGGTACAAGGTGAATAACAATGAGCAACTCATGGAGTGGTTGCAAGGATGAAGAAAAAAAGCTGAATTCTTCATAAAAAGGTAAAGGTAAAGGTTCCCCCCGCACATTTGCGCAGTCGTGTCCGACTCTAGGGGCCGGTGCTCATCTCCGTTTGTTAGCCGAAGAGCCGGCGTTGTCCGAAGACTCTTCCACGGTCATGTGGCCGCATGACGCGTGCGGAACACTGTTACCTACCCACCGAAGTGGTACCTATTTATCTACTTGCATTTGCATGCTTTTGAATTGCTAGGTTGGCAAGAGCTGGAGCTAGTGCGGGAGCTCACTCCGCACGCAGGGCTAGGGATTCGAACCTCCGAACTTGCGATCTTCCGATCGACAAGCCTGGCGTCTTACCCACTGAGCCACCACACCCCTTAGATGAATTCTTCATATCCTTTCTCAAAAGTGTCTGTTTGTTCGTGGACAGCTTTGGCTTAACCCCCTGCTCTCTGCACTGCTGAAATAAAACTAGCACATGTAACTAAAGCAGAAGCCAGATGATTTGCAAGTGAAGTTGTTGACAGTCTATCCAGATCTTGTTCTCTGAGCCTCTCTACTTTCCCCCCTTAGACTTCCTTTTTCTTTCAATAGAATATGTAAACTCCTTGGGGCAGCGTTACATCTTCTATTTTGTTTTCCGATATCCCTCTACAAAGTCCAATGTACATATGTGGGATTTGTATAAATAAATACCAGGAGTGCATCTGCTGCTTGTACAGGCTAGGCCAGACCAGATGTCTCAAGGAGATGTTGATATCAGCATCATTTTTCTTGTTCTTTCTCTCAGGTGGTAAATCCCAAAAAGAAAATGAAGAAAAAGAAATATGCTAATTCAGGAACAGTGAGTAAATTATTATAAACAGTACTTGACGTATTAAAACACTTCCCCAATGTGTCATCTGAGTAATTTTGAAGTTGGGATTTCCTTTTTCTTCGAGCTTCAGCTATAGGAAGTCAGTGGGCAGCAAATTGCATATGTTGATATAAACTGAACAGCAAATAATATATGACTACCAGTGTTGTTTGTCCCAGCAGTTGTATTATACAAATACCAGCCAGAGCAGTGGCCAATAAAAACAGTTGGCTTTCAGTCCCGCATCCAGGATTCTACAATTAAAATAGTATTCAATTTCAATTTATTTATTACAGTCATAGACCAGTACAAATAAAAATACGCCATATGTAGCCAATAAAAGTTCTCAGCTATAATAAAATAAATAAAATCCATATCTAAAATTAGTTTAGCAAAATACTTAACATTTGTATATAAAATCAAGAAGACAGCCTATTTTACATTATGTTGAATTCCATATCTTGTGGCATCCTATGGTTATTAATTATTAACTATTAAAATTAAGTGTTAATATCAAAATTTTAAATGAATAGTTATAAAAGAAAGTAAAATATTTATGGTAAGTTTTTCACTAAGTTACGTCGGCTCTTTAGTGCTGCTGCGCAGAATCTTGCTACCTGCGCTGTGACTGTAATCCACTCATCTTTGAGCAAAATCTGAAGATACTCGGTTTCAGAACAGCCCGGATACCTCATAATTATCGGGGAAATAAATTTTATTCGAATATCTCTGTAGAATGAACATCGTAGAAGGACATGTCCAGTAGTTTCTATCTCTCCAGAATTACAAGAACAGAGCCTTTTATCCAATGGAATTTTTTTATATTTGCCATCCAAGATGGCTGAGGGGAGGACATGGCATCGTGCAAGTGAGAAGGCTTTCCGATGGTTCAATGTCTCTAGCTGGCTGAGATATCTCGCAGAGGTAACAGTATATCTAGTAGAGTCTGGAGCCAAAAATGTCGGGGCTTTCTCTAGATCTGCTTGCCTCTCCATGTCCTCTACCCTTTGTCTCAGGCTTTGTTTTGCCTTGTCGTAGCCCAGCTCTAGTATTGAAGACGGAGAAAAACCTAATTTTGTGAGATTATATTCGACAGCCTTGATCCATGAGGAAGAAAATTTGTCTTGGAGAATTAGTGGTGCAAGGCCTTGTGGAAAAAAGTTGAGTTTTAGCCATAGATTTAAGGAAGCTATACAGATTCTTGACTCAACTTTTACCAGTCCTGTCTCCAGGCGTAAGCGAGCGTTAGAAACACAACGAGGGATCTGTAAAATTGCTCTTATAAATTTGGATTGAACTCTCTCCAAAGGTATGAAACTAGAAGATGAGGGTCCAAGCTGGGTCCCATACAATAGCTGTGCAAGCGACTTAGCCTGAAAAAGCTTAACTGCAGCTGGGACATAATGTCCTCCTTTCGAGTGGAAAAATTTGAGAATGGCGTTGGCTGATCTCTGACCAATGGCAGCTGCATGTTCGCAATGTGCATTCCTTGAGCCGGTGGTGTGTATGACAACACCCAGATATTTAAAAATGGTCACCTGTTCTATTTTATGTCCATTAAGGTACCATGAACAATAACAATAACAAGGCCATAACTTTAGTTTTCTGAAAGTTAATTTCCGATTTATCGTTATTGCAGTACTGGAGCAATGCTCGCAGGGCTCTTTTAAGACCTACTGGTGTCCTTGAAAGAATTACTGCATCATCTGCATACAATAACAAGGCATTGCTGCGATTCCCTATTTTTGGGTGGTGGTGGTTTGGTTTATTTATCCATTTAACCATGTCGTCAATATAGAAGTTAAAAAGCAGGGGAATTAAAATAGTAGAAAATAGCACAATCTGATTTTAATCAAAGGCAGAGAGAACTCTATTGATAAATATTTTAACACAGAGTAAATGAACATTTTAGAAATTATTTTGAATTAATGTTAATTCCTCCATGCAAAGAAAAATGCAGGCTTTTTGGGTGATTGGTACATTTGCTGGGTAAGTCCAGATTATTTTGCTAATAGTTGTTAAATCTGGCTGATGCCTTTGGCACAATATATTATGGCAACTTGCTCTTTGCATCTTGCCCCTAGGAGAACGTGATTAAATTGGTAGCGTAGGATATATAAGGAAGGGTCATAGTGGTGGACCCTGTGCAGAAAGTCTGAGCTTCAGTTCCCAGTATGAACCAATTGGACCAGGAAGACTCCTGTCTGAAACACTGGAGAGCCACTGGTAATAACAGTATTCCTGAATTAAATGGTCCAGTGGTCTGACTTACTCTGTTCCTTATGAGTACAGTGACCATACTGTATGTCCTTTATTATAAAGGACAGACCTTTATTTCAGAAAGCTGTCCTTTAGATTGATTGATTGATTGATTGATTTTTCAAAAAAATCACTTTTGACCTTTATTTTGGTCATTTAACTTTTACTGTACAAATGGTACCACATATGTACAGTTTTTCACATTCATGTGAAAAATATGGAGATTGAATTGTCTTTTTTAAATAAATTTACATATACTGTTTGATTTTAGATATTTTTATTAGAATATGTGTTTTTGTACAGTTTTTCTTGGTTTTGCTCTTGAATTTTCCTTTGTAAAGCAAAGTTATAAACAATTAATTCTTTTTATCCATATGAACCTCTTTCAGATTTGTCCCTTTTTCAGGTTTGTCCTTTATTTTTTTCCAAAAAAAATATGGTCACTGTACTTATGAGAGATTCTCTACTGGAGTGGGACTTTACTAGGCAACTATCATGACTATTCTGTTCTCGTGAGTCTGAGTTCAGATCTTCAGTAAAGAAATAAATGTTTCTTCTGGATTTTTGCAACCCAAGCCTGGTAATCATAGAAAACCGGGCTGTGGCAACCTATTGGACTGGCCATTGTTGAAAGTCAGTAGACTGAAGATGTGGTGGCCTTGGACCATCAATAGCACCAGATGCTCCTGCACCAGTAACAATTATTTCATGGTCCTCTGTGTGACATTAATCCTGTTTCTTCCTTTTCAAGGTAACATTGCTCTCATTTGCCACCGAATCAGAACATACGTTTCTAGACTACATCAAAGGAGGGTAGGTGGTCTCTCTTTCTAAAACACTGAAAATTAACCCAGACAGCATGGGAAAGACTGTTGGTAGGTATACATATACCTACCAACCTGAGTTTAGAGCTGCAGTCTAACTGGGATGGAATTGTACTTCAACCAAAAGAAACAAATAAAAGATTTAATAAATCATGTAAATGACTGCTGTTACTTTGCTCTTCCCTTTTCAAGATCTTTAAGAAGGTGTAACTGTGTGTGATTTCTGAAACCAGAATTAGGTTTTAAATGCCCAAATAAAGCAGGAGTAGTTTTAAAAGCTATAAAGGAAGGTTCATTGTTAGTTTATGAGTTCTGGTTTGTTTGAGAATGCATAATTATAATTCTGGGTTCAAATGTTCCTTGGTGGCAAGCCACAGCCAGCTACAGATTTAGTGGGTCTGGCACCCCATTTACAGCCCTAAAATATCCAAAAATTCCACTGTCAAAACAGAGTGCAAAATGATAACTTTTCAGTTGTATGATTTGGGGCATGAAAACACCTAAAGAAGCAGTGGAAATGGTCTCCCAAGCCTCCAGGAAGCCAAACATACCCCTTTAAATTCTCCAAAATCCTCAGAAGGTAGACCCAAATCATGCTGCCAAAAGATGGCATCAAAATGGCCAAAGTTTGGCAGCATGATTTTCAGCTAAAAAAAAGAGTAATCAGGGTGGGAATGCAAGCAGAAAGTTCCAGCATTGTGAAATGCTCCCATTTCCACCTTTGAGCCACCAACCCAAATCCACACACACAAAACAGAACAAAACAGGCCAAGATTTTTTATCCCCAACCCTTCTGATGACATCATTGGCATCACTGGGGTTGTGGTCCCAAGGTCAAAAAGATGGCTCCCAGTATAAAGCTTCCTTTACTTGGTTTATTTCCCCAAAGAGAAGACACAAATAGAAATGACCAAGCTGTGCACCAGCATGATTCTTGTTCATGTAATGGTTTAATAACCCAGTTATCCTGGTCTCAGGTGACATGGAAATGCAACAGGTGATTCTTGTATTTCATTATAAAATTATGTTGTGAGATTAGAGAGTGATGATAAGGATTTAACCAACACCATGAAGCCCTGGGCTGATGGCATAGTGTTAAGGACTAGACACACAAGAGTTCAATTTTAGTTGGGTGGTAATCGGACTTGTTCTATTTTGATAATGCCCAAACAGCATAAAACTCCTGGTTGAACTGCTACCATACTATCTGAGAAATATTTTCCATTTTGTTTCAATATGAAGTTTAGCTTGTATCAGGGTAACTGGAACTGATCAGGAAACATGCTGCAGATACGGTAGTTATTTGCTATTTTCTTGCCAAATATACAACTCTAAAATGCCACAGGAGAGCAACCATTGAGCTATATATGATTTAAAACTTCACATATGCCTACTATTCATACAACTAAACACCTGGACAAGGTTTATTGAGCTCATGTATCAGATACATCTCTATAATGCCATATTTATTATAACATTTTGTCCACCATCTTTCCAAAAAGCTTAGTGCATGGGATTTTGTGATAACAAAACGGAAAGTGAACTAGATAGATAGATTCCCCTGATTATGTGAGTGTAACAAATTGCTTTTCCTCCTGATTTGAATTGTGCCTGTTTGCACTATCAGACATTGAATTACTGATAAATTATTCAGATGAACACTGGAAAGAAAATTGTTGGTTACAGAAGATCTGAAATCCTTGCCCAACTGTGGTGAGCAGATTATCTATTTTTTAGAAAGTGGAACCGTTACACAAGAACATCAAAATAAAGTTGCTGAAAACACACTGGGTTGGATTCAGATTTTGCCATGCATAGAGCATGCCTGCTAAAAGGGGATCTTAGTCTGATGTTAACGGGCTCCAAGATATAAGATTAGTATCAAAATATGCAAACCAAGGCAAGAGGACCTGTTTGTATTTGGGACAGTGTGAAAGGATATAACATAGAGCTTTTGGTCCAGTGCCTAATTTATTAGATCTAAGAATAACAACTTGTCTTAGATAAAACAGGCTTTGGGGGAGAACCTTAAAACATAAGCTAATAGAGGATTGAAGACATGTAAAAAATGAGGAATAAGTAGGCTGACCATACGTACCATTTTAAACAGGACAGTACCATTTTTTTCACATTCCCCGACCATCCCGTCATTTTAATATAAATGTCAATTTTGTCCCGTTTTTTTTTTTAAATTAGCAAAATGTCAGGCATGGCAAGATTGATTCAGCCAAGATGCAATTATCATTTAAAAAGTGCTTGATTGAGGTGCCTGATGTTGGGTGAGACTAGAGAGGGGCAAGGAAGGCAGAAAGAGAGAGAGAGAGGGAGACAGAGAGAGATGGGGAGAGAGATCTTTGCTACCGCCTCTGCTCTGCTCTTAGCTGGTCTCTCTCTGCTCTCTGTTTGTTTTATTAAAATACGTTTGGGATGTGATCCCACCCCCTTTTTTCAAGAGTGAAACTGATTATTTCTCCAGCTTGGCAAGAGAGAGTCTTTCGTTTGGGATTGTGGGAGAGAGAGAAAGGAGGGAGAAAAAAAAGCAGGAGGAGGGAAGGCAGAAGGAAGAGAAGCCTCGCTGGGCATGGAGTTTTTGAATCCTCCCTTCCCTGCCTCTCTTCTCTCCCCCCTCCCCTCCTTCCTGCGATCCGTGATGTTACAAAGCCCGTGAGCTGTGCTTTCCCCATTCGCCTCCTGTCAAATACAGTCCCCCTCTACGTCTACCTAAATTTTTGTATGAGTTCTGTCACTGAAGAATAATTGTTAGCTCAATATGTTCATGTAATAAAACATTTTCATTTTCAAAAATCTTTTTATATATACAGTAATCTGTTTAAGGACCAGCAAATGGATCTTAAAAACTCTTTAAAACTTTTTTTATCCTCTTACTTTTTCATGAATATGGGATATTACATAAGTTTAACCCCGTCCCATTTTTGCCGTCCCAATGTCCCGTTTTTGTCTCAAGGAAATATGGTCAGCCTAGGAATAAGGTACATCAGGAGAGGCTGAGTCAGTACTGTTTTCTTTGTTCATCTTACATAATGTAGCTATATTACTTCCTATTTCTCCTGCAACCTGCAACAGAAAAAAATGAAGAATAGCCTCTAAATGACCAAAGTCAGTTTGAAGAAGGAAGCTCAAATGAATTCCACAACTGGGAGAGATTTTTTTTGCTGATACACTTTTCTCTCAGCCAGAATCCCTTTTGCCTGCCAGCCACTGAGTCATCACAGCCAGCTCTCACTAGAAAAATCTGTTTATATTCAGTCCGTGTAATTTTTCATATATTTAATCAAATGTCTCTTTTGTTCACTTTTCCCATTCATCAGTTTTCCCATCCATTTACTAACACTGCAACTTTTCCTAACAAATGCATTTAGTAGATGGTCTTCCCTAGCATGCACATTTTGGTATGCAGCTTTGGTGTTGAGACCTGTATTGCAAAATTTGGAGATGTGCACTGCTTGAAGGATGACTGTCATTTAGTCTGGGAAGTGCAAATCAGATTGCTTGGTTAAAATGCTAACCAGATTTTCTTCCATCCTAATGCATCTGGGTTAGGCAATGTGAAGGGATGCTGCAACAACATGTTGCAGTATGGGGACCTCATGTTAAGGATGCTCCATTCCCTAACTAACAGCAGCCACCATTTCTTTTTTTATATAAGAACTTAATTAATTTTCAAAGTATAATTAAAATACAAAATATAGAATATAGAAAAGCTAGAATATAGAACTAAAGAAAAAAAAACTATAAAGGTGCAAAACAGACAGGAAACAGAAACAGAAAGTGACTTCCAACTTTCTCCAATACAGATATAAATAAGCTTACAAATATAATCTCTTACCCTTAGTTAAACCCTAGTACAGGGCTTTCCAAAGTTTTCCCGCGGTGACACACCAACCGCCGTTGGTGTGCTGCCGCAGGAAAACACGGAAGTGCCGCCATTGCGGCAGCGCGCAAAACCCCGGAAGTGCTGCTGCCGCTTTCGAGTTTTTGTGCGCCGCCATTGGTGTGTCGCCGCGGGAAAACCCGGAAGCGCTGATGATGATCAGCGCTTCCGGGTTGTGTGGCGACACACCAGACTGTGTGTGGCGACACACTTTTGTGTCGCGACACACAGTTTGGAAAGCTCTGCCTTAGTAACATTATTTCTATCAAAACAAACCATTTAATCACTAAAACCCAAAATCAAAGCTTCATTTTTTTCTGACACAAGCAAGTAGTCTAAAAGTGGTTGCCAAGTAAAAATAAATCCAGAAACAGTATTTTCTCTTATTAACTCTGTTAACTTAGCCATTTGGGCCAATTCCATCAGTTTAATAATCCAGTCTTCCACTGTAGGTATTTGTGGATCTTTCCATCGTTGTGCATAGAAGAGTCTTGCTGCTGTAATCATATATAAAAGCAAAGTCCCATGTTGTTTCTCAAGGTGCTTCTCCATCAAACCCAAAAGGAACAGTTCTGGGTTTTTTTTGTAAATCCACTTTAAGAATCTTTTGAATATTAGCACATATTTGATCCCAAAAAAGTTTGGCCTTCTCACAAGCCCACCAAAGATGACAGAAAGTTCCTTCACCAAGAGAACATTTCCAACATTCCAACATTCGTCACTCCATTATACATTTTGCCAACTTATCAGGAGTTAAATACCAGTGATACATCATTTTATAAAAATTCTCTTTTAAGTTATAATTCAGAGTAAATTTCGAACCTTTGTTCTACATGTTCTCCCATTGCTCCAACATAATACTGTATCCAAAATTCTTAGCCCATTTAATCATACATTCTTTAACATGTTCGTCTTCTAAATTCATCTGTAACAACAGTTTATACATCTTTGTAATGACATGTTCATCGTTTGTACAGAGTTCCATTTCAATTGAGTTGTTTCATTAACAGATTTAAAATTCTTTTTATCCACTTTAAGATGTTCTAACAGCTGCACATAAGTAAACCAATGACATGTAAAACCTTCCAACTCTAACATTTCCCTTGTTTTAAGCTTTGGTTCACCCTCTTCAACATTTAACAAATCTTTATAATTTAACCAAATTGTTCCTCCCACATTTTCTCTTCTAACAAATGCTTCATGAGGTGACAACCAAAATAGTACATTAGGAGACAATCTTGCTTTATATTTATTCCAAACCCTCATTATGGCACTCCTAACAAAATGATTTTTAAAATCTTTATTAACCTTAACTTTGTCATACCACAAACAGGCGTGCCACCCAAATCTCAATTCATTCAAGTTGTAATAACTTCCTGTTCTTAAGAGTTATCCATTCCTTCATCCAAAGCAAACAACAGGAATCAAAATACAGTTTTAAATCAGGTAAACCCAAACCTCCTCGTTCTTTGGCATCTTGTAACAATTTATATTTAATTCTTGGTTTCTTGCCTTGCCAAATGAACTTAGAAATATCTCTCTGCCATTGTTTAAATCATAGCTTTCCAAACTGTGTGTCGCGACACACAGTTTGGTGTGTCGTGAAGCGGCGGCATGGGGGGGCGCGCGGTGGTGGTGCGTGCATGGCGGCGGCGGCAGCGAAGACAGCAGTGGTGCACCATCAGCGCTTCTGCGTTTTAGCAAGGCTGCCGCCGCTGCCATCACCACCAAACACGCGCGCACCCCCCCGCACGCCGCCGCTGCGGCCGCCGTTGGTGTGTCACCAACAGCGGCACTTTAGAAAGCACTGGTTTAAATGGTGAATCTGTCATCAAAATCGGTATGGTCTGGAAAAGAAACAACATTCTAGGCAAAACATTCATTTTAATCACAGATATTCTCCCCATAATAGACTATTGTAATTTTTCCCATCTTAACAGATTTTTTTTCACATCATTCCAAATTTTGACATAATTATTCTGAAACAACATGCTATTCTTGATAAAATCACCCCCAAATATCTGACCTTTTTTTCAATCTTAAAACCAGTCTTACCCATCAACAATTCTTGATTGGATTAGGTCATATTTTTGATCAACGTTTTTGTTTTCTGTTTATTTACTTTAAGCCCCACCAATGACCCAAATTCTTTCAGTTTCTTCATCAGATGTTCCACAGTATCCAAGGGGTCCTGTAATATCAAAACTAAATCATCAGCAAAGGCCCTCAGTTTAAAGACCTCTTTTTTAATCTATAAGCCCTTTATTTGTTCGTCTCTTCTAATATCTCTATTAAAAACTTCCAACACGAAAATAAAGAGCAAAGGCGACAAAGGACATCCTTGTCTTGTTCCTTTTTGTATATGACATGGTTCAGTTAACTTATCATTCACAATAATGCCTGCCTTTTGGGGTGTATAAATTGACTTAATTCCCTGGATAAAATATTATCCAAAGTCCATAGTTTCCAAAACTTTAAACATAAAACTCCAGTTCAAATTATCAAAGGTTTTCTCTGCATCTAAAAAGATAAGAGCCTCCTGACACTCATTATGATATTGTAGATATTCTATAATGTCCAAAACAATACTTACATTATCTTTTAGCTGTCTTTTGGGTAAGAACCCACACTGATCATGATGAATAAATTCCTGTAAACTTTACTTCATTCTTTCAGCCAGTATTGAAGCAAATATTTTGTAGTCATTGTTCAGCAATTAAATTGGTCTATAATTCTTAATTAAAGAAGGATCTTGTCCTTCCTTTGGTAGAAGTGCAATGTTAGCTTCTTTCCATGAATCTGGCATTGCGGAACCTAGCAAAATAGAGTTCATCAATCTTTTAAAAGGTTGAAGAATCTGATCTTCAAAACATCTATAATATAATGCAGATAAACCATCGGGTCCTGGTACTTTTCCCAATTTAGTTCTTTTTATGGCTTCAACTATTTAAAAGTAGTTATAGGATTATTCAATATTACTTTCTGTGACTGTGAAAGCTTTGGTAAATCTGTTTATTCAGATATTTGTCTATCTTCTCCAAGGAGACTTCTTGTTTTTTATACAAGTTAGAGAAAAAACTGTAAAATGCTTTCTTGATCTTCTCATTATCCAATAATTCCACATTCCCTTCTTGGATCTTTAATATCATTTTCTTTTCTCTTTCTTTCCTCAGTTTATATGCTAGCCATCTTCTTGGTTTATTAGCAAATGCAAAATGTCTCTGTTTAGCATATTTTAACTTTGTTTCTATTTCTTTTACAGTCAACATTGACAATTGCTGATGTAATAACTTAAGTTGGTACACAATATGTTATCTGATGTTTTTTTCTGTAACTCAGTTTCTTTCAGCTTAATCTGATCCAAAACCGTTTGTAGCTTTTGTTGAGATTTCTTCTTAAGACAACGGTTATGATAGATAAAATACCCTCTCATAACCGCTTTACTAGAGCAGTCACCATTTCATGGTCACTCAGGAAGCAAAGTCTTGATTGGGCTGATCTGCAGTCCTCTACTTTTCAAGTTTTTTGCGTATAGGTGTTTTGAATTTCTACAATCCTTACAGTTCCCCAAATCTGATGGATATTTCCCCTTCTGCTACTGTTTTGTTGTTGTTTTCTATATAGAGCTGAGAACTGGCTTTTATTTGGAAATTAGGCACAGGGCTTGTTGCTTGTGGCCAAGAGTATTTTAGCTGATGTATCTACCAGCCATTCTTGGCCCATAAAAACCCAGCATTCTCCATGTGCAAATGTCCAAACACAGAAGAATCCATCAGAGTTCAATTTGTGGCTTTTGAGAGGCACTAGACTCTAGAAATCAATCCAAGCACATTGAGAGCATTTAACAACCAACATTATTATCTGTAGCTTGAATCATGTCAACTGGATTTCTATTTTCTTAGTGGAAACGTTTCGCTCCTTATCCAAGGAGCTTCTTCAGTCTGAGCAAAGTTGGTAAGGGAATCCTAAATATTTAAACATATATAAACATAAATAAACATATTTAGGATTCCCTTACCAACTTTGCTCAGACTGAAGAAGCTCCTTGGATAAGGAGCGAAACGTTTCCACTAAGAAAATAGAAATCCAGTTGACATGATTCAAGCTACAGACAATTCCACCTGGATGACTGAGAACCTTCATAGACATACAACCAACATTATTAACTTTTCAGAAGGAATCCTAAAAGAACAAGATGTAGATTCATTAAAGGCTGAAAAGATTTCTTAGATTTATTCAATATTAAAGTGGACCTTGAATGGTCTTTGGCAACTAGCACAAGTTCTCTGAAATATGTTAGTAAGTTTGTTTTATTCTTCTTTTCTTGAAACTCATAATCCTGTTACTTTTCTCATGTTAGTAATTCAACATGTTTATTCTCATTCGCTGTATTTGACCAAATTTCCCTTAAGGTCCTCTCAACTCACAAGAAAGGTATTCAGTTTAATATCTTAGTTATTATTCCTTTCCTTTCCTTGAGTCATCTGTCTTCTTTCTTAGTCAAGTGAGCTTCCCAGGAGGGCTCCTCAACCCTTACTGCTTGTCTGGTGATTTCTTACTACCCTGGTTCAAGCAATATGCTGTGCCACGATGTGGTTTGTTTTGGGCTCAGCAGGCTGTGTGAAGTCTTAGCTAGTCCTTTAGACCAGAGCTTTCCAAAGTTTTTCCCGCGGCGACACACCAACCGGCATTGGTGTGTCACCGCGGGAAAACCCGGAAGTGCGGCAGCGCGCAAAAACCCGGAAGCGCTGCTGCTGCTTTCAGGTTTTGTGCGCTGCAGTTGGTGTGTCGCCGCGGGAAAACCCAGAAGCGCTGATGAAGATCAGCGCTTCCGGGTTGTGTGGCGACACACCAGACTGTGTGTGGCAACACACTTTTGTGTCGCGACACACAGTTTGGAAAGCTCTGCCTTAAGGCCTGGAGAGCAATTTGCTGTCTGTGCAGTTTCTTTTTCTCTTATGACTTTGGTTTTAAGTTTTACAGATTTCCTTTATTAGTTACTGGATTTGCTACATCTCCAAGCTAATAAAGGTAATAAGGAAATAAACACAAATGGGGAGTGTCCTTTGGCCTTCCCACTCCGCTTTTGGGCTTCTGATTGATCATTTAGGCAAATTCAGATGCCACCGATTGAAGAAATGGGTCTTTGGGGTCTCAGTTTTGCACAGCCAGAAATAGTTACATCTTTGTGCTCTCTTCTAGAGTTGAAAGTATTTCCCTGGCTGGTGCTAGTTCTAATTTGGATGTATCTCCAGAGCAGCCAAACAAAGAGACCTTTCCCTTTGGCCTGGTCTCTGCCTATCTACACGGCATTTAAAATGTTATCTCCCACTGACAGCTGGATTCTTTCCTTGAAGGCTTGTATGACATCTGAAGGAAAGGCCTGTCATGGGAGCAATTGCTATTGATGGAGGGTAGGAGATGACAGATTTGGAACCTCATCTGAGAAGGCTGCCAGAGAAATGCAGACAGCTTTTTCAATCATCCATTTTAATGGCACTAATGTTCACTGTCCTTTAAACCCCTATTCCTTATCCACCAAGATAGGCTGTGGAACTGAGAGTTGCCCTGATTCATAAGAACTCTTAGAGGGACAAAGAAAAGAGATTGAATTATTAATATCCAACACTGGCAGCAATGAAGTATGTCTTCATTTCATTTCATTGCACTTTTATGCTACTATTTTGCAGGATTTAGGGCAATTTACAAAAAAGCTGGCATAAAAACCTGTCAGCATCCCCATTTAAATCATTATAAAATTAATGTAAACATAATTGAAGGCCACCATTCATAGATAGGTGTCAGATGTCTTTTAGAAAGCATGAGTTTCAATGCCTTCCTGAATCCCAGAAGAATAGGGTCAAGCCCACCCCAGGAGGTTGCTTATTCCACAGAATGAGGGCAACCATTGAGAAGGCCTCCCTTCTTTCTTCTCTCTGAGGTGGATCTCTCAGCAGGTGCTTACTAGATGTCTGTGCAGGACAGACAGAATCCCATTGGATAGCACAGACCCTGATATAATGATACACTGTGCCATATACCTGTAGGGCTTTATAGGTAATGACCCATACTTTAAATTGAACCTGGAAATCTGATGGCAGGCTGTGCAGTGATTACAAAATCAGTATTTGCTGCAGTAGTGAACTTCACTTGCTAACAGTTTGGCTGCCACATCCTATACCAGCCATAGCTTCTGGGTTGATAGCACCATGAAAGCACATTGCAGTAATCCAGCCACATGGTGATAAAGGATAAGTTACATCACCAAGTCTTCTTGGTCCAGGGTAGACCATAACAGATGCACCAGCCTAAGCTGGGCAAAGCCCCCAACCTGTTATTCTAGCAGGAGCTATGAATCCAGGAGGACCTGATCACAAATCTGCTTCTTCAAGAGGAGCACAACTCCATCTACAGCAACCAGAACTGATGTTCTTGGAAAACCTAGATGCTTATGGATGAGGAACATCTCCATCTTGCTAATGTTTCATGTGAGCTTGTTTCTCCCCTTCTAGTCTCTCACAGCCTCCAGGCACTGGTTCAAGATTTCCAAAGCATGTCCTGCCCAGCCTGGAATACTGATGTACAATTATGTATCATCAGCATATGATGGCACTTCACCTCAAACTGATGGTTGACCACTCCCAGCAGTTTCACATAGATGTTGAATAATATAGGGGAGAGGACTGAGCCTTGTGATACTGCACATTGAAGCAATCATGGGTTCAGTTGCTCCTTACCTGTGACTGTCAACTGAAATCACCACTCACGTAGAAGTGAAACCACTGTAGAATAGCACCTCTAACTCCCTAACCCTCACAGGCAGTCTAGAAGGATACAATCAATTATGGTATCAAACACTGCCAAGAAGGTCAATAGGACCAGGAAGGAGGCACTCATCTCTATCCAGATCTTGATAAAGGTCATTCATCAAAGAGACCAGTGCTGGTACCACTGTATATCTGGGCCTGAATTCTGACTGGAAGGGATCAAAATAATCAACTTTATTTAGGATCCTTTATATCTTATTCCCTACCACCTTTTCAACAACCTTTCCCCCAATTGAAGTGTGAAAACTAGGCAGAAGTTGTTCAGTATGACTTGATTGAAAGATAACGTCTTCAAGAAGGGGTATGCATCACTTTTTTCAAGGCAGAGGGGCGTTAAACCTCCCAAATCCAGGTTCACATACCCTACGCTGTTGCCCAAAGAAGGAAGATGGGGTATGGGTCCAATTCACAGGTGGCAGAGCCCATGCTACAGAGCACCCTATCCACTTCCTCAGGTATTGATGCAAGACACTGTCCCCCAGTATCTATCAGCTTTGCCCAAGTGGTGTCCAGGCCTGAGTGAACACAAGTGACTTTATCTGCAAAGAAACCTGCAAAATCTCTGGTTGAAGCACTTTGCCTGCCCACCCATCCTTCCCTTTGAACAGGACTTCCAGATGGGAATCTGCAGATGCGATGAGAGTGAAGTACACAATTTTTACCACTCTTATTGCTGCTATGTAGTCCCCAACCTGGGTACATACCAATGGTGGGTCATATTCACATTTATTTATTTATTTATTTATTTATTTATTTATTTATTTATTTATTTATTTATTTTTATAGTGCTATTTATACCCCGCCTATCCCCTCCCTAGTGGAGGACTCTAGGCGGATTACAATCATATATATACAATTCAATTATACATCAATTCCAAATATATACAATTCACCGCTCGTGAAAGGAGAGGGGTAAGGGAACCGACTCTATTAGGCTCTGGACTACAGTTCCCAGGATGCCTTGAGCCGGCTGCTGACGTCCTGTAGCTGTCACATCCGGGTCCGTTGTCACCACCACTGTTTGATCTTCCTCCGATCCTTTGATCCTCTCCTCTCTGGTGGAGCTGACTTCCCGACAGGACGCCAGCAAATTAGCCCACTTTAAGGTGGTACCCATTTATCTACTTGCAAGGCTTTCAAACTGCTGGGTTGACAGGAGCTAGGATTTTTTTTAGGGATGAGAGCTCACCTCATCCCGCGGGGTTCGAACTGCTGACCTTTTGATCGGCAGCCTACAGCTCAGCTTGTTTTAACCAGCTGAGCCACCGTGTCCCTTTTAGTCTTATGCCATGCTTGCTCTAGACATTTTTTCAGTCACTTTCTTTCCCAAAGCTCCTCTGAAAAGCTCCTCTGCCATTCAAGATCAGCAACTGGAAAGAGGCCTCACAGAAACAATCCTGTTTAGCATTCTGGTTGTATCCTTGTAACAGAGATGAACCCAAATCATCAACAGAGATGAACCCAATCAAGCCCACCAAATCATCAGGAAATTCCCCAAGTACTCCCAGGAAACTTTCAGGATCCATCAGATCAGTGGGGTAGACTGTCTTAATCAGTCCATTGCCCTCACAGTGGCCCATGGTGAATAAGATCTGCAGCCTGACCAGAAAGTAATCTGACCACAGCAGATATATATGCCCTCTATAGTCAGATAATGTCTCATTTGCTGCAAAGTAAAAACCAGATGTAGTGTGTGCCCACCAGGTCCCAAAGAGATCTTGACATTCCAAGTCTACTCCCTTGACCTTGGAGCCATAGTTGCTGCAGGACCTGAGAGCCAGAAGCACTGGTCTCTGATAAACCTACATCCCCATTACTGCACAACCACATCTCAATAATACATGCTGAGTCTACGCATCCAAATGTGGTCTTAATCAGCATAGGCCTCACATTTACCAGCAGCAACTTGAGTTCAAGGTGCCCATTAATTTGACCACTTAGGGAAGTGCTTTCCAAAGTGCTGCCGTTGGCGACATACCAACAGCGTCGGCAGTGCGGGGGCGCACGTGTGCGCGGCGGTGGCACGGGGGTGCGCGCGGTGGCGTGCACGACGGTGGCAGTGGCCTCACTAAACCATGGAAGCGCTGATGGTGCGCCGCCGCCGTGCACACTGCCCCGCCGCGCGCGCCCCCATGCCACAGCTTCGCGACACACTAAAGTGTCGCGACACACGGTTTGGAAAGCTATGACTTAGGGCCAAGGTTGAAGCAATTGGGTTAAACTGCACCTCATTAATGTGAGGTTCCAACTTCTGGATTGGTCTACCCAGTGCCCCCTGTCTTATTTCCCTCTGTCCATCATGGTCTCAGTGTGGCCCACATTTCCTTTGCCCCCAGCTTCATAGTCAAGCTCCCCTCAGTGTCCTATTCAGCATTTGCCGTCCTTATATCTTTTTTTAGTTTTGGCCCACCAATCTAATCACACACTTAACCAACATAATCTTCCAGCCACACTCATACAATCACTTAGGCCTACTCATGTCCACTTGCCCTAACCTTCTCTCTAAACCCACTTTTCACAGAGACCCTAGTTTTCCAGTGCTCTATTTGCTCTATATGGGGGCAAAGTTCTTTCTACCCTTTCTCTCACTTTACAACCTGTTTCCCACTTAGGAAGCATAGTATCATAGTATAGTATTTGGCTGAAAAAGCTAAACTACCAGCTTCAGGGCCAATTACGTGAGGTGCTAGATCATGCATCCTCCATCTTTTACCCAGTGAACTAACTGCCATGCTCACTGGCATCGCATGGATATGCTGGGGAGACCCACTAACCCTATTCTTGCTCTGGCAAATACCATAGCAGCCATTGTGGATTATGTCTATAGCATTCCCACAATCTCGGTTTAGTCTGGCAAGATCTGTTCTTGACAAGTCTGTGCTGACTTCTTCTCATATTGTTTCCAAGCTGCTTACAGATGGATTGCTTTATGATGTGCTCTAGAATCAACATCAGACTGATAGGTATAGTTCCCTGAATTCTCCATTTCTCCCTTTTTGAAGATAGGGACAACATGAGTCTTCCTCCATTCATTTGGCACTACATCCATTCTCCAGAGTTTCTCAAAGATTGCACATATACTGTATGTTCAACCAGACTATCAGCTAGTTCCTTCTGTATCCTAGGATGCATTTCATCTAGCACTTCTCATACTACCAGTCCCAAGCTTCAGTCTGGTCCATCCAAGAGGAATCCTAGAGCAATCTTCTTTGTTGCTGTTTGGAATATATGCTCTCTTGTTGGAAAAGATAGAGCCAAAATACGAGTTGAGTAGTTCTGTTTTTTCTTTGTTACCAGTTAGCATCTTAAATCTTAAATAAGCAGCTGACATACTGATTCTTTTTTCTCTTTCTTTTATTCTGAACATACAGTATCTGAGGAAACTTTTGTTTTTGTTAGCATTCTTCATCAATCTCAGCTCATTCTGCACCTTAACCTGACTAGCATCATCACTACAATTCTGCTCTGTATGGTTTTCCTTGGTGACAGATTCCTGTTACGAACTTCCTATAAGTGTTCTCTTTATATAAATAAATAGTACAGACATTAATGGCACACAAACAGCATGTCAACCATATCTGAGAAACATTGTAAGCTTACAATAGCACAATCTGATTTTTTGCCCCTTCTTTGAGTCCTATTTAGAGAAACAGATTAAAAAATTCTTATACTAATCAATTATTATAAACACAAATTCTTGGGATAAGAATAACAGTAGAAGGAAAAAAGAAATAAAGATGAGGAAGTCGAGTTCCAAACAACTCTGGATTTCATTTCTCTCAAAAGTTCTGGAATAAATATTTTACAGTTTACCAGCCTAAATGACGATATTGTGATTGTTTTATTCCAGGACACAGATCAATTTTACAGTGGCCATTGACTTCACAGCTTCCAATGGTAAGTTTTGATTTATTCATTTTTGTTAGCATGTTTTGAATTAAATTTGTTATTTGCTTATACAGTTTACCAATGTTTAAAAAATAAAACTGGAGCATTATACTTTTATTAAAGTCATTAAATCTTAAGCCTAAGCATATTGCATAAAAGTGCCCATTGTGTTCAATGGCAGCTCTCCCCAGGAAGGCATTCATTAGATCCTAACCTAAGGTGGCCTCAGAAAAGCTGTCTAAGGGGTTATTGAATATGCCGACCTGCTCCCTCTCCTCTCAGGGGAGCGATCTGATCTTGCATGCCTCTTCTAACCTCATGGAAACCTCTGAAGCCGATTCTTCTTTAATTTTGAGCTTTGTAACATAAGGTCAGATTGCTTTGCCTGCCCTGTAAAGGTGGGTCTTATTAGCTTATTCAGTATCAAATGAGAAAGCAAAATATTTCATGCTGGAAGCAAGCCCCAGTTAGGAAGCATGGAAGGATGTGGTGAGATAATAAGGGAAAAGGCAAGACCAGCTTCTCTCGTTGGTGATCATTTTTTGCTGTGAAAATCAGGCTCAATTCACTTTAGACAGGAATGTGGCCTCCTGTTGTACTGATTTTAGTGAACTGGGTTCAGGGACAAAACTAAAGTTGGTGAGCAAGACTGACCGATGATGCATATACATATGTAAAAGATGTGAATGTATGCCTTGGAAAATCATTGCCAAGAGCTTTCCTTATTTTAGCTGCATAAACAGGCTGATGCTCTCTTTCGTGCATACACACAATGCATATCTACTTGTAGATAAGATCACTGAATTCTTAGCAGATTCAAGAGTATTTCACTATAGTAAGATAAGACTTATTATGCCACCATGCTGTATCTTTCATGAACTTTTATTAGATGTCCAGACGATGATTTCTAGCTCTTCTAACTTCTAGGCTATCTTTTTTTTTTCTTCGTATAGAAAGTTGGTATTGTGGAAAAGATAGAATGACTGCACTGTACAGACTATTTTACTTGGTGGTGTCTGAAGGCAACTCTGAAAATAACTGCAGGTTACTGTAGAGATTGTGTGACGATTCAAGTATATAACATGTGTATAATTGGCCTGATGTGTTTTAATTGCTTAAAGCATTTGTATATGGCCCTGTGTAATATTGATATCAGTAGGATATGCACAGTAGAGCAATAAAAATAAATAACAGATTCAGTACTAATTAAAACAGCAGTGCAAATTCCAGTTTCTGTATTTAAAATATAGCATCCTTTCAGTACAGTACTTAAAATATCAACCACCGAAGTGCTTGAGAGGATAAAAATGTCATGATTGCTGTTCTAAAAGCTAATGTAGCAGCATCAGGTGAAGCTCCTTGGGGAGAGGTTGATAATTAGGGCACTCCAGATAAGGAGGCTGTTTCTTTTGTTGACTTTAAGCAAACCTCATCAATGCAACCGGCTCCCAGGCAGTGAACCAACAACTGTTCCTTCTCTCTCTCTCCCCCCCCCCCCCCCATTCTTCCTCTCTCTCTCTCATTCTCTGCAGGCAATCCTTCTCAGTCTACCTCCCTTCATTATATGAATCCATACCAACTCAATGCATACGCCATGGCACTGAAGGCTGTTGGGGAGATCATCCAGGACTACGACAGTGATAAAATGTTCCCAGCGCTTGGGTTTGGAGCCAAGATTCCCCCCGATGGGCGTGTGTCTCATGAGTTCCCCTTGGTACTGACACTTCCCTTTGAGTCATGCCAGCATTCAAAAACAGCTCCTGAGGGACACTTTGCTTCAAATCAGAACAAGTGTCAGACAGAGGACTCTAATGTGTCACATTCTGTGATGCCTTTTCTGGAGGGAGCAAAATGCCATATAATCCTGTCAGCAGAGACTTTGCTTCATTGACAGCAGAATCAATTTAATCTTTCAAGCTGTAATCCTAAACACATTGACTAGGGAATAAGCCCCATTTTCTACACTGTTTATTTATTCTTGCTCCTGGATAAAATGAATAGGCTGGCACTGTGTAGTCTTGTTTTCCTTAGCCATGGCCTGATTCTTCAAGGAGTTTGGAATTTACCTACAAAAAAATCCTATGGGCCTCCAGATCTTGCTAACTACAACTTTTAGCAGCCTCAGCTGAGTATTATAGTTCAGCAACATCTGGAGGTCAGAGATTCCCTACTCCTGAGTTAAAGCCTTGAGAAAATGAGGGTTATAGTAACAAAAGAAGCAATTTATGTGGGGTGTTTTTTAAATGTTGGTGTCTCTGAGTCTGTAAAATCAGCATGAACCCTAGATCCAAGAGAAGACAAATGTTTTTGCTCCATTGCTATCCCTCTAAACCCCTGAGAGGCGGCTTCAGTTGCATCTTCTTAACCTGTGCTTGCAGCCAGGAGAGGAACCTTCATTCATGATAAATCTAAGGATCCAGCCATGCATTACTTTAAAGACATAACTAGCAGTTTTGTATTTTCATATTCCGTATTCAAAAATACATGCTTGTGGTGTGATCTAGCATGTGGGGAGAGAGGTAGGATACACATTGCAAGAAATACATCCAGTCATGGATCAAGGCTACAGTAGAGGGACATAAAGGTAAAGCTTCTAATACAGAGCTTTCCAAACTTTTCATGTTGGTGACACACTTTTTAGATATGCATCATTTTGTGACACACTCTTACAGCAGGGCACAAGGCAGGCACTAGGACCTGCGTGGAATCCTGGCAGGGCTCAGGGGCAGCAGCAGCAGCTGGGACACACCCAGACACTGCAGCCGACACACTAAGGTGTCCCGACACACAGTTTGGAAAGCTCTGTTCTAATCTGTCTCAATAAAATCCTGATCTGGAGCAGTCACGTGCCCTTTCTTTTAAGAAGGAAGCCAAGCTGCTCAGCTGTCTTGACATAAATTTTTATAACTGGGTCTTTAAAGAAAACTTTTATTCATAGATAGCTGTCCTGCTGCCTAGCATTTTTATCTTTGTTGTTGCACATTATTAGCTGAAAGGGATGTTTAGAGGCAGGTGGAAGGATTAAAGCAGGCAAAGGAAGATGGTTAAGATGTAGCTTCTGCCTGGAGATTCCCTTTAGTTGTGTCTCCATTTCTCTGTTGCAGAATGGCAACTCTGACGATCCTCACTGTAGTGGAATAGAAGGAATCCTCGAAGCGTATCACCAGAGCCTCAAGACTGTGCAGCTCTATGGTCCAACTAACTTTGCACCGGTGGTTAACCATGTGGCTAGGTAGGTCCACACAAGTACAAAGCATGACATTGAAAGCTTCTTGCCAGCCTTCATAAAGCAGGCACACAAATTCGTACCATTCATTTTTGCAAGCTAAAAACCACATAAACTGACATTATGTCTATGAAGGTTCTCAGTCATCCAGGTGGAATTGTCTGTAGCTTGAATCATGTCAACTGGATTTCTATTTTCTCAGTGGAAACGTTTCGCTCCTTATCCAAGGAGCTTCTTCAGTCTGAGCAGTCTGTTACTGAGAAGTAACACCACAGGACCAGAGTCAGCAGTTTATCTTCATCTAAAGGAAAAAGGACACTCATTTGAGGACATTAATGTTCACATTTTAGACAGAGAAGATAGGTGGTTTGAGAGAGGGGTCAAGGAATCCATTTATGCCAACTTGGAAAATCCTTCCTTGAATAGAGGTGGGGGCCTCAGGCACAATCTTTCCCCTGTCTTCCTCCCTGCTTTGTCTTCTGTGCCTAGGAAGATTAAGGCCATTTCGCAAGCTCAACAGCAGCATGGTGATCTTAATGATCCTCCTTTAGATGATAAAAGGACTTAAAATAACATCTCAATATAACCATGACCTAGCCCCAGGTGTAAGGTCACACAGCAACATATTTAAGGATTCCCTTACTAACTTTGCTCAGACTGAAGAAGCTCCTTGGATAAGGAGCGAAACGTTTCCACTGAGAAAATAGAAATCCAGTTGACATGATTCAAGCTACAGACATAAACTGACAGTTTCAATGGATTTGCATGTTGTATTTATTAGGATTGCAGTACAGAATGGAATATGGCCAAGTGACAGAACACATCCCATATTCACAAAAAAGGAAGACAACTCTGAATTGGAAGTGGTCACAGATACACAGATGCACTTGCCAGAAGCCAGTCCGCACTCCAAAAAACCATTGGGCCATGTGGAGGTCCATAATGACCGTGATATGCAGTTTGATAGGCAAGAGATTTGACTATGACCAGGGCAGGTGTCATTGTCTTCTCTTTTCAGATCACATCTCATCTGCTCCTAAACAAAGACCAAGTCAAACAGGCCCACCCATATGTATTGTGGCCCCATTTTCGTGTGACAAGCCCATGATTGTCTTGGAAACGATGAACTTACAAGCTATACTGGATTCTCCCCCAGGGCATGTAGGGTTGAAATCACCCAAGAAGCCTTGGGAACTCTAACACCAGCCCCAAGACAACATCCAGGGATTAGTGGAGGGCTGGTACTCAGCATTTAGATCAGGGCTTTCCAAAGTGCCACCGCTGGCGACACACCAGCGGCGGCGGCGGCGGCAGTGCAGCGGCGGGCGCGTGCATGGCGGTGGCGTGGGGGGCGTGCGGCGGCGCGCATGCGCACGGCGGCAGCGCGGGGGGCGTGCGGCGGCGCGCGCGTGCACGGCGGTGCGGGGGGCGGGGGGCGTGCGGCGGCGCACACGGCGACGGCGGGAGGGGCGTGCGGCGGCGCGCGTGTGCACAGCGGTGGGAGGGGCGTGCGGCGGCGCGCGCGTGCACAGCGGCGGGAGGGGCGTGCGGTGGCGCGCGCGTGCACAGCGGCGGCGGCAGCCTCCGCTAAACGCGGAAGCACTGATCCCGCGCCGCTGCTGCTGCCGCCGTGCACACGCGCGCCGCCGCTTCCGGGTGGTGTGGCGACACACCACGCTGTGTGTGGTGACACACTTTTGTGTCGCGACACACAGTTTGGAAAGCTCTGATTTAGATGGTCTGTATACCAGCAGCAACCCAAGCTTCTCTTTGCTACTCAATTCCACACAAAAGCACTTGCAATCTAACTATGTCCAAGGTGGTGCTCCTCATCACTGCGAGCATCTCACATACTACCCCCACCCCACCCCCACTCCCTGGCATCACTGCTGCTGCAGTACTTGAAATGCAGGTGGGCACATTTCTGATGGCCATATCCCTATCATGGCCCAGCCAGGTCTCAGCAATATATGCCTGGTTAGCACAGACATCTGTCACTACGTAATTGATCAATGCATCCTTATTGACCTGACCTATCCATACTGACCTGATGTTTTCCAGCAGCAAATGGAGAACAAGACCCCCAGCAATTGAGCCTCCCAGGACCAGGACTGGGGCAACAGGCTTACAAGAAAGAACCTACATCAATATGCAGGTCCTCCTTTTCCTGCAGTGGTCTACCCATTGACTCACTGTACCTTCCCCTGCCTTTCACAGTCCTAGTTTATTTCCCACTGCATCATCCTAGAAGCAAACAACATTCCCTTCCTTCCTAATATGACCCAAGCCCATCCCTCAACCTCAACTATCATGAGCATCCAATATATACACACTACCCATCACACTTAACACATATGCAAATCTCTTTCATAATACCCAGGATCCTACTGACCCTCCTGATTCCTACACTACTTCGCCTTTCCTTCAATCACATGACCTGTCTCCTTCGAACCTTCCCAGGAGCCTTCAGAAATGTCTAAGACAGGGAAATAGGAGAAGGTGCGATGAACAGTTTTTTTGAGAAACAAATTCTTTCTACTAATATTACAATTTGATGCCAGCTAACTGCACCATTTGTGTTCAGAATGTGGGATTTTTCAGTTCAGGATTCAGAGGTCCACTAGGAACTTGTATCTTCCTGTATTCAATATTATTTCCTTCCAATTCAGATATGCCTCAGCTGTGCAGGATGGCTCCCAGTATTTCGTTTTGCTCATCATCACAGATGGTGTGATATCAGACATGGCTCAGACAAAAGAAGCAATTGTCAATGTGAGTAGCTCACATGGCTGATGTTGCATTCTGATTTCAGCTTTGTAAAACAAGCAGACATGTTCCTATACGTGCCAGGGTGGGGAAAAATGGCTCCAGTTCAGCAGCATAACATAGTCAGCTAAGCACCTGGAATTTACTCTTAGCCACAGAAAGAGGTATAATCTTGCAGCCACAGCATACTATTGTTTTCCCTATTGTAAATCTACTGAATGTTCCCTAAGTGGAATCATAGCAGCTGCCTCTTTCGCTAGGTGGATGTTTTCAAGCAGAGACAGGACAGGCGTTTGTCAGAAATGCTTTCATTTGAATTCCTGTACTGAGCCAGGCTTGGACTCAGTGTACTAAATGGCCTGTTCCAATTCTGTGACTTTGTGTATATATTCTTTCTCCCAGACAGCTGCTTTTTGCCTCCATCCTATTATTAATGCAGCATTTCTAACCAGATTTAGAATTGGTGGCATCCACAGGAAAGGGCAAAAGGGGTCATACTGACAAAAGCAGCATTGTGGTATCACAAAACAAGCCTTGCCCCTTTCTTACATGTGTTGTGATGTTGCACACATGCCCCAAAGAGATCAAGCTTGTGGCATGACACTCTTCCCTTATTCTGACAAAAGCAACAGGATCCTTCCGAGGCCACTACTTAGAATTCATATGCCTCATTCACATGTAATGCTAACCTACAGGAAAGAAGCCACTGTTTACAAACCAAAAGGGATGGGTTTGGACATCAAGCTAAGCCCAAACTCAACACATTGGGTCTTAACTAATGTGTGAATCTTGCCATAGAATGCCCAGTGCATTATATGATTATCTCGGTAATCCTTCCACCGGGAGTGGGAAATCTGTAGCCTTCCAGATGATGCTCAACTACGACATCCACTTCTACTGGTCATGCTAGCTGAGGCTGCTGTTCGGCAACATCTGGAAGCCCACAGGTTCCCCATGCTTTGTTCTACCAAATAATTTAGCCTTATCTAATCCATGGGGTGCCAAAGCAGAGCAACAGCAGTCAGCCTCAAATCATATAGCAGGAGGGCAAGAAGCCCAGGGGGATGGCTGTGGACTGCATCGTGAATGAGGTCTGAATTCTTAGCCCCTCTTTTTATTTTGGTTGAGGTTAGGATCAGGTTTAGGATGCCAAATGGGGGTTGTAAGCAAAGGTTTAAAGCACGTTTTTCACTCCTTAAAACCACCCACCCCAAATGGATCCTGGCCCTGCCCAGGTTTGGAATGTGGCCCTCAGTATGCTGTGGGAGCAATGAAAGGGGTTACCACAGGCTTTTTCCAGCCTGCTCTTTTAATCCTTGTGCCACATCAGCAGTTTCTTCCCTTCTCACAAATGATGGGAGGGAAGAAGAAAAATTACTTGCCCAAAGCTCCTCTTCCCATGGCTCCAATGAACCTTAAACTCAGGTTTCCCAGAGGGGATTTGAAGATCAGCTGGACTGTATGAATAAGCAAAGCTTCTTGTTATGCAAGGATTTGCTTCTGGGTCCAATCTCCCCCCCACCCACCCTCCTGTTTCCAGCCATTAGAGCAGTGCCATGTGCTGTGCTTTTGATTCCAGTGGTGATGAGTGATGAGTGCTGCTCCTGATTAAATTGTTGCTGCAGTCCATTGTTTCAACATTGCTAGAGATCTGCTCTAGCAAAGAGCACTGATAGTTGCCACTTCTGCATTTAACAGCAAACACAGTCACTGATTGCTGAAGTGGGAAGAGAAGGGAGTTAGATAATTTGATAATAGGACAGAGAGAGCGTGTTAAGGACAAGCTCAGGCAGATTGGAAAACACAAAGCATCTTTACCGATTCTTTTTTACTCTTGCGATAACTTCCACAATGGCAATCCCCACCAGCAAGGAAACGGCCACAAGGGATGGGTGCAGAGTGAGGAGGGTTAGCCTAATTCAAGTGGAAAACGTGGCTAATGCTTACATAAGCTCCCTACACCGGAAAATGAGCTTGTAAGACACAGAGGAGCCAAGGCATGGAGGGAAGACTGCCTGGTGCAGACATTCAGCCCTCCGTGCACAGAGGCCTGTGAGGCAAGCAGTGAAGATACATTGATGAACTGAGCAGAGCCAGCAAGTTGATTGTGCTGTTCTGACTGCGTGGAGGGAGGGAGCGAACTTCTGCATTTATTTAACTCGGCTGTCTCCATATTATTTTATGGTTGTCTGTTCTAAATTCAGGCTCTTTCTTTGTTTCTTCTCCCCATCTCCATTTTTCATCTCTCCATTGAGCCCATCTATTCTCATTTGTTTCGTGCTGGCCCTCAGGCTGCCAAATTTCCGATGTCTATAATAATTGTGGGTGTTGGACAGGCTGAATTTGATGGTAAGAATCTATGTTGTGTTACCTTGTCTCCAGTCATGATATATGAGGATTTTCATGGATCTTATTCTGTTGAAAGCTAGTAGGGCTATGTCAGTGTAATATAAACTCAGTTCTGCACTTAATCAACAGCCATGGGCCTTTAATGGGGGGAGGGGCGGGTGACATCATATGCATCATGATGTCATTACACAAATGAACAAGTTATGTCATGTCCATCATTTACATGATGGCATTGTGACACACATGATGTCATCATGACTTTCATCAGCTGCCTATGGTAGTGGCAATAATCAGCAGTGCAATGTCCATAAAGGTAGCAAGACAGAAGCTGGTTTCACACATTAGACTTGGCTAAAATTCCTATCTTCATCTGAGCACAAGCTCATTCAATGACTTTGGGCCAGTTTCTTTCTCACTCAGCCCAACTATTTTAGAGGGTTGTTACTGTGGGAATCAAATTAGGAGAATTCCCCATGTATATTATCTTAAGCTCCCGGAGAAAAGGTGGAATATAAACACAATAATAAATGAAAACAAACCTTTCTTCAATAAGCCAAGACACGTAGATTAGAGCAATGGATTATATTGCCATCTCTTTAGGCAATTTATTCCATTATCAGATCCTTTGGGATTCAGAAATATATTACCTTTGTAATATCTCATAGATAATGTGCAACATGTGTCTTGAATTCTTGTCATCCAATAACGTACTTTGGCTACATATATTGAAAATAAAGCTAAAAAAATTAAGAGCCATTAGCAGATATACATTTCTGTGATTAAAGATTTGAACAGACATCCTAGCTACCTTTAATAGGCATGATTGGTCAAACAAGGTATATACAGTATTTAAGGCTCTGCAAAGCAGCTGTTAAGATCTGTCATGTATTTGCTTGAGCCTCCAGTGAACAACTTTCAGGCCTCATATGTGGTAGTCTTCAGTGCAAAAAGTGTCATTTGCTGAAAATCTGAATAATGGAATTCAACAGGTAAAATGTAATGGTTTAATTATACTTTGTAGAGAAGAATGGGAAATAGACATTGATTGGTCCATTAGGAGAACAAATTGGAACATGCAAAGATAATATTCAGTGTATGATTCCAATTCAACTCTGAAAGAAAAGAGTAATGCAATTTTTTAGTTTTCCCCCCAGTCATTAATCAGTCAGTTGTTTGTGGCACAAGTGAATTTTTGGAGCTTTTGGCTCTTCACAGTCTTGTTCCCATTGGATGTTTAATATTTGATAAACATCCATTTCCCCTTCCTCCAATGGGCAGCAATGGTGGAATTGGATGGAGATGACATTCGGATCTCATCTCGTGGAAGGACTGCTGAACGTGACATTGTCCAGGTACAGTATTTAGAAGAAAACAATAAAGCTTTTTTGCACACTCACTAGTCAATATGGAGTTGTAAGACTTGCTGCAAAGATGAATCTCCAGTCTTGAAAGCCAGTGGTTGGTCAGTGGGGCTTTCCTAAAATCTTCAGTGTATGCAAATCTCAGGTTGTGTATGAGCAACAATAGCCACCTTGCAGGTTCTCTGAACAAAAGGGGTCAAGATAGGAAGCTCTGAGTAAATAGTTTTCTTTTCCCCAGTCTACGCAGTCTAATTGACATGGAAACATTCTAGTTTTGGATCAATACTGGGAAAGAAAACGACTCTCAAGATAAGAGCTCAGTGGGAGAGCACATGTTTACATACAGAAATTTCCAAGTTTAATAGGTGATGTAAAAGATCTCTGCCCGGAAGAGTGGGGAGTTGAGAGACAAAGATTTGTTGTGGTATAAGGCAGTTTTTGTACTTCTAATTTTATTTAAATTTAAAGAGGAATTAACAGAGGTAGATAGCCTTTTGAGATCTGTAGCAAATTTGGAATGTGCAAGCATGACATGGGCATGCTCACCCAAGAATTGCTGTGGTAGACATGACCAGCAACAAAAATACCCTCACCAAACTGGTATAATTGATTACTCCCCATCCGGTCTAGCCCCCTAGGATGTTCTTTCCCAGCTTTGTATTTTTAAGATAATCTTAAGTCAGATGGGACAGGGCCCCTGGCACTGAGGCAGCAACTATGGGGACATTAAGGCCTTGGCCACGATGCCCGTAGTAGCATAGCCTGGCAACATATTTTAACTTACTTAAGATCAGTGAATTCTCTAACAAATTTCTGTCTCCATTGAAGTACTTCAGCTGGGGAGGTTTGGGCACAATAAGTAGCTGGAGTATTTAAGTACACAATTACCTTTTATACTACTTTGTAATGCTGTCTAAATCAAATAATATATGATTATAAAAATATGTATTTTGATATCTCTCTCTCAGTTTGTACCATTCCGAGATTACATTGACCGCACAGGAAACCATGTCTTGAGTATGGCACGGCTGGCTAAGGATGTGCTGGCTGAGATTCCAGATCAGTTCATCTCCTACATGAAGGGGCGTGGCATCAAACCTAATCCAGCTCCACCTCCTTACTCCCCCACAAGCCACACCCTTCAGACTGAAATCTGAAGATCAGGTGAAGAAAAGAGCGTTTTGAGAGAGATGCGTCCAAACACCCAGTCACTCTTTGGGATCTGCCTATCTGTTTTCTGGGGCCAGAGATCAAGGCAGTACCACACCAGTGAGAAAATCCACAATGTGTTCTCTTTCCAAAAAAGTTCATATTGAGAACTGTTTATGCTGAAATGCTGGCACAGCAATGTGTTTAACTGGTAGGACCTTTCCAGTTGGGAAAAGGCAAAAATGGGGGGGGGTGGGGGTATTTTTTATTTTTTAAAAAGGACATGCTCACTCATTGGTAAGCTTCCTCATTTCCTTTCGGGGAAGTAACCAAGATGGAGTCTAGTATGTCATCGGGAAGTTTACATGTTTCATTTTGCTTATGGTATGTGTGATGGGTTTCCATAAATCTTCCAAGCATCCCTTCGCTCTCCTCCTTCCAGCATCAAGAAGTTTTGAATTATTGGGGAGTTTTTATAGCCTGTGTATCCTCTGCCTGCCACATTAGGCCTTCTGTCTTTCCTTTGTAACAGCTCAACTTCTGGATCGACCTGGCAGGCTAAATATTGTGATCAAGTATCTGTTTGATGTCATGGTGCTGCTGCTGGTTCTTGTACTGAACCCTCTCCCTAGCTTGGCCTAATTCCCTTTATTGTTTGTAAATCTGCTTTGGCAATATTCACGCAGGACTGGATTGTTTTGTTTATTAGTATGTCTTAATGCCTCCATTAAGTCTCTTTTTAATATTTGTAAAGCTCTGGTTTCCAGCATCTACCTGAAAACCAGTTTCTATCTTGACTTTGATATCTGACATTTCTGTCCAGGGTATTAATGACGTATTTGGAACATTAGAGGAGAAAATTAAAACTGAGCCTGATTTGTTTAAATACCTTATTGCAGTTTTGCCTGTCAGGTTAGCAGTATAACATTAACAACAGCCTACTCATTCAGAGCAAACAGAGCTGCCACATGAAAGCACGAAAGTGTCCAAATTTCAAAATGTGCATATGCAACCCTGTATAGAGTCCCAGCAACTCCTCAGCAGTTGCATCTTCCCTGGTGGAAAGTAGAATCATGGGGTTGGAGGGGATCTTGGAGGTCTTCTAGTCCAATCACCTGCCTAGGGCAGAAATCCTCATACCACCCCTGATAAATGATTGTCCAATCTTTGCTTGAAATCCTCCAGTGATGGAGACCCCATGAGAGCGGAATTCTCAGCCAAGCAGATATTTCAGTTCTACCACCCAGATCAGAAATTCCAGATGAAAAGCCTGTTTGGATTCTGCTCATGAATAATGTCCCTTAGGAGCAGCATATAAACTTCCTCTTACTCTCCAGACCCGATTTTTGTATTGCTATTATTAGCCAATTATTATACAACCACTCTTGGAGTTGGTGCTCTCTTTCCATAGGAGTACCAGCTGTGGAACGGTTCCCTCTCCAGTGATGGTACCTAAACTTCCCAGAAGCTATGGATTAAGCTCTAGGAGAAAAGTAGAGGTCAGAAGTGAAAACAAAGATTATGCTACGTTCCTTCTCAGGATTAAGTGCAATAGTTGAAGTTTCTGAGGATTTGAATATATTGATTATATAGGCCAATTTAAAAAATTACGCTGACACCTTCACTTTCCAAGTGTTGACCCTCATTTGGCAAAGGATGTACTACTTGGCTTAATTATTTGTAGCCCTCAAATATGCCCCCCTCCCCTTAACTGGCTGCTTTGTAGAAGTTCAAAGAAGGTCCACTTCAGAGAACTCACTCTTTGAATCCTTCTGATCTGTTAATAAGATTTGCACTGCAGCTGGGTGGCTATTTTGCTCAATTGCAGGGAAAGTGAAAGAAGTATTAAGCAGTAGCTGAGCAATTATGCCCAGCTGTCTCCTTTAGAGTGGTAAAAATGTGGTGCAAGTTGCTAAGCACTTTCTTGTTCTACAATTAATTCGTTTAGGGTTGATCAAAATTTAACAAAGGTACTGTTAATATCTGAGGGATCATCAGACTTTATATAGCGGAACATCACTCAGCTCTTTTTTTGGCTGAAAGTGTGCGCATCTTTTGTTAGCTCAACGGCCATATTAGGATTTGCACAGCACATACTTCCAAAGTGGGTGGTTCCGGGACCTATTTTGGGAGAAGGGTTCATGGAATATAAGGGATGCCATGGGTGCTATAAACATCAAGGTTTAAGGCATACATTTTGCCCCAAAATGCAAAAGAAAATTTGAGGATTTGGGCACTCTTGCTCTGCTGGGCCAGAGGGCCACAAAAAGGATGCTGGGAGGCTGCATTTTTTTTGCTCCACTGATGTGAGGGACAAAGGAGTTTGTCTACCTAACAACACATCAGAGCATATGAACCAGCTGGTCCATGACAGTTCTGGTCCAGATTTTTCAGCAGACATTCATCAGTTCAAAATGTCTCACGCTCCTGAAATAAAATGAGTCCCACTGTAAATAGGAATAATACAGGATCCTGCAAACTTCTGTAGAAGTCCAGTGTGCTAATTATTTCTAGGCATCCTAACTTTCAGGTAATTTCCCACAAATATAACCGTCAGGTAAATTGGGACAAGGTAGACTAGCCCAGGGACTGGAATGAAAGAAGAAATCCCTATCTGTGGATCAAAGATTTATTAACTGTTTACATTACTGCACCAGCAGAGATGCTATACAAATTTACAAGAAGAGGCATGCATTTGGAGTGTCCTTTCCCACCATTTCAGCTATGTTGGATTCTATTTATAGCTGTCTAAGTGGTCTTATTTTGCCACTTAACTCTATAGTACATATTCTGTGCTAGTGGTTGTCTTACCCATAAACTAGTCAACATTTTTTTAATGTTTTCCAGAGTTCAGTAGTGGGGTTCTTTTGGTGCTTACTGAAAATTGCTGGATTTGGGCAGCTGATAATGACTGACAATCTGCTCGATCCAGAATCTTTGTTGACCCCAACTAGCTGGTGAAATTAACTTCAGCTAGAAATTCTTGGTCTGGGGTTGGAATTATTGTATAAAACTACCCAGCCCATACGCTGAATAACATAAACTCAGGGAGAAATCCTGAACCATTTACAATGAATGAGAGCTCTGTCGTTCACTTTGCTTTGGGCTGTGAATTATACTCCCAAAAAAATATAACTTCCACAGCTATATGGTCTTCCACCCCTCAAAAGAAATTATTTTCTTTGTCTTAACACTATTCAGACATTTTTCTCCCCCCCCCCATCCTTTTCAGAATCAAAAGCTTCCATAAGGCGACTGTGGGAAGCATTGCAGCCCAAGTTCTGAATGAGCAGAATGTTTGTGCATGCTAGTTGTGCCACATTATCTATCTGTGCATTGCTGACATCAGTGAAAGTACAACTGGTGGACGTAATTTACTCTGCAGTTCTCTGTTCTGCATCTTTGTACAAGCATGGTGAAGCATGTCAGGACAGTCTTGTTCTCACTTGTTGAGTGGAAGAGCAAGGAAACCTACATTGTGCAAACTGGTGCTCTGTTGAGCAAGGATGTAATGTTTGCAAGAGAAAAGTATCTGACATAGAGGTCAGCTTTTTAGGTGGGCAAAACTGCTGGATCTCAGCCCCATAGAATAGCTCTAAGTTGTAATGGAAACAACAGTGATTCTTTAGGCAACCTCATTTGAAGACATGCAGTCTATTGCCCAAATCAAAACATCATCTAATTACTTAACTTTCTTACAGCCACCCAGCATGTTTTCACCTATCTCATTTTCTTTCTCCATTCATAGCACTTTTTACTTGCATGGCAATGACTTTTATCTCTTTTATGCTAGTGTATTCTATGTTGAATGTTTGATGTAATATGGTTTCTATTGGATTGCCTTAAATTGAAATAAATGATTCCTTTTATTTAAATAGCATGCAAGCAAGCATAATTTGTTAAGTTTATTACATGCTGATTGCAAAATTGGGAGGGCAAGCCAGAAAAATCATTTCAGGAGAGAGAATGGTGTTATATTGCATATATTGAAAAGAAGCAGATTGTGAAGAAACCTTTTGGAGACATAATCGGTACTGATAGTTTTTCCTCCTTGTTACTAGGGTGCATACAGAACCTTGGAGCAAATTCTAAAAGGATTTGACTATAGAAAAAATGAACATTTACACATTCAATGTATAGTCGAAGGCTTTCACGGCAAACACCAACACAGTTTCAATAAAAAAGAAGAAAGCCTAAAGATCAGCAAAACCTGGCTGCCAGTCCTGAAAAACACAGCTTGCAAAAGGTCAACGAACTCTACTTAACCACAGAAATATACAAACAACTCACACAATAGATGTGCTAATCCCACACATGACAGCACCACACCCCCTAATCACCACAAAAAACCCTCTCCCAATCTCTTGTAAATGACCTCTCAGCAGCTATAAACACCAGCAGGAAGACACACCCTCCACTTGGGCACAGAGAGAATCTTCTAGCTGTGCTCCTGTCCTCTGAAGATGCCAGCCACAGCTACTGGCAAAACATTAGGAACAAAATCTTCCAGAACACGGCCACACAGCCCAGAAAACCCACAACAACCATTTACACATCCACCCAAACTGTAATTAAATTATACTTAATAACACAATTCAGTGCATGGCTACCTGGACGTAAGCTCCAATGAGTACAATAACCTAGTAGGTAAAGTATTGGTTACTAAGACCAGGTATCAATTACAGCTGTTCAGTTGTTATAATTAGACTAAGCATGTAAGCAGGGATTTAAGTGACCTGAAATCGGGAAGAAGAGGCTCAGTTTGTAACATTTTTTGTCTTTAAAGGAAATACATGTAGAGAGAGGCACTTCTGGCACAATTTGTGTGGGTACATAGATTTCAAATGTGCTTGAAACAGCACAAGGATAAGATACAGCACTTAGTAGTGTTTGAAATCTGAAACAACTGTTTTGAACTTGAAGTGGGATGATTTTGAACTGGAATTTATTGAAATTTGAAAGGTTTTGCATAACCCCAGAATCTAATTTTAAATCTAATTATAGCTATTTACTGGGTAATATCACTAGGTTATGCCTTGTAGTGTATTCCTAACAAAGGCCAGTATTGCTCCTTTTCCTTAAAAGTACAGCTGGTAAAGACAAAGTCCTAGACAGTGGTGGAGAGAGATCCTGATGCAAGAGAGTTTGAATTTAGAGCTTCCTATCCCCCAAGTAAAGTGAAATCTTAGGGCTTGAAAATTCATGTTGTATAACAAAACCATTGAATGCTTTTTGAGGTTGTTCAATTGTTCAGTGTAAACTTCAAATCATTGGGCTGTTTTGTGATCAATATGGCATGTCTAGGACAACTGATATTGGGTACTGAATTCACACAGGTTGGTGTGTACAGTAATAACATTCAAAAGGGCTGTAGCTGCCTGCGAAGTGCTGTGTTTTTCCATATGAAAAACTTTCCCTGTTATTATAGCTTTGCAACATGCTAATTCATTGTGTAAGAAGCACACACATATACACACATACTGCTGGCATTGGGAAGAACATTAGGCACTGTAAAAGACTGATATTAAAACAAAGTACTACTGTACTCTATGAAAGAATAAGAAAGACAAACAAGAAAAGTTTGAAATGGAGCAAATATAGAAAGTGGAATTCTTTAAAAAATTGTATATTCCCTGTCAGTAGAGTGCTGGGGATTTCTAATCATAGAGTAATGGCCTCCCAATTTTGTATTTCAGTTGTACAATCTCTGTGCACTTATTCAATGCAATTCATGTACATCTTTAAACATAAAGCTCCTCTCTGTATCTCACCTGCTCTAAAATGTTAAGAAGACTCAAGAAATGTCTTCCAGGGTGGTGCAAGGAGTTCTTGCTGAGAAAACAGAATCAAAGAGAGAGATAACCTTGTTACTCTACACCAGGGAAACGTTGATCCATAGTACATGAGGAAGGTCCACAGAACCTGTACCCCTTGCTTCATGCAATTACTTTTATGTTCATCATTTTTAAAGCGGCATTTTGACATACTGCTTAAACAAAACCCTGGGTTTCATACAGTCACCCTAGAACGATAATGCAATACAATCTAGCAAAAATCTAGAAGAGTGTAATAGTGTAAAGCTAGCAGCAGAACAATGTGAAGAACAGTGCAAACTAAATAGATCCACCATAATACCAATGCAATACAGACTAAGAATTAAAATCACTCAGTACAGAAGAAGCTAAAATCATATGCTCCAAATGACATTGGGATCAAAACAGAGGCTTAAAATTTTTTAAAGAAGAAACAAAAAGAACTTGAGACTGGCACTCAAAAGAATTCAATATTGGTGCCAGATGAGCTTCTCAAGAAAGAAGCTTCTGTAACTGAGGGAAGTAGTTGTTTTTTGTGCCTTTGAATCAGTGTTGACTGCTGGCGACTGCTTGGACTAGCCTCTGCTGTGTTCTTGGCAAGATTTCAGAAGTGGTTTGCCATTGCCTGCTTCCTAGGGCTGAGAGAGAGTTACTGGCCCAAGGTCACCCAGCTGGCTTCCTGCCTAAGGCAGGACTAGAACTTACAATCTCCTGGTTTCCAGCCTGGTGCTTTAACCACTACACCAAACTGGCTCTCAAGGAAAGTAGGGATACCACTAAAAAGCCCCTCTCTCAAGCAATCATTCTTTGAACTCAACAAAGAGAGATCATATGGAGCAAAACCTTGCACATGCTTTTAAGGCACATAAATAGGAACATAAGCAAGAAGCTTCATTAGCCAAACTCTGTCCTTTGAATTGAGTTTGGAACCAGCTGCTAGTGTAGAAGAGAGAGATTGAACCTGCCACCTGCCACTATAATGGTAAAAATGTTTTAAAATCCAGATTAAGATTTCTCAGATTTCAGATCATACAGAGTATTTCTCCCCCCCCCCCCATCCTTGGAGGTCAGGAGGAGGGTTGTGATCTCAGATGAGGGAATCTGTGGTTTTCCAAACCAGCTCTTCTGAGATTGGGAAACCTCACCTTGGAAAAGTCCCAGAGAGTCTATGTCAGTGACTGGGATAGGACTTGGGAAAGGAGATCAGAATCCAAGGGATTCCAATGCTGCCCTTAATCTTTTAGCACATTTCCAATCTGGGACAGAATTACAACTAGTTGTGTGTGATGAACAGCCCTAAAATAACTCCATGAGTTCAGTGGGGCTCATTCAAAATATGAATCTGCTCCTAATACCCATAAACCTGCAGCTTCTCAGCTTGCCAACTTCAATTATATAAATTAGTCAATACTTTCGTCATCACGTAAAAAGTATTAACAACAATTGTGGTTTAGACATTTACACATGTGCATGCTGATTGCACACACAAGCTGAACACACTGTTTCAGAGTCTGTAACACTGAATGAAGGTAGAGAAGGCAGAGACGCCAGGAGTCACAACTAAGGCCCTTAGAAATAAGTAGCTGTTTACTACAGAAGAGCAAGGAGAATTAGAACCACATGTAGAGCTGAACATAATAAATGTTGTGGGAAAATATTAAGAAATATTAAAAATTTCTGGGAAAATACATCCAATATGAGTCTAAATTTGAGACTATTAAGAAGCAATGCCTACAGTGGTGTTTCTCAACCTTGGCAACTTTAAGATGTGTGGACTTCAACTCCCAGAATTCCCCAGCCAGCATGGAAGTCCACATATCTTAAAGTTGCTAAGGTTGAGAAACACTGGCCTACAGCTTGTGCAGTTCCCAGCTGGCCTTGGCTGAAAATTAAGCAAGGTCAGACTGGATTAACACTTGGATGAGAAACCACCATAAAACTCCAAGATAGTAGGCAATGTTGTGACGCACAGAAAAAATTGACAGAGCTTTGATTGTACCATCATGGCCGCCATCTCGACTCTTTTGGCCACACTCTGTGGGCACCCCTGCAATACAGGGGAGTTGAAATAAAACATTCTGGAAGAAGACAATGTGTAACCGTTTCCACACACATTTATATTCAGTGAGTCTGTGTAAGAGTGTACTTCTAATTAAAAAGCATGATGTTAATCTGCACCAGGGACCTGAATGAATTTGAAATGTTGAACATACTAGCAAGCAGAAATCTAGCATTTAAGTGAAAAGTAGCTCTTAAGAGGAAGGGATGTCAAAGAACTCATTGATGAGCATTTTACTGGTAAAATGTGTTTGTATAAATATTTCATATATGGCAAAGTTCTTGTGGGCGGGGTGCAAACAAGAGGACAGCTATCTGGTTGGTCGCAATGCCAAAGGAGCTGTTGAAATTATGAAAGCGTTTTTTTGTGCGTGGGGAGGTGACAGACAGTAAAACACGTAAAAGAATTTGTAGAAAAAAAGAGCAGCAGGAAATATCAAAACCAAAACCCATCCAAATATGGAAGGAGTGGGGTGGGTGAAGAAAATAAATAATAGGTTCACCCAGTGAAACGTTTCCCAAACTTTCTGCCATTGTGGGCCACTAAATAAGCATTTGTAAACTGCAGGGATGCCCTACTTAAACAAACATTGCTGCCTATACTTTCATCTGGAAGGCATGGGAGAGCACAATGTCTGGTGAAGAGGATTATAGGTGCATGTGTATACACTGTTCCATCATCTCCATTTTAACATAGCTTTTTAAAACTAAAATTTATATAAAAATGTAATCCAAAGTTAAGTGTTAATTTACCACTTGAGGAGAGGGAAGAGGCTGCAGATGGGCTATGGTCAGTGAATGCAGGGTGATTATGGTAGACCGCAGTTTGAGAATCCCTGATCTAGGGCTATCAGATCTTGGCTGCAAAAAATCGGATGACCACTAGAGGGCAACAAAGAATTACAGTAGCAATTTGTTTGCCTCTCTGGTGGGCTCTCTCTCTCCTGCCATCTGGTAGTCATCTGAAGGTTTGCAACCCAGTTCTGGTAGCAATAGGTTCACCCAAAGAGTTTCTTGGTGAGAGGGCAGCCATTAAATAAATAAATAAATTTCAAAAACTGGATGGATGGATGACATGCTAAGCTACCTTAAGCAAAGGTACGTTAATCAAAGTCAATGGTAGATCATGGCTTATAGCCCAGTAAACCACTGTTAAATGAGAGATGTAATGGAGTGCATGCCTGGGACGTGCTGGACTGGGCCCCCTGGCTCCCTCCAGGGGGGATTTCCAAGTCCTTCCCCCACAATCCTCAGTGCCCTCTCCCACACTTTTTGCTAGGCTTCCACCAGCTAGTCCTGCCTGTACTGGTTTACTCAAGAGAAAGAAGGTAATGCAGCTGCCTTCTAGGCAGTAGTTTAGCTGGCAGGGAGGTCTGTGTGGTGATTCAATAAGAATGCAGCCCTTTGTTATGTATATCAAGGTAAAAGAACAGGATTTGAAGACAGAAGCAGGAAGGAAAAAGTAACAATGATTCTGAAGGGTTTTTCTGGCACTGTGTGGGCCTTCAGCCAGGAATACACATAGAGAGAATAAAGGAAAGCAGACTAGGACACAGCATAACAAAGGTACTGCCACTCAGATCCTTTTCCAGAAAAGAAAATCAAAATTCTAATTCACATCTAGTTTCCATTAGTTGCCAGAGGGCTATATATATTTCCATGATTTCCAGTCCCAAACTGGTTGTGGCTTAGAAGCAGCCTGGGAAAAGATGCTCCTCTCCTTCCAGGTGGGAAAAGCCGCAACAAAGACAAAATGGACCCAGCTCCTCTCCTCTTTTAAAAACTTACTGAGGGAGGAAAACTTTCCCATGCCTGGTGGGTGGCTGAGAGTTTGGTTTTCCTGGGCTTTGATGGTCTCAGATCGCTACCCAGATTGATCTGATTGTCAGATCACATTCAGAGTTTCCTTTAGCTCTTTCCTTTCTGAACATTTGGGGAAGAGAGATCTCTCCATAGCCCACAGACGTGAATACAGCAGAAGCAGGCAGGATTCACCCGATCTGATCTAAGGGTGCTGAGGACAATGGCTGGGGCTGTAATATCTCCAGAGTTGAGTTTCTGCTCCTTGTGGGCAACTGTGGGGTTTCCTGTGGACTACTAAGGAGATTGGAGAGGAGCGGTGAATAAGCTTCCGACCCAATTAGGCTGAAGATACAGAACTGGTCCAAAGACGTGCCTGCTTCTGCTTTATGGGCTGGGTAGAATCTGTGTGAGAACCCAGAGATCTGTGTGTGTGCTGAGGGGGTGCAGCAGCTCCTCCTTGGACTGAAAAAGCCTCACATTCTGGAATTTGCCAACTTAGGCCGAGGAGGCTGTAGGCAAGATGCCCTCCCTGGGTTGCCCATAGTCACTGTCTCTTTCCTCATTGCACAGCCCACCTTCAAAAAAGAATAAAAATGGTCCTCTTCACTTCTAAGAAGGTATTTGTATTTCCTTCTGAGCATCTGGTCTGGCCCCTTCGTTCCACCCCATTTCCTACTAGCAGGCTGGCAGAGACATTCAGTACCACATCTTTTCTTTCTTCTTAAGCTTCTTGCAGCCCCCCAGCATTGTTAGACGTGTATCTATCCTAAGATTTAGATCAATCCCTTTCTGCAGACTCTTGGCAGTTAACGGTGGCCATGTGGCCATCAACAACACAATAAAACCTCAATAAAGTGTTCATAATATAAAATTAAAAATGGTAAAATAAAATAAAATCAAGTAGCAGTAACAACAATAAAGAACTGTCGGCTGTCTGAAACAGGTCAGGTCTTGAAACTTTACATAAACCTTTCAGACAGTAACGGGGACCGATCTGCTTTCCTGCAGAAGGCTGGTCCATAGCTCAGGCACTCTGAGCTGAGAAGCAGAGGCTGGGACCCTCACTTCCCCCCCTCACTTCAGGAAAGTAGGAAACCAAAAGCAGTTTCTTCTAGGATGAGCAAATGGGATGGGCCGAATCTGGCTGGAGATGCCAGAAGCCTGCCAGAAGGCAAGTATGGCAGTCTGGAATGGTGCCCAGTGGCATCCTCCAGAGGGGAATTGGGGGGGGGGGGGGCGCGGCAGTAGGAAATAGAACGATGAAAACAGCACTGCAGTGTCACAACACAAGTTGTGCCTCTTGTATGTGCCTCATGACATTGCACCCAGGTATGAAATGGGCGGAGCTTGTGGCGTGGTGCCCCAACAATGCTTTCACCATTCTGAGGAAAACAGCAAGCTCCTGCAGATGTCCATGGTTATGCACCTCAGCAGCATCCACCTTCTTTATAAAGCGGGGAAAAAAGACTGTGCTGGGATTTGTAGCATTGTGGCTGTGGTCTGGTTCTGAGCTGTGCAGTGCTGACTGCTCAAGATTTAGCCATTAAATTAAAACAAAATGAAGTTCTCATTCCAAGACGTCCAACTCGATTTGGGAAAACGATAACCTAGTCTTTCTTGGTATGAAGGGAGGCAGATGGAGAGACATATGTACTGTATAGGGAGTCGCCTTTCTGGTCAGAATCTTTAAGGTAGAGTTCAACCACCTTCAGGGGCCCCGAATGAAACGAAGGCACAAGGCAGACTCTTTCAGTCATTGTCTCTAATACAGAGCCTATCTCAGATAAGAAAGAACACATCCATCTTGACAAGCAGTAGGGAAGGTAAGATAAGGACGTTCAAACTGCAGGTAAAAAGAGTCATGTATACTTTCTTGGGATCCACTCGGAGGTTCATACAATAAAGAGGGTTCCTGCTGCAAAGGAGGAAGGGAACCACAGTTGCGAGAAGAAGCATGGAAAGACAAACACTCAGCCAAAGTTCAGAGGTGGCTGCAACCCTAGTGTTATTCCAAACTTCCTACATCTCATAGCAAATTAATGAAAGCCACAAGCCAGAGACTGGGTTCACGTCCCATACAAAGCTAAAATATGATGTGCTTGTGGCTCTGTACGCTGCATGAACCAAAAAGAATGTTTTCTAAACCAGGGTCTATGCTGGCCATGGAATTCTGGGAGTTGCAGTCCACCCACCTTAAAGTTCCCAAGGTTGAGAGACACTGGTCTATAGTTCAGTGTGTTGTGTAAACCCAGACAGCTGTGGTTTATTTAAGAAAAGATGTCTCAGTATGTTGAGTGAGTACAGCCAGTACTATCATATTTATGAGGCAGGGAGCTTGTATAAGAATAATCTTTATATGCCCAATATGTTTGTCTCTGCATTCCACTTCTTCTAGAAGTAGGAGAAAAACAATGGAGAAGGCAGTCAATCATGTTGCCATCTCTTCTACTAAGATGATTTTTTTTCTTTTTAAATAGTGATGTCCAGCTTTTGTACCGGTTTGATAACATTCAGATGTATTATTCATGTTATACAGCAAGAATTTATCAAAAACGTCCATCTTGCTGAAGAAATTGGTTTATATTTGCGTATGATTATTTTTTTTCCCAGTGATTTGACTATTGAGATAACCACTGAAAGCTCATTGCAATAAGGAGAACCTAGGTCACTGTTAATACTTTTAAGCACCAGCAATTTATCTTCAGAGAACAATAAGATAAAATTAAGATTAAAGTGGTGCTCCTGCTTGCATTCCTATTTTATTAAGAATCTTTTCTAAAATGCAGCAGCGACATCTAGGGGCCAGCTCAACAAATTCTTTTCTTTTCTTTTGCACCACTAACCCTGAGAGTTTGGGTAGATTAAAGGTAAAGGTAAAGGTTCCCCCCCCCCCCGCACATTTGTGCAGTCGTGTCCGACTCTAGGGGCCGGTGCTCATCTCTGTTTGTTAGCCGAAGAGCCAGCGTTGTCCGAAGATGCTTCCGCGGTCATGTGGCCAGCATGACGCGCGCAGAACGCTGTTCCATTCCCACCAAAGTGGTACCTATTAATCTACTTGCATTTGCATGCTTTCGAATTGCTAGGTTGGCAAGAGCTGGAGCTAGTGCGGGAGCTCACTCCGCACGCAGGGCTAGGGATTCGAACCTCCGAACATGCGATCTTCCGATCAACAAGCCTGGCTTTCTTAAAAGCGGCATGTGCAAGGGGAGGAGGGTGCTTTAAAAAGTCAAGATGGCAGTTGCAATCACATAATTTAAGCCCCCCTCCCTTTTCATGTGTGTCACCCATGCAACACATGTAAAAAAGTGGCAGGGCTTCAATTGCTGCCATCTTGACTTTTTTGACACCCCCTGCAGACACCCCTGCCAACCAATAGTGTTGGACCGCAGTTCCAATTATAATTATAATTATAATTATAATTCCAATTATGGAATGTCTATCAATGCATTTGCAGAGCATCATCAATAGAATAAATTAATTATAGCCCACTCTGCCCAGTGGACAAGACTTATAAACTATGATGCAAACAAAGTTGTCTGACAATGTGTTTTCCTTGATTATTCTCATGGATCATACTTCCTGTTCTGTTTTCCTAAATATATAGTCTGCCTTGTATCCTTCGGAATGTGGAGATAATATGTAGACATATGTATGTCTAGAAATATAACAAATTAATGGGTAAAATTAAAATGTTGCATCATGATCGCATCACGCATTGAGTACAAAACTGAGGCTCAGCTTTCTTTTCCTTTTATTACAATGCTTAAAGTAAAAAAAAAAGCTATCAAATTATGCAGAAAAGGATTGCAGAAACTTAAATGTTATAGGAGATTTCCAGAAGCTGAAAAATCAGTGCTTATATAAAAGTCTGCTGTATGTATATCAATGTGTCTCAACCTGAGCAACTTTCAGATGTGTGGACTTCAAGGCATGTTGCCTGAGGGATTCTGGGAGTTGAAATCTACACATCTGAAAGTCGCTAGATTTCATCAGTTCTCCTCTGTTGGAGAGCTGGATCGTCCTGAGCTTCTCTGGCAAGGCAACTTTGCCAAGGTGCCTGAAACTGTTCAGAAAGAGAGAAGTCAGTGAGAAGGCTCCCTGAGCAATGAGAAGACGTAAACAGACTTGATAAATGGGAAACTACAAAACACATGGGAGTTGGTGGAAAGCTGGAGGTGGCAGAGTGGTAAATCACGGCATCTGTGGTTTGAAAACTATGAACACAGCCAGGATGCAACACAAAACAGTGGCCTTTTGGTTCAGCTGGATGCTTGTTTCGAAATGGCCTGCCAGCCTCTTCCTAAATTACAGTAACTGGATTAATTCAGGAATAGCAAACATCAACAAGCCTTAGAGCCAGTTTGGTGTGGTGGTTAAGGCACTGGTCTAGAAACCGGGAAACCATGAGTTCTAGTCCTGCCTTAGGCACAAAGCCAGCTGGGTGACCTTGGGCCAGTCCCTCTCTTTCAGCCCTAGGAAGCAGGCAATGGCAAACCACTTCTGAACTCTTGCCAAGAACACTGCAGAGGCTAGTCCAAGCAGTCGCCAGGAGTCAAAACCTGACTTGAAGGCGCGCACACACACACACACACAAAGACCAACAAATGCATGGAGGGGGGGAATGCAATTCCCCCAAGAGGACATAATAAAGGAAGCTTTAACTGGTGTCATCAGAAGCTTACAGTTTTTAGCATTTTCAGCAATAACTCATCCAGTTGGGAAGAGAAACCATCACCCCCAAAAGCTACATAAGTGTCAAGGCACATGCATCTGGGCAAGATCAAGGAAGCAAGAATTATAGAGGTATCTTTAATGTTAGTGTAACTAACAGAATCTTAGGAACTGTAATAAATAAACAATAAACTTCCGTTATACTGAGTGAATTGAATGCCTTCTTCCCAGATTTCTATTCACCTGGGCTAACTTTATCAGATAAACTCTCAGCTGACTTGCCTGCTGCTGGCTCTTGATTGTTTATCTGTGTGTCCTCAGCCATTCCTTTCCCAGCCTCCCTACCATCTCTCACAGTAAGCAGATAAAACATGAACCTCTGAATAATGTTTGTGAGAAACAGGAAGCATGAATTGTAGGGTGGAGGTGACTAGCCTGTTGTAAGAGCTGTATAATACGGTCCACATTTTTTTTACAAAAGTAGTCCTGACTGCTTATACACACTGCTGCATGCAGTTCCATTCCCATAGACAAAGGTACTGTAAACAGGAACATAGTGATATTCTAGAGAAGAAAGGTGAGTTCAGAAACTGTGATGTTAACCATTAGGGTGCTCTTTGTTGAAGAGATGGAACTCCTGCTATTACTACCATCAATCCAGAAACATAAACAGGTTGTCAGCAAAGCAAATGAACAAAATGAGGATGCAGAAAGAAGCAAGGATTTATCCAGGTTATGTCACTGTCAGGCCGCAACAGTTATACTCTGTTCAGTGTGAAGAGTTAATGAAGCTGTGGTTGGGAGCAAAAAATAAATCTGTCTGTCAGAAACTCCATATTCCACCTTGATGGGAGAATAACATAGTGCAGATATGAGTCTAGCCCAACAGCATATTTGCCTGCTTGTCTTGGCAGTAAAGAAGTGCATTCTAGCATACAGATAGAGCAGAGATGGGTATGGAAGCCCACAGGGGTGTGTACTGAATGTCTGAATCTGCAGGCCGCAGGCTGCAGTCTGACAGGCAGGCTACATCCCCAACAATCACAAAAACACACTTGCTAAATGGTGAAAACCTAGCAAGCCATTGTGCTTTTAAGGTCAGTCTTCAGAGAGGGGACTGTTCAGCAGTAAATCATATCAGTTCTACAGTTCCTGCTCCTTTTCCCAAAAGTAGTTACCAATTTGTCGGCAAGTGTTCTGAGGAATTGGTGTGTGATTGTGTGAGAGGAATCATGATCCATGATGAAGAGAGAAATGATCAGTACATTACATGGCATAGCATGTAGGCAATCAGCAGGTAAGGGAACACAGAAACTATTTTAAGCTATCCAACCATACACAAATTTACAGTCCCCAAAATGCATGTGGTTATTAGGAAACTCATGGATGTGTTTCAAAAGAGAGATGACAATTAAGCCTCAAGCCAAGACAAGTCCAAGTCCTTGTTACAGGTTTAGGCTTTTTTTTTTAAAAATCGGCAATAGCCAATGGTAGCATTGCATCCAGTGATTACCATAGGCCTTCGTGTAGATAAATTATATAATTGAATGCTGTGATTGTAGGCCCTAGTTTGTTTAATACATACACATATATTTTATTTCCAAACTTTTATTCTATCTTTCTTTGGTATGTCTCCAATCTGTCACTCAGGGATGCCAATGTGCGTACAGATACCTCCTTGACATGCCTTCTTGCTCCATTTGACATTTTACATTTAAAAAATTACAAGATGGAAAGCATGCATGTTTCAACTCAAACTATCAACCTCTGGCATCATCTTTATTTCCAAGAATGGCTCTGGTCCCATATGAGACCTGTAAGCTTCCATAAATAAATAATGGTGGGTGCCTGAGAAAAGATGCTTTACCAGTAGAAGAGAATATAAGTAGCTCAGGGTTGAACTATGGAGTCCTTGGTGCTCTCTGAGCTTGGTTGTTTGCTTGAGACAAACAATCAAGTGGACAAACAATCATGCAGAAAACAATACCCTAATCAAGGAACTACCAAGGAAACAAACAGTCAAGCAGACAAACAAACAAGCAAAAAACAATACCCTAATCAAGGAACTACCAAGGAGAAAACCTCACCAACACTGGCAGGGCAATGTATATAAACAGGAAGCAAACCCCACACTCACTAGCACTGATGATATTACCTAGGTGGGTAATGAAACATCTGCAAGCAAACAACCAAGTTCAGAGAGTACTAAGGACTCCACAAAAGATGCTTTGCTTGGAAGTTCCCACCTGCCCCAAAGGATAAAGGAAGCCCGTGTGTTAAGGAGGAGAGCTAAAGGAGATTGTAGGTAGCAGCTATTTGGTGAATGGTCAAGCCCCACACGGCAGCCTTTTTGTGAGAGTGCTCACACCATGTTCTTACCCTTCCAAATGTTTCCACCAAGCCCAAAGCATTTTACTAGAGACCTTCCTTTTGCATCAGGCCTTTCCAATTTTACAGCTGAGCTGCCATATTCCCTACCTCCTATTGTATTGCTTACTTCCTGATTCACTGTCTTCCTCTCCCACTAAAGTTCTGCTTTGGTTCTACTGTTGTAAATGCCAAGCACTTAAAAATGTCTTGTGTAAAATAAAACAAAGAGTTATGGCATAGGTGCTGTGTTCAGTGATGCCATGAGACTCGGACCAGCAAAGTTTATAGCCCCAGAGACTACTGACAATACCAGAGTGTCCTACAGAAGCAAAGGGAAAATTTCAGTTTTTTTAAAAAAATGCTTTAAAAAACTTATCACGTTGCAAGCACCTTTTAAATCCTGCTGACAAATACCAGGTGGGAAAGCGTTGCAATTTGGAAGGGGAATCTAAGTGGGATGGTAGAGAGAAGGGGAGGGCAAATTGATGGCATAAGACGGGGGTGGGCAACGTCAGGCCTGTGGGCCGTATAAGGCCCGCGGGGCTCCCGGCTAAGGCCCGCGGGGCTCCCGCCCACAAACCCCATCCCTTCCACGCGATTGGCTCCCGCCCGCAAACCCCGCCCCCCAGTGCTTGTGATTGGCTCCCGCCCGCAAACTCCGGCCTCCAGTCCGCGGAAATCCCAGAAACCCCACCTCCCACCCCCCCGGTCCCCGGTTATAAATATCCAAATGGCCCTTGGCAGAAAAAAGGTTCCCCACCCCTGGCATAAGATCATCTTCCGTACCTGAAATCCTCCAGGTCTGCTAGGATGATAACTTCCAGTACACCCAGCCAACATTGAGATTTTGGAAGTGGCCTAATGCACCCGATTTGTTTCTACTCAAGATAACTTCAGTTCTCCCAAACCACAACTGTTTGCTTTTGTGATTCAGCTTATTGTTCTTTTAAGCATATATAATAATTTATTTTCTCTCTCTCTCTCTCTCTCTCAATATCAGCAGAATAATCAGCTAACAAAGAGGTAGCAATTGTTTGCAATGCTAAACATTCTTTGAAAAAACAGTGTTGAAGAAAATATCAGCAGATATTAATTACAGCTTGTACAGAGTAAGAGAACCCTATATCAGTGTCACTAACACTCTCTTTAAAAATTAGCAATTTCTCCCAGCAAATGAATCTGCATGTTCCCTAGCCACAACTGTCCTTCACCCACACAATGCCTAATCTCAGAACTGCACCTGTAAATAGACAGAAGGGCTACGGATTTAGATTCTGACTTTAGGCCCAAGGGAGGGGTCTAAAATGTATGCCGTCATCAAGTGTTCTTTGTGGTCCCACATTGTCTTCCTGAAGACCAACCTTTCTCAATCTGGTGTCTTCCAGACGTTTTGAGCTACAATTCTGCGCTGGTGGGAGATGATGGAAGGGTGAAGTCATTTTTTGTGGCATCATCAAGGAATCTTGATGATTAAAGTGGTGTATTTAAATGAAAATCAAACTAAAGTAATTTGTTTGCCTTTTGTTGATGCCTAGATATCTCAGATTCTATCCCTGTTAACGTATTATGCTGGTGGAGCCTCCAAAGTATAACTGTTAGTCATAGCATATTGGTTATTTATTGTCCTCAGAAGGAAGGTAAGCTATAATTGGGATAAAAAAGTTTTTGAAGATCCAAAGGCAAGTGGTTAAGTAGCCATCAGGAGACCTAACTAGCCTCAGTGCCCACCGTAGGCAATGGTCATCCCAATCTCCCATAAAGCTCTAATTTTCTCTGACCAGCTCAAGATCCAAAGGCTAGCTAGGTCTTCCCAAATGGCCCCATTGCCCAAAGCCACTCAACTCAAGCTTTTCTTTCAATGCCATTAGGCAGCAGCTTTGTCAGCCCATAGTTCAAACCAAATAGGAAAACCATAACAACAAGAGAAGGCAATAGTGAATGATTTCTGTATTGTTGCCAAGAAAAATGCAGAAATGCCCATGACATCACCAGGAATTGAGCTGAGGTTGAAGAAAACTCCATTTTCTGAGTTCAAACTTTTTGGAATCTACCAATCATAATGTACAGGAGAGGTAAAATAAAAAAAAACAATAATCATTTTATTTGTTCTGTTATTAAGCCTTTTAACCATCTAATTCTCACAAGTTTTTAGAGCATATACAATCCATATAAATGCATAAATATTTACAGGTTATCTGATTATATGCAGCTGGATGAATGAGTAACAATGATTCAGTGATAAGATGGTCTTGCCTCAGTAATGCTAACAATAAAGAGCTGGATGCTTTAGCTGTAGAAATACAAGAGAAGGGAACATATCTAATATATCAGACTCTACATATCCAGTCCCATTAAAACTACACAAACATATTGAAATTCCATTTAGATTGCTAGGACAAGATTACTGCAATTTCAGTTCCAGATACAGCTGTATTCATTTTCAGCAAAACTAATCGGGTTTGTGGAGCCTTAAAAGTCATCAAGATTGCTGTTGATTTCAATTAGCCTTTAACTCCATTGGGATTCAAGACTTACCTAGTGATGGTGGTCTCATATATGTCAGTGGCTACTACTCCAATCGTATAGTTAAAGCTATGGTTTTTCCAGTAGTAATGTATGGCTGTGAGAGTTGGACCATAAGGAAGGCTGAGCGCCGAAGAATTGATGCTTTCGTGCTATGATCCATGAGGTCACGAAGAGTCGGACACGACTAAACGACTGAACAACAACAAAAACTACTCCAAAATATTTCACAAATGGTGATCTTCAGTGAACCAGAAGGCTTTCAGTAAATGGGAGGGGGAAGCTGGGAAACTCCCTAAAGTGGGAGAGAACATTCATAGAATGGTTTGTATTGTTCTTTATTAAAACACTAAAGTGAAGTACTGTAATCTGTACTTAGAAAATACAATCCAGCCTATCCCAAGATGGTGCCCTCCATTTGAAATTACAGCTCCCAGAATCCCAGCCAGCATGGGCAAGGCCATCACCCTAGATGGGTTATTCCTTGGACTTCCGGGGAAGAAATGGTGGACTGAAAATGGCTCCATGAAAAGCAGAGCTGACGACCTAGGTGGAATGAAGAGCCGGCAAATAGACCTGCTCTTAGATAATTCCTCCCCAGACAAGAAGAGGACTTGAGATCACCCACAAGTGCTCATGCTTCTCATGAGGAGACTGCAAGACAGCAACCTCTGGCGGGTTTAGAGCTCTGGGAAACAAGGGAATAACAATCTTGCTCAAACCATGGTCAGCGCTTTTGAAAGGACCCTGGGTTGGCATACTTCCTTTTCTAATCACTTTTGGAAATTGCTTGTTAATGCTTTTCAGCTATTAGGAACCTCTGGATCAACAGGTTTTACAGCACCGGGTGAGTTTCCTTCAATCCTTAGCAAAAGATGTTTTAACTACAAGTTTAAGAACTTTAAAAAAAATGAGGGGAGAGGGAATAAATAGCAAAAGGGTGATTAAAACTTTGATTTTAGAAAGTTACAAATGGACTAAAGGTCCAGATAAATTTTAAATAAGATTTTGGAATTAATTATAAAGAATCCTTCCTCCAGGAAAATGCTTTTGTTTTGAATTTTGAAAAAAACATAATAAAATAAGACTTCAAAAACTGGACACTAGAGGGAACTAAAGATTATAATTAAAGGAGAAGAACACTAAAACTTGACTTACAATTACAGAATGAAGCAAAATATTTTAACATTGGACATATTGAAGGATATTTTTGAACAATGGACTCAGAAGTTAATTTTAATAGTGTCTGCCTCTATAGATAGACTGTGTTTAAAAGATGTTATGGAAGAGGAACAAGTTCTACCTGACAAGATCAAGACTGATTTGAAAGTGGATTTAAAAACGACAGGCTACAAGAATGACATGGAAAAAATGTTACACTGGACATACAAAAGAAACCAGGTTATGTCTTAATGATTAAAAGGGATATACAAATAACAAACCAAGAGAGTGACCTGGATAATTTTCCTGTATTGGATTTACAAAAGAGTCTTGTTAAAATTTTGAAGAATTTTGTGAGAAAGGAAAGGACAAAGAAAAAATGAAAAGAAATCAAGTTCTACAGCATTATTTAAAGGGCGTAAAGATCAAGATTGTTAGATGTAAAAGGAAGGAATATAAAGTTGATTTATTTGATCAAAGTTAAAATAGATATGTTATCATCTCTGATTACATTAATGGACTTTTGCTGACATCAGGACTGAATGATGAGGCTTTAAGGATTTGTTTATAGATAAGAGATGGGATATGGGAAGAAGATATGATTTGTTGTATTTTAAGAGAAGATGATAAATTATTAAAATTGTTTATACTTGTGATTAAGGGGAAGTCACTTCTTTATATATTTCTTTTCTCTTTCTTTATAAGAAAGATAAGAAAAATCTTATTTTTTCTTTCTTTTCTATTTTTCTATTTTTTTTCTTTTCTGCACCTTCTATTTTTTCTTTTTATTCTTTTATTTTTTTTAGTTTGTATTAGATTTTACTGTTGTATTGTAATGTTCAATAAAATTGCTATTTAAAAAATCCTAGATGGGTTATTCCAGCCTTCTCCAGATTAGAGCTCTTTCTGTCTTGTTCACTGCACAAACTATTGGTATTTTTCATTCCCCTTCAACTAGGCATAGGGCTACTGCTTCTTTGTCATGAAGAGGGATAGAAATAGTCACTATAATCTTACGAAGGGTACAGATATTTTTAAAGCATCTTAGCTCACATTAGGAAGATTTAGGTGGGGGTGGTAGCTACTGTATATTTCTCAGGAGTGAAGAAACTCTTTCTTCTTAGACTTCCATTCCATTACTGGTTCTAGCCAGAGCCCAAAGTGGACAGATTTAGAGATGGCTTTTCTGTGATCAGTGTGTGGCAACAGCAACAAAAGAGAACTACGCCTGGGTAATCTCTTTCATCATCAGCTCTGCAATTGGGCTAATGTGAGATGGAGATGTGGATGTGAGGGGGAGTGGTCTTAGGGGTAACCAGAAGGACTGTAGGCTTCATTTCTTAGAGGAGATGCTGGTTCCCCACCTTTGCAATAGTGGCTCAAATTACGGCTCTTATGGGAAAGATGACACATGCCTTTCACTGCAGAGAACCGTTCTTCCTGAGACCTCATTAGCCTATTTGGCGAGGCACTAGATTTCTCAGCTCAAATATTAAAGGTTATTCCAGGGACTCTTAATTCCCAGTGCAGAAGCTTCAATGCAATTAATGTTGCCTCTAGAGACCCCCTTCTGTTGTTGCAACTAGAACCATTTGAAGTGAACCAACATGTAATATTCCTTGGGAATGAATCAGTGTCCAATTAAAGGTACGCAAACAACTCAGAAATAACCAAAGCAGAAGCAGCACTCTGTAGTCCAAGCAGGAAGAAAGCTACCTAGAGACATTCAAACTGAGCAACTCCCCCCAGATGCCATAAAATATGTTATTGGTAGAAGAAGAAGCCATATTTAGGATCAATAATGAAATTAAAAAGCAGTTGTTCCTTCAGATCTTTTAGGGAATAAAGCAACTAGAACTGCAACAAGCTAAGGGTATCCCAAAACTACCATCTTTTCCTCAGATGAAGAAACCAAGTAAATATTTTACACTGGTACAAATTATGTCAGTTCTTGTGACTGTTTCAGCTTAGCAATAATATTGTAGCCCTGCATCTTTGGTGAGGCCTATATAACACAACCCTTAGGATGTGCTACCCAAAACATCTATCCTGCCCAGGTGGATGGCGCTTAGTTGATTCTGTCTCTTCCTCACCCTCTGAAAGAGATTCTTCAACCTAACTCGGAATTGGGAGGAGAGACAAAAACAGATTAATGGATTAATGCAGCGATTTGCAAAGGCCAGGAAGAATGTCAGATGATATGCTATGTACTTACAAGTTGTGGTTAAGAACGCTTCATACCTGATGAAGAAAATCACTAGCCAGTACGGAAGCCACATGATCACAAGTACCACCAAGTTGACCAAAATCATCACTGTAGCTCGCCAATTAATGTGCAAGGTAGCAGCTGTATGTATAGACATTACTCTCCTCGCCCTTAGGGTGAAGATGATCCTTGAGTAGCAGATCATCATCAGCAACATGGGCGGCAAGAACCCCATCCCTCCCAAGAGCCTTAAATAAAGGCTCATTCCTTTGTTTTCCACTGGGTTCACACAAAATATTTCCCCTTCCAGGGGGATAATTTCATAATGAATCCAAACAGGAGTGGTGAACAAGAGGCAAACTATACAAATTAACAGACAAGCCCTAACTATTTGCTTTGGGGAAATGGATACCACTCGCATTGGATGAATTATGGCAGTATAGCGGAGCAGAGAAATAGCTGACATGTTATAGAAGTCAGCAAAGGAGATCCATAAGGACAAGCTGTGATTAGCGACACACAGCAAGTGACTCAAGTGCCAGTTCTTGAAAAAGGAACTGCCAAACATCACCAGGAGGCTGTAGAGGAAGTAGAGGAGATCAAGAGCTACTATGTTGATGTAGAGGGGTTCGGTCAAGCGTGAGATGTGGCTGCCACTTTTTCTTTGGAGACCTCTGATGAGTACAGAGAGCAACAAAATGTTCCCTGGAATGCCCAAGAGGAAGAAGACAACATAAAAAACAACAAACACTGTCCTGCTGTAGGACAGGAAAAGTTCACTCAAGCTGGAGCTGGTGTTGTTCCTTGAACTGGAATTTGAGGCCATAGTTGCAGGAGCTCTTACTGTATCTGCCATACAGCTTATCAGTATTTTAGCTTTCCTTCTTCCCCTGAAAACAAAAAAGATTACAATGAACTGAACTCAAAACAGCAGAATTTGGGATAATTTCAGTCGTGAAGCTGTACCTCAGTATTCACAAAGTATTGGCTTTTTCAAGAGCTCTTTATCTGTTACATTTCCATCTACTCACTCTATTCCACAGTATTTCTTCAGCTATTTTTAATTAAGGTGTGTAGGCTATTTTTCATTTTAAGAGCTACTGTATATTCTGATTTGGCTTGCACACAGTCCCTGAACGTTTTGTATTTTTGGGTCAATGCAAAGTTAATACCTCAAAGAGAAAAAAAAATCTAAACATACATTTCATGAACAGAGTAGAGCCTCATAGAATATAAGGGTTGGATAGGACTTAGAGATGTAGTCCAATCCCTTGCCCAGTGCAGTTCTCTATCACTACAGCATCTCCAACTGATGGCACTCCAGCTTCTGTTAAAACGTCTCCAATGAAGAGGATTCTACAACCTCACAAGGCAATCTGTTCCTCTGTTGAAAAAGTCTTACCATTAGGATTTTTTTTCCAACGTCCAACCAAATTATACTTCCATGTTATTTAAATCCAGGTTCTTGTTCTGTCTTCTGAAACAATATTGAACAATTCTGTCCTGTCTTCTACATGATACCTGTTCAGATACTCCAAGAAAGCTATCACATCTCCCACCACCTTTTCTTCTCCATGCTAAACATACCCAGTGTGTCCAACCATTCCTTGGTTTTCCTTCCTTCTGTAACTACAGCTAGGGTGGTTTGAAGTGGTGTGATTTTACACAGAGTCATTCCAGCTCCAATTTTTGGAACAAAGTGGTACTGCACCATGGAAAAATGACTCTCACTTCAGTGCCTCCAATCAAACTATTAGGGTGGGTCTCATTACTTCACCCAGCTGTTTGGCTCCAATAAAAATAGCTTCTGCAGATGCTCATGCAAGAAAACAGAGTTGGGAATGATCTCTGGAGCCTAGAAATGGGGTTCTCAGTTCATTGATTTGATCAAATCAACCTTCCAACATCTATAGGAGCCTAAAGTTATGTGTAATTGTATCCCTAAAGAATTAGATCTTAGTCAAACATAAGCACCAAAATTAGTCAAACATAGAATTAATGGGACTTAAATTTTACTCTTGTATCATTCTTAAATTATATCTTGTATCACTTTTATATCTTGCATCATAGAACAAGAACTAAATTCCACCGTACTATATATTCAGAGCCTCGAGTCCAGCAAATTTATGTGGAATATACTTAATGTCAGTACTTAATTATAGCACACAATAGACCATCATCGGTGGCATCTATACTCTTTCTATCGAGAAATGCATTGTTTGTAAGAGACAGATCATATATGAGGGTCCAATATGGGCAACACAACATCTATTCTAAACTTGTTTCTACAACTTCTACCACCTTCTGGTTCTAATACATCACATTTTTTAGCAAAACGTATGTTGTGCTAAAGAACAGTGTTCACCAATTTCATTGGTATTAACTTGAAAATGAGTAACTCTGTTCTCATCATTTAACAACACACTGGTCTTTTGAAGCAAGGGGCCCTACCTCACTGCTGGTGTCTGGGCTAGGTACCACTAGAAGAAAGCCAAGAGGTGGGCAGGTTATGCTGCATTGTTCAGAAGCAATTTCTTTATGACTTGCCTTCACTTTTCAGTACCTCTACAGACTTATTTATATTCTTTTTAAACAACAACAAAATGTGCATGCGCACATGCACGCCCCCAGATGGGAATGCTGCTTTGTTGCTGCTGACAGTTATTACTAAGGAAAGCTTGCCTGTCAGCGGCACTCATTCATTTGCACAAGCAGGCAGGCAGCTCCTTTAGAGAGAGCCATGCATTTCATCATCTGGAAATAGGAATCGGTCTTCCAGCTGGAATGTAATCAGTCATTTTTCAAAGCTGATCGTCCTTGAGGGTTCAAAACTCAATAAAGAGTTGTTAGTTTGCTATTGGCATCTCCAGCTCCAGCATTAGCGTGGGTCCCACTTCAAGGGAACTTGTTTGGCAGAGACTCCAAAGACAACTGCATTCTATTTAGTGACATCCAGGAAAGGGATGGGGTTCTTAGCTCATCTTTGTGTAAGTAGTCCCATGGTATGTATACTCTCTCATGTTTATATTATTTCATGACCCAAAGGTTAATATAAAAGTTTAATAATTGTGTGTTGCATTAAAATGCAAGAAGTCTCCATGGGAGTATAGATTTTAGGCTGTAAAATCACACATCTTGTACATGCTAGGTCCTGTGTAGGCAATAAGAACCATATGATGGGTTTGGATCTGGCATTTGGTAATCCAGTGTTTTCAACTGTTATTAGTTATAACTCTAATTAGGATATCACTTTGGGGATTGAGTCTTTATTTTGCATGAATCAAAAACATGCCTTAGCACGACTGTGAAATAAATGATCTTCATTGAAATCCACATCAAGCTCTTTACATTCTTCCTTTTGCCTAATTCTGATTTTTAAAATGAAAACTGGAAAATGCATTTCTTCATTAAAAACTAGAGGCAGAGAACTGGAAACCAAAAGGGTGTAATTGGAGCATACAGGTGTAGAGATACAATCTGAATTCTAAATAAAAACTTAGCCATTTCCTTCCCTTAATATGGACAACCGTAGTCTGCTTAAAATATTTGCCTAGCAAATTGCAAGAATCCTTATCCTTGAAAATTCTATACCTTCTTAGTCCTTTTGTTACATTGCTTAGTTGTGCTTAGAAATAAGAAGCTATTCTTGCTATTTATCTTGCTCCCTTGGTGTCTCTTGTTTTAATTCCAGGCATGTTACTTATAACCGCATAGATCTGCATGGAACTTAAACATCTGACCTTCATACTTCAATTTTCCCCCCATACCTATGTTAACATTTCATGTCATCAGTAGTATATATGACTCTAGTATATAGTATAGTATAGTATAGTATAGTATAGTATAGTATAGTATAGTATAGTATTAGTATAGTATAGTATTAGTATAGTATTAGTATAGTGTATAGTACAGTATAAGTATAAGTATAAGTATAAGTATAAGTATAAGTATAAGTATAAGTATAGTATAGTATAGTATAGTATAGTATAGTATAGTATAGTATAGTATAGTATAGTATAGTCTATGTATATATATACTCTTTACTGCTTTTGCATTTTCCTGGTGCAGCCTGCAAGTTCTGGGCAAATCTAAACACGTTAAGCAAATCTTTCCTGATCAAGCCTGCCCTCCTGCTTCATACCTATTGTGTATGAGAGAGAGAAGATTCGTGCACCAGTTTCAGGAAAAAGATGCGATAATCTGTTTCACAAATGCATTGCTGAACAAAAGGGTTGCAAGGAAAGACAAAGGAAGCAGCATTCAGGAGCAGCACAAGTTAAGTGCTCCAGTAAAACTCTCACATGGAAAAGAACTACAAAAAGGCAGCTGTGGGGAAGAAGGATCAGTTGTATCTTGATCCTAACAGTGGACCACAAGCACTGGGCAGCTAGTGAAGGTGTGGAATTTGGGGGTCTTCCCTCAGGCCTTAAAGCTGTTAAGAAAAACATGAAACAAAGCCTCAGTAGCAGCCCTCATTGGGCGAGAGGCTGAGCTCTAAGTAAGTTGAGCATTAATATGGCCAGGTTTTTAAGAAGTACATCACTACGGTAGCATTACTGCTATAATGTTTTATTTTTTAAAAAAAAAAGCAAAAAGACTTGAGCCACTGATATTACTGCCTAGATGCTGGTGGTTTTGGTGGGAAGAAGAATGTTACCTAAATTCAAAAGATTGTCTCCTCCATTCTGTTTGTAATGACTGCAGGCTTCAGGTCTTTCCACAAACATTTTACAGAGTTGTCACTTTTTGCTAGTGGGGAGTACTGATGCGGACCTGGCTTTCTGAGTCTTGACATTTTAACAAGAAAAAAGCCATCGTGGAAATATATATCCTCAAGTCTTAATTAGCAGGTTCCAAAAAACTCACAACAGCACTTCCGGAAGGCTAGTGCCCTTGCCCTGAGAGCAGCCCAATGATTTCAGCTTTTAGTGGTGATGACAAAAGACAACGCGTTTGAAGGAACGTTGAATTAATATGCTGGAATGCTTGAATCTATTTAGACTGAAATGGCAAGTACTGTAAAGCTTTTTAGGGGAGGGAAAAAAAGATAATTGCACAATTTCACTGAGCAAACGCAATTCCATTATTCCACTTAGTTCAGATCCAGGCCACAGCAGTTAGGCGAACAGCTTATGTCAAGAATAGATAAAATACCAAATGCTGCAGTTTGTTCTAAAATTCCAGTGTAATTTGTTCAATTAGTCAGTTGGACCAATGCAGTCCTGAATCATCGTACAGTGATTTTGTAACCTAAGAAATTCTGACTGGATACCATCCAAAAGCAAATATTGAATATATTTGTACTTGAGATCACAACCATTGATCATCTATTTATATACTTAAGGTAAAATAGTTTATTTATAAAGTAAATATAGGCTAAGAAACGGAGATGAGCACCACCCCCTAGAGTCGGACATGACTGTGCAGTGGAAAACCTTTACCTTTTAATGTATAGACTGCCAATTTCACAAGGATTTGAGGTGGTTGATTTATTTTTATTTGAGTTATATAGCTGCCCACTTCACATATATGAGTCTAGGTGGCTTACTACAAGAATAATCAATAAAAGCAGTCAACACAATAATCTGAAATAACTAGGAAGCCCAAGTACTATCAGTTACCAAACTCTTGGAACAAGAATGTTTTCAAGGCTTTCTAAAAAGCCCAGAAGTGCTTTTATCTTGGACAGCCATGTGTTTCGAAGGGCAAGGGAAGTCACAGAGGAGGTGTGTTGTCAGGCCACTATCCTTCTTATCTCCTGTGGAGTGGGCATTTCTTCTCTTAAAGGATGCAGAGGGAAGTCCGAATGTGCGGAAGAAATGGTCCTGTACTTAACTGGATGCAAGCCACACAGTGCTTTCAGATCCACATGGAAACCAGTAACCAATGCAGTGATTGCAGCAACATTGCTAAATCTGTTACCCATTAGCAGTTGAACCACCATATATAAGCTGCTCAAAAAAATAAAGGGAACACTGAAATAAGACATCCTAGATCTGAATGAATGAAATATTCGTATTAATTACTTTGTTCATTACATAGTTGAATGTGCTGACAACAAAATAACACAAAAAGCAATGGAAATCAAATGTAAGCAACCCCTGGAGGTCTGGATGTGGAGTTACACTCAAAAATTAAAGTGGAAAAGAACACTACAGGCTGATCCAACGTTGATGTAATGTCCTTAAAACAAGTCAAAATGAGGCTCAGTAGTGTGTGTGGCCTCCACGTGCCTGTATGACCTCCCTACAACGCCTGGGCATGCTCCTGATGAGGTGGTGGATGGTCTCCTGAGGGATCTCCTCCCACACCTGGACTAAAGCATCCCTCAACTCCTGGACAGTCTGTGGTGCAACATGGCATTGGTGGATGGAGCGAGACATGATGTCCCAGATGTGCTCAATTGGATTCAGGTCTGGGGAACGGGCGGGCCAGTCCATAGCATCAATGCCTTCGTCTTGCAGGAACTGCTGGCACACTCCAGCCACATGAGGTCTAGCAATGTCTTGCATTAGGAGGAACCCAGGGCCAACCGCACCACCATATGGTCTCACAAGGGGTCTGAGGATCTCATCTCGGTACCTAATGGCAGTCAGGCTACCTCTGGCGAGCACATGGAGGGCTGTGCGGCCCCCTAAAGAAATGCCACCCCACACCATTACTGACCCACTGCCAAACCGGTCATGCTGGAGGATGTTGCAGGCAGCAGAACGTTCTCCACGGCGTCTCCAGACCCTGTCACGTCTGTCACGTGCTCAGTATGAACCTGCTTTCATCTGTGAAGAGCACAGGGCGCCAGTGGCGAAGTTGCCAATCTTGGTGTTCTCTGGCAAATGCCAAACGTCCTGCACGGTGTTGGGCTGTAAACACAACCCCCACCTGTGGACGTCGGGCCCTCATACCACCCTCATGGAGTCTGTTTCTGACCGTTTGAGCAGCCACACGCACATTTGTGGCCCACTGGAGGTCATTTTGCAGGGCTCTGGCAGTGCTCCTCCTGTCCCTCCTTGCACAAAGGCGGAGGTAGCGGTCCTGCTGCTGGGTTGTTGCCCTCCTACGGCCTCCTCCACGTCTCCTGATGTACTGACCTGTCTCCTGGTAGCGCCTCCATGCTCTGGACACTATGCTGACAGACACAGCAAACCTTCTTGCCACAGCTTGCATTGATGTGCCATCCTGGATGAGCTGCACTACCTGAGCCACTTGTGTGGGTTGTAGACTCCGTCTCATGCTACCACTAGAGTGGAAGCACCACCAGCATTCAAAAGTGACCAAACCATCAGCCAGAAAGCATAGGAACTGAGAAGTGGTCTATGGTCACCACCTGCAGATCCACTCCTTTATTGGGGCTGTCTTGCTAACTGCCTATGCTTTCCGCCCGTTGTCTATTCCATGTGCACAACAGCATGTGAAATTGATTGTCAATCAGTGTTGCTACCTAAGTGGACAGTTTGATTTCACAGAAGTGTGATTGACTTGGACTTACATTGTGTTGTTTCAGTGTTCCCTTTATTTTTTTGAGCAGTGTATATTGGACCAGTTGAAGCTTCCAAGTCATCTTCAAAACAACCCTATGTAGAGCATGTTACAGCAGTCTATACAGTGGGGCAAAAAAGTATTTAGTCAGCCACCAATTGTGCAAGTTCTCCCACTTAAAAAGATGAGAGAGGCCTGTAATTGACATCATAGGTAGACCTCAACTATGAGAGACAAAATGAGAAAACAAATCCAGACAATCACATTGTCTGATTCGGAAAGAATTTATTTGCAAATTATGGTGGAAAATAAGTATTTGGTCAATATCAAAAGTTCATCTCAATACTTTGTTATATATCCTTTGTTGGCAATGACAGAGGTCAAACGTTTTCTGTAAGTCTTCACAAGGTTGGCACACACTGTTGCTGGTATGTTGGCCCATTCCTCCATGCAGATCTCCTCTAGAGCAGTGACGTTTTGGGGCTGTCGCTGGGCAACACGGACTTTCAACTCCCTCCAAAGGTTTTCTATGGGGTTGAGATCTGGAGACTGGCTAGGCCACTCCAGGACCTTGAAATGCTTACGAAGCCACTCCTTTGTTGCCCGGGCGGTGTGTTTGGGATCATTGTCATGCTGAAAGACCCAGCCACGTTTCATCTTCAATGCCCTTGCTGATGGAAGGAGGTTTGCACTCAAAATCTCACGATACATGGCCCCATTCATTCTTTCCTGTACACGGAACAGTCGTCCTGGTCCCTTTGCAGAGAAACAGCCCCAAAGCATGATGTTGCCACCCCCATGCTTCACAGTAGGTATGGTGTTCTTTGGATGCAACTCAGCATTCTCTCTCCTCCACACACGACGAGTTGTGTTTCTACCAAACAGTTCTACTTTGGTTTCATCTGACCATATGACATTCTCCCAATCCTCTTCTGGATCATCCAAATGCTCTCTAGCAAACTTCAGACGGGCCCGGACATGTACTGGCTTAAGCAGGGGGACGCGTCTGGCACTGCAGGATCTGAGTCCCTGGCGGCGTAGTGTGTTACTGATGGTAGCCTTTGTTACGTTGGTCCCAGCTCTCTGCAGGTCATTCACTAGGTCCCCACGTGTGGTTCTGGGATTTTTGCTCACCGTTCTTGTGATCATTTTGACCCCACGGGGTGAGATCTTGCGTGGAGCCCCAGATCAAGGGAGATTATCAGTGGTCTTGTATGTCTTCCATTTTCTAATTATTGCTCCCACAGTTGATTTCTTCACACCAAGCTGCTTGCCTATTGCAGATTCAGTCTTCCCAGCCTGGTGCAGGTCTACAATTTTGTTTCTGGTGTCCTTCGACAGCTCTTTGGTCTTCACCATAGTGGAGTTTGGAGTGTGACTGTTTGAGGTTGTGGACAGGTGTCTTTTATACTGATAACAAGTTCAAACAGGTGCCATTACTACAGGTAATGAGTGGAGGACAGAGGAGCCTCTTAAAGAAGTTGTTACAGGTCTGTGAGAGCCAGAAATCTTGCTTGTTTGTAGGTGACCAAATACTTATTTTCCACCATAATTTGCAAATAAATTCTTTCCGAATCAGACAATGTGATTGTCTGGATTTGTTTTCTCATTTTGTCTCTCATAGTTGAGGTCTACCTATGATGTCAATTACAGGCCTCTCTCATCTTTTTAAGTGGGAGAACTTGCACAATTGGTGGCTGACTAAATACTTTTTGCCCCACTGTATGTGAGTAGGAGTCACTGTTGTCAAGACATCCTGGTCCAAGGTGGCCCATAATTGGCACACCAGCCAATGCTGGGCAAAGATCATTGTGATCTCCACCTGCTGCTCTAGCAGAAGCCATGAATCCAAGAGGACTCCCCAATCACAGACCTGCTCCTTACGGGGGCTTGTAAGAGCTAAGGTCAGAGATGAAATAGAGCCAGATCCATTGCCAAGTAACCGTAATTCCATTTTGCAGGGTTTTAATCTAAACGTATTTGACCCCAAAGGCCCTTACAAACTCCAGGCTTTTAATGGCATCCCCAATTCAGCATTTCAATCCAAAGATGCTGAACAGGAGCGTTACTCTTTAATATATTCAAAGAAAATTAAAAGTTACTGTTCCATCCAAAACGTCAGAAGATTTTGACCGTTGCTTACTCCATTTCTAATCAATGTGACAAATGGTTCCATAGAATTTACAGCTTCTCCTAAGCTATATATACTTCTGAAACCAGTGTCTTTTGGAAAGCCTGAAAACAACACTCTTTTCATACCTCTATTTGATTCTGAAACCAGGTTGCTTGATCTCAAAATGTGACTCTGCGTTTAATATGGACTTGGAATTAATTTTATGCATTAGATTTGAAGAGTGTGAGACTTTAAAGCAGTGTTTCTCAATCTCAGCAACGTTAACATATGCAGACTTCAACTCCCAGAATGGAAGCATGTTGGCTGGGGAATTCTGGGAATTGAAGTCCACACATCTTAAAGTTGCCAAGGTTGAGAAATACTCCATTAAAGAATTGGCAATTTATTGGGTGATGAGAATACAAACCATGTGGGACAGAGATCATCATGACAGATGCCCCCTACACTCCTCTATCCATTCTTATTCATGAACTGTTTTTGCTTGAAGCAGAGCTTTTTAAAAAGAAAAAGGCCTTGAGGCCTTTGAGCTTCTTCTGTGAAACAAAAGAAAGAGATTTAACCTTTCTAATAGAGAGGCCCTGCAGACTATCTATAGAGGAAACCAAAGAATTGGTCAAGCTACTGTATAGGAGAGCAGAATGGCTGAGAGAGTGAGAAACAGTCAATTGGGAAGTAGCGTTCCTTCCATATCCTTGGAAGGCAAACCAGGGATGAAAACTAGAGCTTTCACGCATATACAGCCAGAATATTGTGCAGGAAGCCTAAAACATGAGCGGAGTGATGCTTAATTGTAAGCATAATCCTACAAGAGCTTTGATACTCACAAGAGTAAAAGTAGACAACATAAAAATCCAAATAAAAGCCCATTTTTTATTTCTAACCCCAATATTGCAAATATACAGAAAAATACCAGTACAAATTTATAATATAGCCAGGCATATTTACAAAACTCTATACATGGCTCCTTTGTGTATCTTTTGTTTGTTGCCTCAGACTGTACAACTTAGGAAATTCTGTATAGAGGAGTACTATTGATAATGGCTTTTGGCTACATAACATTCCACAGCCATCCCACAGATGGAATGGAGATCTGTTTTTGCAACAAGAATGGTCTGCCTCACAGGCACATCAGGAAGACAATAATGCTTCAAAGCGCATGCAATGGCAACACTGCTATGGTTGCTATGTTGCCTGGGCAACACTTACAAAACAGTGAGAAATATGTCACATTATCTACATATTCAACACTATGGGGGGAAGACAACCACTGTCCAGGGCAGCAGATGTGTAGCAGTCATAAGCCTCTGATTTACTGGGCAAATTTCAGTTTTTTTTGCATGTTCTCACTGCATCAGTCAATGTACTCTTTTCTTGAGAGAGAGGCGGCCAACAGAAATGAGGCAAATGAAGAGGTCACAGGCCTGAGACAGAGAAATACCCAGTAACAAGGTTTCTAATCCCGTCAGAGATGCCTTAATACACAGAGAAAGTTGACATATACTGGAAAGAGGAAGTAGTCATTTATTACATACACATTGTGCTGGAGAAGGTCTTACTATCTCTATGACAGATTTTCTCCTACATTTCAGATTTCAGTCATCACATCCAATTCAGTAGAGCAATATGATTCTACACAGGGGAGATATGCACAAGTTTAAATAGTTTTAGAGTGTGACAAAGGCCTAATTACCTTTTAGTTCAAGATCTGGTAACCATGAATTTTAAGGAACATCGCTGCACTGTACACAATTTCTTAATATACCAGCTGTGCTTCTGCACTATCCAATACTGTAAGCAAATTCCAATACTGTGGAATTTTTTATGTGGAACAGGTCTTCCAGGAATAGACATTTCTTCCTACCATTTCTCTTGGCTTAGGAGTATTCCTGTTGGTGCATTTATTTTCTCATTGGGGATCTTAAAAATTACACCAACAATCTGGAAAGATTACTGCTCTGGGACACAATCACGTTATGCAATGGTACAATGGAAGAAAAGGGATCTTGTCAGAAACCAAAGTAAGGCCACATGAACTGAGAGGAAGGGGGGACAAATTCAAGACCACCACTTGCTTTCAGGTTTCTCACTCTCATTTTATTACTGTCAAAGGAGAGTTGGAAAGCATTATAACTTTAGTAGCCTACTCTATCTGGAAGTACCAGCTAGCTTTTGAACAGCTAACAAATCCTAAATGATTTGATGCAAGTCACCAGTGACAGCTAACTGTGTATCTCAGATTAAGCTCACTCTTAATGACTGCATGAAATAAAAGATAAACGATAATGAGGCAAATATTAAATAATTCACCACCAAAGAATACCAAAGATGGTCATTAGCAAATAGGAATGTGTGTTAGATCAGGATGCGATCTTGTAACATGTAACATTGCTGATATTTGCAATTACCTGACTTAGTGCAATACAAGTATTTGTTTACCTTCTAATGCTGGCCTGCATTATTGAGCAAGCTCAGTTCCTTCCAATACACTTTTTGTCAGCCCCGAGTCTTTGCATATTCCCCACCCAACAGCTATGATTCCCAATGCTGTGATAGCAGCATCTCAAGTATCGAAACCCTGGGAAGAATATCTCAAGTGCCAGACCTCCATGTGCCTGGGATGTGATGCTATGACAAGTCTTACACAGAAACCTTGAATGGACATTTTCTGCTGGTATGACCCTTTTCCAGGTAAGACTGAAGAAAGGAAATAGGTTGGTGAACATCATCATGTGAAACACCCTGGGATCCAGATTTAGAACTGAACTAAAAACCGTATGTTCTTTTCCATTTTTTTTTCAATAGTTCCATTTGCCAAGCCCAACTCACAAATGAGGAAAGGTCAATCACAATTATTTATTTCGAAAGAAACTGAAATTATAGCTGAAACAAATCTTGTGGGTGTAGTCCTTTAATGAAAGGATAAGTAAAACCATCAATAACCGAGGGTAAATGCCTATGAAAATTCCTTTGGAGTGCAATTAAAAGGATTCCCATCTGTTTTATAAATGAGGTGGACAACATGCCGTTTGGTTTTTTGCAGCTTCATTATCACTCTGAATGCAATAGCTGAAACTGGTAGCGGTTTCCTGATATTTTGAGGCAAGCACACGATATCTGTAGTTGAATCCCTAAAATAGGCTTAAAATATTTTTAAAACATAGAATCCCCCCCAACATTTTCCCCCAAATTAAGGGGGGGAAAACCTCAAACTTCAACTTCAGCAACTGTGCATTACTGTCTGCACGCTGCAGCTCTCCGCACCACCATCAGTGGGGAAAAAAAGCTCACCGTTGCTGCAGTTGGTTTTATCCCACTGGGTTTCAGCAACTGAGAAAACAACACTCACCTGTGGAATAGATTCCTCCCCTTCCATCCCAACATGCACCCCAAATATGTTCTGGAGGATTAAAGAACCTCCCAGAGCACATATGGAAAGTGCAGGAGGGAAGCAATGGAGTTGTCCCACTGGAAAAGCAGAAGTCTGCTCGCATAAAATCCAATGTTGCCAATTGGCCTGAAATGCTTTCACACTGTCAACGGGTATTCTAGTAAACCAGTTTCTAATTAGACTTCAAGATGGTTTGAACTAAGTATTGTGAGGATTTGATTTCCATTACTCTCTGTTTAAAGAAAACCAAGTGTATGATTTCACAAGAGTGTTACAACAGTTAACTGTACTGATACACAGGGATCCACAATAGTAAAGTGGTGCTAAAGTGGCCAGTCTATTGCTTTCCAGAAAACAGTAAAAAGGAAAATATTGAAAACTTCATAGTGCTGCCTGCAAGTAACAAGAGTTTCCTTCAAGAGACTGATCTAATGTATCTAATTTAGTACCTAAACAGGTAACAATCTAAATAACGTATTTCTAACAGACCTGTACTGCTTACTCTTACAATTTTTAAAAATTACCTCTTCCCCATCCAGAACTGTGTAGTTTGTTTTTGAATTTATGGCAGTACACACGCTGATTTCACAGTTTAGTTCCTTGGAATCATAGGATTTTGGGCCGCAGACTTAATTCAAGCCTTGGAGTCATCCTTATGTTACTCAGTATACATCTACCCATTTGATTACACTTTAGATAAAACAAAAATAAAATGCATTTTGGCACACAGCCCATTGTGATGCTGGTTAATACCCACAATCTCTGCCTAGCATCTCATTGCTCTGTTTGCTAGGAGTGCTGCCACACTAAAGAGCTTCAATGCAATTTTATCACAGTGTTGGAGTGCAGTATGTTCCCCATTTGGGAATTTGGGAGTTTCTTCGAGCAGCATAGTACATTGTACCTAGTAATGCTAATATTTAGTGAAATCCTTATTTCACATTCCTATTAGTTCTCCTTTTAGAGCTGGAAAAATCTGATTAAAATAAAATTATATTTAAATTAAACAGCTTTCCTTCTTCATTCCTCAGAGTTACAGAACTTTGCCCTCACCCTTAAAAATCTAATGCAGTTCTTGCAGCTCTGTTGGTTTTAGACATTTGATAGAAGCAAAAGGAATACAGAATCCCTCAGATATGGGAAAGGCATCCATATCGGAAGTAAAATGGACTGTTGGCATTCATGCCCTCCTACAGCAGCAGCCAAACCCACGAAGTATCCAATCCTAGTGAGAATATCACTACTCCAACAAGTCCTGAGCAGAAAGAGAAAGAAAAAAATTACATTAGTATCTTGAATTAAGGATTTCTCTCAGGCTGGCTGTGGCAAATGTAAGCCAACCGTTCTCTAAAAACAATTCTTATCCCCATTGACCCAGAAAACATACTGTGTTTTGAAACTGATATATGCTAAACAGCATAGAAAGACAACTCACAGTTGTCAGGTTCTCAGCTAACCAACACTACCTAGAAAGGTGCATGCTTAGGGACGCAATCACTTGCCTCATCAGAATCATCGTGGTAACCAGTTTTACTGGCATTGGGTATGTCAAGTCCTTCAAAGCCATTAGCTTCTGCATGTTGCTGCAGGACAGAATACCGGTGAACCAGAAATCTAGGAGTATGAAAAATATTGATGAAAGAACTATTGTAGATTTGGTTAAATCGGTTTAGATTTCTTTAAGGAGAGGTGAAAGTAGAGATCTTTAGGAGGACTTAGTATATGAGCTGCTCTTACTGATACTCAATTTCTTCAGTAAGCTATTTTACAGTAACAATGAACCAAAAAAAGGGGAAGGGATAAAGCCATATCTTCAAAAGTAAATGATAGAAACTGGACAGTGTGGTTGGAGAAGTTACTAAGCCTAGAACCAGTGCCATTAATTTAAAATTAATCACCAAGTAAACAGTGATTATCATTATAGCAGTGGTTCTCCAACTCTGTGATACCATGCTCTCCCTAAATGATAAGCAATCCCCCCTCCATACAACTAGGTAACAAATTAAAAAATTAAAAATTTCTGTGATTGGTAGATGTTTCTGACAGATGGCTAGACCTCCCTAAAATCTGATCTGAGCTTTATTCCTGCTCTGTCTATGTGAACCTCCTGTGAGTTTGCCCAGGCAAAACAGGAGTGAATTTTGTCAGTGCGCTGACTTTGCCTATGTAAGCCTGTCAGCTTAAAAAAAAAATCTGTCTTCCCCCCAGGTGCTCATCATCCCCCCCCACCCAATTTTATGACTGTCATTGATCTGAACCTAGAAGCAGATTCTTCTAGATTCTTCACAGCAGCCTAGCCTCGTATTTGGAACAATCAGCTGGCTCAAAGTGCACAGAGGCTACCTTCCCCACTGCTTTCATTCAATCTCAGAGCCCAATTCTGGAAACAAACAAAAACAATGACTGCTTTGGAGAGGAGGAAAAAAAGGGAAGAGTTTAGCAGCATCACTAACACCCAGTTTATAGGAACACACGTCTTATTTCTTCTCATATAAGGATGACTTTGCTACCAATACATTTCAGTCTAGTTCTATTGCTTCCACATCTGTGTAACAAAGAGAGCATAATATCTCTGTGCTGTTTTTTCTATACCCCTTTATAAAACTTATTTTGTCATTCTCCACTCTGAGGCTCACCTTCCCCCACAGACATATTTCTTAATGATGACTACTCCAGCGACAGCAGTGATGAGCATCAAGGCAATTACAGCCAGAATGACTGGAGTAGAGTTGGAAGACGCATTCTGTAGAAAGAAAGCACAAAACTATCTAAAGCTTACGCGACACATTATTAGATACAAGACCACTGTAGTTACAAAGTGCCTTTTATAATGATCTTTCTGGCATATCTCAATTTCTCCTTACCAAAAGGTCCTGCAGTCTTGTCTTGCATGGAGCAAAGATTTGGAAAAGCAAAAAGAAATTACTTGTTTTTGAAAAAAGAGTGAAGCCCTTTGCAATTAGATTCCCTCAATCAAAATGCTAATCACAGTTTCAGCAGCTGGTCTGTAAAGCTCATTTATCACAATGACTGCAGAAAACTGAGGTTGATAGCATCAGAAAATTTTATGAAAAATACTTCTTGAGCATTAACTATTAACTGCCAGCATCTCCCCTCCCCCCCCCTTTTAGACAATGTTAGAAGGTTCTCTCTTATCCTCTATAACAGAGCTTTCCAAACTTTTCATGTTGGTGACACACTTTTTAGACATGCATCATTTCGCGACACACTCTTACAGCAGGGCATAATTTCATGACACACTCTTACAGCAGGGCACAAGGCAGGCACTAGGACCTGCGCAAAATCCTGGCAGGGCAGGTTTGGAGGCAGCAAGGCACAAGGCAGGCACTAGGACCTGCGCAAAATCCTGGCAGGGCAGGTTTGGAGGCAGCAAGGCACAAGGCAGGCACTAGGACCTGCGTGGAATCCTGGCAGGGCTCGGAGGCAGCAGCAGCCGGGACACACCCGCGACACATCCAGACACTGCAGCCGACACACTAACGTGTCCTGAGACACAGTTTGGAAAGCTCTGCTCTATAACTATTCCAGCAGTTTTTTTTTTTAACCTACCAGCTGGCTTGAGCTCAAGTAGTTGCTTGTACACTTTTGTTTCAGATCTGTCTCTTTACGTTTGGGATTCTTCCCACCTACACATTTGTCCCCTGGAATCTTCCGATACCTGAAAAGCAAGAAACATTTTAATAGGTAATTTTCTTTTAGTGAGTGACAGCATCCCAAGCCAGCAAAGATTAGTTACTTATTTCATGCCAGTTCCTCAGAGGGAAGTTGAAAAGTAACTGATTAACCTTGAATTGTCTCAAGACCTACAACCACCACCACCCAGCATTCTTTTAGGACTGGCCCTCCAAAATGGTATTTAAACAATGAACAGGATGGCATGTAAACCATGACTGCTCTTATCAAGCTCTTTGCTCTAAAAATATTTTAGCAGTAGAACTTTTGAGTCAATACAACATACAAGCCAGGACAGTTTCACCCAGAAAAATAGCCTTTTCTAACCTCATATCCTCCAATGTGCTAGGATTATAAATCTTTATACCCCCCTCTCTCAGGAAGCCTCCCCAATGAGTCTCAGCCTGCCTAGAGCTGGCAGTCATTCTCCATTTCTGGACCTGTCCTGTGTCATCTGTTGCTGTGGGGTCTCTCTCTCTCTCTCTCTCTCTCTCTCTCTCTCTCTCTCTCACACACACACACACACACACACACACACACTTAGGCTGTAAATTCTCCCTTCTGGCTATACAAACTTTAGTCAGCACAAAAAGGTGGGGTCATTTAAAAGCAGCAGGGAAGGGAGGGTCTGCAAGGCATTCTTTTCCAGGCTCAGACAAACCATTTCCTACCACAGGCATCCCCTGATCCCATGGGATGTTCTTATTGGGTCAGGTTATAATTTATAGAGGAGGGTGCTGTTTTACAGAGCACTATGGGACCCTAGAAGATGATCCACTTCCCAATAGTTTAAACATATTTACATTGGGCCAGTCACTCTCTCTCAGCCCAACTCACCTCACAGGGTGGTTGTTGTGGGGAAAATAGGAGGAGGAAGGAGTATTAGGTATGTTTGCCGTCTTGAGTTATTTATAAAAATAATAAAGGCGGAATAAAAATTAAATAAATAAATTTATAAAAGGATCCACAACACTAAGGCCATCTTCCAGCAAGAGTATTCTCTTGCTGACTAAGGGCATCGATTTGCATGCTACTGCTAATGCATTAGAATCTTACCCGCTGGTCTTTAACAGCTCTTGCTTCCCATACAAGCAGAACTCCAAGTCATGACCCTTCAGCTCTGGCTGCTCCACACATTCAGACTGGTTTTCTGGGCGGAAATAGCCAAAATCACTAGAGCCAAAACAAACAAACAAACAAATACATAGCGAGAAAAGCCACTGACCTCATCTGAAACATGTACACATGTTTACACAAATATTTACTGATATTTAGCTTATGTGGAAAGAAGACTGGAAAGATTTTGATTGCTATCATGATACTTATGGTTATACAAATATCTGCAATGGGGAAAGGTGATTGTTAAGATGCTTTACCATAAATGTAATGCGCACACACACACACATGCATACCCATTATGCTATTCCCTTTCAAAATAAGTAATGAAAGGTTTTTAGGTGGCAGGGATTACAAGCATAGCAAGCAGGGGAGGATATAAAGATGACAAGTGTTCTTGCTTTCTGTCAGTCTCTCAGCTATAGTCTTCTAGTTGATGGTGCCTTCCCAACCCAGTATGAAGATGGTGTTCCTGAATGCCAGGTTAGGAAATGATAAAATTATGATAACATTCAGGATCTGGCTGTGCACTATCGACCTCACCTAACGTGTATTACAGAGATCTGGTTGGAGGAAAAGATGAAATGATATTGTCCCTGTTCTCTTTGCCATACTTGTCTGGGGACAAAAAGTCATAGTTGCTTCACTTTATAATGATTCAATTCCCAAAAAAAAGTGCCCTGCTCAAAAACCTAGGAGTTTTGAATGTTTGTCCTTGAGCATAAATGTCCAGAACAAAATGAAGATTCAACTGAACTACAGGTAGTCCTCGGTTAATGACAGTAACTAGGACTGGAATTTCTGTCGTTAAGTGATGTGGTCATAAAGTGCAACATCACGTGACCACATTGCTTAGTGACGGCAACCCCACCACTCCTCATTCCATCGTTAAGTGAGGATCGCGGGTCATTAAGCAAGTCCCAGGTGGTGTGCAAGCAGGCCAGCAAGGCGTGGCACGAGTGCGGCAGGGCTGGGGGTGGCTGCTGCCGGGAAGGGGAAGGTGCGCGAGTGGCCTGCTAGGCGTGATGCAAGCGGCTGCTGCCAGACAGGGGAGGGGAGGGTGCCCAAGTGGCCCGCAAGGCACGGCATGAGCATGGTGGGGCCAGGGTTGGCTGCTGCCAGGCAGGGGAAAGTGCGAGCGACTTACTGGAGTGACTTGCAACCTTCCCTGCTGGCTTCCCCATTGACTTTAAAAAAATATTGACAAGTTGCAGCCATAACGGAGAGCATATGATTCAGATATTTTGTGCAGAAGCCTTCTAGTGCCATCTCAAACAAACCTATTAATAAAACCTGGTAATCACAACCAGATTCTACCACAACTTTTACTGTTTGCTCTAGTAATCTCTAGTGTCTCTTTCTGACACACTAAGTGTATTATGAGGAAGTCACATTGCTTTCTCTATTTCACCAGTGCTCCCTCATTGCAGTAAATTTTGTAGTTTGGACTATAACTGTGTTATGCCATGTCATGGACACAGGGTGGCAGAGTTCACACTTATTTATTTATTTATTATTGGAATGTACTATATCATACTGTACGGGGCGTGGTGGCTCAGCGGGTAAGACGCCAGACTTGTTGATCAGAAGATTGCAAGTTCGGAGGTTCGAATCCCTAGCCCTGCATGCGGAGTGAGCTCCCGCACTAGCTCCAGCTCTTGCCAACCTAGCAATTCGAAAGCACGCAAATGCAAGTAGATTAATAGGTACCACTTCGGTGGGAAGGTAACAGCGTTCCGCGCGCGTCATGCCGGCCACATGACCGTGGAAGCGTCTTCGGACAATGCTGGCTCTTTGGCTAACAAACGGAGATGAGCACTGGCCCCTAGAGTCGGACACGACTGCACAAATGTGCGGGGGGTACCTTTACTTTACTACTATATCATACTAATGTGATCAGTGTGGTTCTAACTTACTATGATTTTTGAACCCAGCCACTGTAATTTATAAAACATGTATAGCTTAGCAATTAGATCAGAACCAGGCCACTATGATTTGTTCAACAATCAGCGATTAAAACAAAGCATGTTTTATTGCTATACGTGAATCAAGACATTGTTTAATGTCTGAAGAGTAATAGGTCACCAATGACACGAATCAACTTCCCCAATGGCAATGGGGCTGGATTCTGCTATCACAGCATGAGAAGGTAAAAAAGACTTGAAGATGGCAATAAGAAGACTGACAGAGAGTTCTGATGACCCAATGGAGCAGAACAGAGGAAGCAAAAAAATGGGGAGCAACCCCAGAGGTGTGGGGGGGGAATAGCAAAGAAAGCAACACAGTGTCACCGGTAGAGTTCAACCACAAGGCACAAATCCAGACCCTGAGGCAGAAACTGTGCCATTATTGCTGCCTAAGGGCAAGCTCTAGTGGTAAAATGAAGAGGTAAAAAAGTAAGGGCTCTGACCATTCATAACATTAAAAAAGACCAAGAAAGGAAAAAGCCACTCTAAGCATCTAATGAAGTTCACAAAAGCAACTCATGAAAGCTTATGCCTTTTAGTAAAGTCTGTTAATTGGAAAAGGTGCTACCAGACTCCTCCTGATTTTTAGCATACCAAAGAAAGTCATCTAATGTGCAAACACAGATCAATGGCTGCTTAGTCACAATGTAGTCCCGGCCATTTTTACAGACAGAGGATTTCCGAAGGCGTCGATATTCCTCCTTGTAGCCTAGTATGCATCCATCTGTGGGGTCACTGGTATTGCTGGAATGAGCCAACCACTTTGTATAGTCCTTCTCTTCACCTGAGGAAGGAATAAGGGCCAGATTTCTAAGACTGCCAAAAGAAACTAAAAAGAGTAATAAGTGGTTTTCCTGACAATTTTGAATTCTCCACAAAGTTTTAGAGTGAGGTATTACTGGAGTCTAAGGGAACTGTGTAGTTTTTCCAGCTGAAAGAGCGTTTGCAAAACTACATCTCATGGCCCTGCATTTGCAACACACACTAATCAACAAAAAGGAGTAAGGGGAGAAATCTCTGTTCCCCTCTCCAGTCGATTTAAGAGAAGAAAGATGGAGGAAATGTGTTTTGTAGAATGAGATAAATAGGAATAGTCTAGAGATAGCTGGACTATTTATCTGTGTCCTTACACTGGGCCTGAAAAGTTGCCCAAATTCTTCAACAGCTTTCTGAAAAATTCAGATTTTCAGAGTTAATTCAATATGCATTTTGAAATTATCTTGCCGACCTCTGAAATTATCAGTGTTTGGTGAACTGTAGCTGGAATCACAGACATAGTCTCAAATATGCAGAGAGCTAATTCGAAAATGGAGTTACAGGTAGTCCTCGGGTTACGATGGCAAATGGGATTGGGATTGCCATTGCTAAGCGATGCAGTCATAAAAGTGCAACGTCACATGAACTCATTTCTTAGTGATGGCAATCCAGGCAGTCCTGGTTGCTGTTGTAACCCCAAGATGCACAGGTTGTTAAGCAGGAAGCAGCAGGAGTCTCAGGCAAGGAGCGCGGGGGTGCCTCAGAGGAGTGGGGGAGGCCTGGCGCATGCCACGTACAAGTTGGGGGAGGGTTGCTGCAGTCTGGCAGCCGAGGGAAGGAGAGCGCGGCACAGTGGGAACGCAGGGAAACCGAGGAGAGGAGGGCACAATACGGTGGGAGTGCAGGGAGGCTGAGGGAAGGAGGGTGAGGCACAGTGTGCAGGAAGGCCCGGGGGGGGGGGCTTACCAGAGCGACTTACAACCTTTCCTGCCGGCTTCCCCATTGACTTTGCTTTTGGGAAGCCGGCAGGGAAGGTTGCAAATGGTGATCACGTGACTGCAGGACGCTGCAACCGTCATAAGCGTAAGCTGGTTGCCAAGTGCCCAAATCGCGATCACGTGACTGTGAGGGTGCTGGGACAGCTGAAACTTCAAGGACCAGTTGTAACTAACACTTTTTCAGCACTGTCGCAATTTCGAACAATCGCTGAACAAGTGGTTGGTAAGCGAGGACTACCTGTATTCTAATTTTAAAAGGTGCTGAATCACATCAACAGCCTATACAAGATGTTCCAGTTGAGTTACTCTTCTGATTCACAAAGCCATGATAGTGTGTGGCTGCTGATACTTCTATTAGTAGTAAGATCACTCACAGTCCCTGTTGAGGAGATCATGGAAGTCAATGGTATACGAGATCCACTGGCGAGATAAGAAGCTCTCTCGAAATCCCCAGATGCTAATGTTCATTGATTTTGCTCCTGGTTCTGATGCCAAACCAGTGAAAAAGATGGGTTCCTCACTGAAAACATAGTTGTGCCAACACTGTCCTTCATCTGTTGAGAACCTAAAATAAACCAGGGCTGCGGTTAATTTAAGCTAATCAGACTAATTTCGTAACTATCCCTAATACGAGACCTGATGGCTCAGGGCAAAAAATGTGGAAACATTCAGGGGAAAAAAAAAACCAAGCACATACACACAACAACCTTCTTTTTTTGGGAGGGGAGGGGGAGGAGATAGTGAAAAAATAGATTTCCTCTCAAAAAATAATCTTCCTTTTTTCCTCAAGAACTCATATCTTCACAAGACATTATTACACCAAACTATATGCTCAACTGGTGACTTAGTGTACACCAACCATGACTGCCACTTCTTTTCTTCCTTACACCCTTTTTCCTGGGCTTTTTGCTTGGATATAATTCCAGGTCCAGTATATTAACTTCAAACTGAGCCCCTTGTTCTGGGGAGCTTATTTCTGAAATAAGATTACACATTATGTTGCAATATGTCTATGAAGGTTCTCAGTCATCCAGGTGGAATTGTCTGTAGCTTGAATCATGTCAACTGGATTTCTATTTTCTCAGTGGAAACGTTTCGCTCCTTATCCAAGGAGCTTCTTCAGTCTGAGCAAAGTTAGTAAGGGAATCCTTAAATAAATGGATTCCTTGACCCCTCTCTCAAACCACCTATCTTCTCTGTCTAGAGAGGGGTCAAGGAATCCATTTATGCCAACTTGGAAAATCCTTCCTTGAATAGAGGTGGGGGCCTCAGGCACAATCTTTCCCCTATTTTCCTCCCTGCTTTGTCTTCTGTGCCTAGGAAGATTAAGACCATTTCGCAAGCTCAACAGCACCATGGTGATCTTAACGATCCTCCTTTAGATGATAAAGGGACTTAGAAATAACATCTCAAAATAACCATGACCTAGCCCCAGGTGTAAGGTCACACAGCCACCTAGAAACATATTTAAGGATTCCCTTACTAACTTTGCTCAGACTGAAGAAGCTCCTTGGATAAGGAGCGAAACGTTTCCTCTGAGAAAATAGAAATCCAGTTGACATGATTCAAGCTACAGACATTATGTTGCAATCTTTTTTATCTAAGCCTGGCTCTTGTCTTTTTTCATACATTTCATACATTCTAGTCTCAGAGCAATCCAGTTTGACATTATACTAAAAAAAAATTCTTTTTCAGTAAGCTGCTGTAACTAGTGATGTGGAGGCCAAGAAGCAAACAGTGAACTTCTTATGTCCTCCCACTAAATGAATATTAGCAAAACTCTTGCATACTTAATCCTGTTGACAAAATGAGTTTGTTCAACAGCCACTATGATGCCCCCAGAGTCCAAGATTGCATAGTGATGGGGACCTTCAAGTGTCCGTGTCCAGGTGTAGCCACCATCATCCGAAATGTAAACATCTGGGTTTGTTATTGAGATAGCATCTCCAACACTGCCTGCAACATAAAGCACATCACCACAGATGCTAATTACACCAGTTTTCTCATGAAAATCTACCACATGTATTTCATGTATTAGTCAAGCCCAGTCCCTTGCATCCTTTTACAGTGTGTCTCTCCTAATCAAGCAGGGAGAAAAAGCCAACCTAAGTTGGATCTGAAGATTATACAAGTCAGTGAAGGATCACAAGAAAAGTCTCTGCTCTTGCACATTATTTCATTACATATTATGTGTGCGTAAGATTAATTCATTACCATGAGCAATAATAATTCCAACAGCATTTGGTTCAGTCAGAGGTGTCATAGGTACATTCAGCTTCTGGGAGATGCTATAGGATGCATGAATGTGAAGGTTGCACTGTAAATATAAGATAATCCAAACAAGAATGAGGGACAAAATGCAAGTGCATCATGGATCTGATTTCATTAAACATAAAGCTAGCACAATTACTTGCCTCAATGCATCTGCCAATGTGGAAAATCTCTACTAATGCAAAGCCAAGGCAGACTAAGAATCAAAAACTCAAAAGTGAGGCAATTCATTCAGAACCTGTATGGTCCCAAGCAACTTTCTAATTTTATAGGATCAACAGTTTTCCATCCTCTCCTTTTGGCTTAATTAAACTCAACTCAGTATACCTTTTTTCAGCATTCTACTTTCCTTGCAAAATATTCCTAATACCATTTTTAACTTATTTTATTGCAAATTGTAGGCATTAACCTGTCTTGCATATGAACTAATACAACTACATAAGTCACCTTCCCACTGAGCAATTCCAAACACTGCTTAATATATTAATTCTGAACATGTAACATCTTAATACGAAGCCTTGATTTCAGTAAGTTAGTTCAGAGCTACATCTTTTGCTTGTCAAAATGTATTAAGTAACACCTCATTTTTGTTAATACATGAAAAAACAAACCTTTTCTTTATTTTTGGCTGTTGAGTCACATTTAGCATTTTCTGGTTTCCTCAGGTGTACCCACTCCCCTCCTTGATCAAAGGTAATCACCGACTGAATGGAATTATCTGATTGAAGAAAAGGAATAAATCCATGACTTTGTACGATACACTACAATCCATACAGCTTCCTCAGAAAATCTAAAATTTGATGTTTTTTGTTTTGTTTCCAGGCTATGCAAAAGGCACCATCCCAAGCATTTAAGAACTGTGAACTTTTGCAAACATTACTAAAAAGCTTTTTCTCTAGCAATTAGCCATGTTTTATTTTTTAAAGACAGATTGCACTTTAATTAAACTAAAGCAGAAAACAATATCTGAAATTTATTCAGGAAAATAAGTAGATAAAGAAACCAACCAACAAGCAAACCACCCTGTATTCTCTTGCAACAAAGAATGACCTTCCTTCAGTAGTTTCTTTTTACTAGTTTACAACGGCAACAGACTGAAGGTCCTAGAGCAGGGCCCTTCTCAGAGACTGGTTATGTTGTATGACAAGGCACTTTATATCCCCTGAGCTAAATCAGCACCTAATCATTCATTTCTCAGCAAATGGGGAAGGAAACAAGACGGGAGCACAGCTTGTCCTTACAATCATCCCTATGCTTAGGAGCAATTTTGCCAATACAGTGAGGCAAAAAAGTATTTAGTCAGCCACCAATTGTGCAAGTTCTCCCACTTAAAAAGATGAGAGAGGCCTGTAATTGACATCATAGGTAGACCTCAACTATGAGAGACAAAATGAGAAAACAAATCCAGACAATCACATTGTCTGATTCGGAAAGAATTTATTTGCAAATTATGGTGGAAAATAAGTATTTGGTCAATATCAAAAGTTCATCTCAATACTTTGTTATATATCCTTTGTTGGCAATGACAGAGGTCAAACGTTTTCTGTAAGTCTTCACAAGGTTGGCACACACTGTTGCTGGTATGTTGGCCCATTCCTCCATGCAGATCTCCTCTAGAGCAGTGATGTTTTGGGGCTGTCGCTGGGCAACACGGACTTTCAACTCCCTCCAAAGGTTTTCTAGGGGGTTGAGATCTGGAGACTGGCTAGGCCACTCCAGGACCTTGAAATGCTTCTTACGAAGCCACTCCTTCGTTGCCCGGGCGGTGTGTTTGGGATCATTGTCATGCTGAAAGACCCAGCCACGTTTCATCTTCAATGCCCTAGCTGATGGAAGGAGGTTTGCACTCAAAATCTCACGATACATGGCCCCATTCATTCTTTCCTGTACACGGAACAGTCGTCCTGGTCCCTTTGCAGAGAAACAGCCCCAAAGCATGATGTTGCCACCCCCATGCTTCACAGTAGGTATGGTGTTCTTTGGATGCAACTCAGCATTCTCTCTCCTCCAAACACAACGAGTTGTGTTTCTACCAAACAGTTCTACTTTGGTTTCATCTGACCATATGACATTCTCCCAATCCTCTTCTGGATCATCCAAATGCTCTCTAGCAAACTTCAGACGGGCCCGGACATGTACTGGCTTAAGCAGGGGGACACGTCTGGCACTGCAGGATCTGAGTCCCTGGCGGCGTAGTGTGTTACTGATGGTAGCCTTTGTTACGTTGGTCCCAGCTCTCTGCAGGTCATTCACTAGGTCCCCCCGTGTGGTTCTGGGATTTTTGCTCACCGTTCTTGTGATCATTTTGACCCCACGGGGTGAGATCTTGAGTGGAGCCCCAGATCGAGGGAGATTATCAGTGGTCTTGTGTGTCTTCCATTTTCTAATTATTGCTCCCACAGTTGATTTCTTCACACCAAGCTGCTTGCCTATTGCAGATTCAGTCTTCCCAGCCTGGTGCAGGTCTACAATTTTGTTTCTGGTGTCCTTCGACAGCTCTTTGGTCTTCACCATAGTGGAGTTTGGAGTGTGACTGTTTGAGGTTGTGGACAGGTGTCTTTTATACTGATAACAAGTTCAAACAGGTGCCATTACTACAGGTAATGAGTGGAGGACAGAGGAGCCTCTTAAAGAAGAAGTTACAGGTCTGTGAGAGCCAGAAATCTTGCTTGTTTGTAGGTGACCAAATACTTATTTTCCACCATAATTTGCAAATAAATTCTTTCCGAATCAGACAATGTGATTGTCTGGATTTGTTTTCTCATTTTGTCTCTCATAGTTGAGGTCTACCTATGATGTCAATTGCAGGCCTCTCTCATCTTTTTAAGTGGGAGAACTTGCACAATTGGTGGCTGACTAAATACTTTTTTGCCCCACTGTATATGGACTTTGACCTCAAAGTTTCAAACAGAAGTTCCTATGCAGAAGTATTATCTTTCTGGCTTGAATAAAACATCATTATTGCCATATAGAATTTGCCAGCCTTACATTGCAGCTTGACATTTCTAGTCTGAATAAAACTTTTGATCACCATCTACCGAAATTGCTAGCCTTACATCAGTTTGGCACATGAATTTTATCTTCTTACTTTACACAAGTAATGTAAAAAGATTCAATTTTGAGCAGAAACCAAATTCTAGTCAATATGGCATAAACAATCACAGCCAGAGAGCTAATTAATTATGCCTAAGAGTTTTATAAAAGTAGAACTAGGATCAGTGCTTCACAAGAACATCTTCTAGATATATATATATAGACCGCGATGCCCTCCGAACGGTCACTCATGCCCTTGTCATCTCTCATATAGACTATTGCAATGCGCTCTACATGGGGCTACCCTTGAAGAATATCTGGAAGCTACAGCTGGTACAGAATGCAGCCACGCGGGCAATTTTAGGTGCACCAAGATCAGCACATACAAGACCTTTGCTTCGCCAGCTGCACTGGGTGCCGGTTTGCTTCTGGGTCCAATTCAAGGTGTTGGTTATTACCTTTAAAGCCCTACATGGCATGGGGCCAGGATACCAGAGGGACCATCTTATCTCCATAACATCGACCTGCCCCACCCGATCATGCAGAGGGGGCTTGCTACAGACCCCATCAATAAAAGAACTTCATTTAACGGGGGTCCGGGAGACGGGCCTTCTCTGCAATGGCGCCCGCCCTTTGGAATATCTTGCCCCCAGAGTTGAGGCGGGTTTCCTCCCTCCCGGCCTTCTGGAAAAATCTGAAAACCTGGTTCTGCCGCCTAGCGTGGGAGGGGAAAGGTAATAGCTCCTCCTGGGGGTGGTTAGCATCATAATGCCCTCCCCATTGTTTGAGATTGATTCGCCAGATTGGATTTTATACTTATTTATGTCATATTGATAATTGTAATTTTATATTTGTATTTTAATCTTAATTTTTATTGTAAACCGCCCAGAGTCCCCAGTTTGGGGGAGTTGGGCGGTCATATAAATTTAAATAATAAATAAATATTATGAATAGGAGTATTTGTTTCATTCTAAATGAAACTGTCTCCAAATATTTTAACCATTTTCTTAACAAAGTTCAGCAATTCTATAATCTTTCAGTGACTATTAAAGAAATCTGAAGGTGAAAACCCACCCTCTGAAAGCACACTAGTAATATAGATGCCTCGTAAGGAGGTTACATTGGTGAAGTCTGTCTCTCCCCCTGTGGTAGTATAGAGATGCCTTTCCAGAGACTTGGAGTATATGATGCCTTGATCATCAGAGGTGTAAATTGTTCCATGTCCAGTATCTGGAAAGGAAATAGCAAATTGAAAGGTGAGAATCAAAGTTTTACCAAAGACAGTTGTAAGTTGTATCATGATCCACCATCAAACTGTAGGTTACTAGAAAGCTCGTGCAGACAATCTGTATTTCAGAATAGCCTAAAGCCTGTTACAGTAGTCTAAATGAAGAACCACATGAAGTCTACCTAAGTAAAAAAAATGCTCATACAATGTGTTTGTTTAAACTAGCATGGGAAAGTAAGTTGTCTGGAAGCCCACATGTTTATATGCACTATACTGACACTGAGAACGGATTCTCAAAACAACAATTTGTAAATTTGCTGGAAATCCATTTACTAAATATGCAGTTCAAACACTTTTGTCTTAGGTAAAATCTTTGTGCCTATATAATGATAACTACATAAAAAAGCACTTTTCTTCTAAAATGCAATTCTGTAACCATAATCAAACAGGATTTGGATACATTGAAGTATACATCACCCATCTTGTATTCTCTCTCTCACCTCCAGGTTCATCTACATGCATGAACACCATGTCATCATTCGCTGCCAAAATAGAGTAAAACTGTTCTTGTCCAACAGAAGGAAGTTGAGCCATGTTCCATGTTTCACCTTCATCTAATGACACATGGATTCTCCTTGTATTAGTCTAGATAAAGCAAAAATGTACTTTTTTTTCTCTAGAAACATCCACATTCATTTATGAGGAAGCTATTCATAATATGAAACAACTGGAACATGTTTACAACGATATAGTGATTTTATAACATATTTAAAAAGTTGTTGTTTATTAAGCAATGACAAACTGTAAAAGAACTTACCCACTAGAGTAGTCTTGCCTGTGGGAAAATATAGCAACCAGAGGTGGGGCAGGCAAAGTGAAGCTAAAGCCTCCTGGGGCTTAGCTGGGCTTCAGGGCTGGTCAGTTCAGACAATCAAGCACCAGTGTGTGCTTGGTGGTGGCCGCTAGGTGGACAAGGGAGCCTTCAGCGATGGGGATGCTGGAATTATGGCTGATGGAAACGATACATGTGCACCAGAGAGTGTATTCTCCACTTCTGAAGCATAGCCTGTGCTTCCTGAATCTGAAAGGGGCTGGGAGTAGCCATTGGGGGGCCTGTCAAAATGTATGGAAGGAGGAATATATAAAAGGACCTGCGGCAGATGGGATACCTGGTAGGAAGATCCGGTAGGTAGCTGGTTAGCTCTGTGAGGGAGAGCAGGGCACAGACAGTAAAGAACAGTGCGTGTTGGTTATAAGGTGAGAACATTTGGCAGTTTCCACGCACCACAGCCAGGCATGATACTCGGGCAGTAGTGGGAGAAGTCATGCATATGATGTTGTATATCTTGGGAGGAACAGAGATACTGGCGCAGGCCAGGAGAACGGAAGAACCAGTGCAAATCAGCTGGTGCTGTTTCTCCAATCTCTCTCCTAGGTCCGCCCAGTATCTCTCTCCCTCCCATCTCATATTAGCCAGTGAAGTATCTTTCCATCAGCATCTGAACCAGTGGAAGAGCTGTGAATAGTTTTTTGTTTTGTTTTGTTGTTTACCATATTTGTTGTGGACTTCTTGCAATAACTCAATGGCTCGCAGTTTGGGAACATTGCATTAGAGGAAAGAAAAAAGATCCTGATGTTAGCTAAGAGTACCAAGACTATAGAAATACAAAAGAAGCCCGAGAACATTTTTCTTACCTTTTCTGTCATCACGGATGCAAAGAGAAAACGACCACCTAGGCCAAAGGAGTAGATGTTGCTTCCTATGGTTTTGAATGTCTTCCCAAAGTCTTTAGTTTTCTTTAACTCTAGTAATCCGAGATCGGCTTCTTGAGAAGAGAATTTTATGAATTAAGATCACTCCATTTAGAGACAGATAACCCCCCTCCATGACATACTAAAGAAACAGCTAACCTCATCCCAACCAGGTGCAGGTCCCCAATCTGCACATACTGAACATGGGCAGTTCTGAAGAAAGAATTTATATACTGTACATAGACTTCCATTTTGCAGACATCTACATAAACATCATGATGGAAAGCCAAACTACCTCAAAAACAGAGTGCCACAGGTGTTTCAATACCTGAAGCCCTCTTTCATCAGCAATGTAGTTGATTCATATTTACAGGTTATGCTATCTACAGGTTTTCCAATTCTTCATTTTCACAAGACAACATTTTATATCTGACTGTAATAAAAAAAGATTCTTCTACTGTTCACCATCATTCATGAATAGGTTCAATTCCACATCTTTTAGTTCAGTAAGAATTAACTATTTGAATTTCCTCTCTTAGAAGCTTCATCTCATGCTATATATCACTGGAAAGTAAGAACAATTCATTATTGCTGTCTTGATTATGGTTTTAGTGAAACAATGGTAGTGGTTTTTTTTTCAATATGGCAGGCCAAATTTATAATTGTTCTCATCCTCATATTTATTGTGCTCCAACACCTAAACTTTCTCAACTGAAAAAAGGATCATCACTGTAGCAACTTTAGGAGTTATTCATAAGTAGTTTGGAAAAGGGGGCAACCTGAAGTCCTAGGGTCATATGTAGTTCCAAACCCTTCTTCTGCAGCCTCTAGAACTTCCTTCAACATCATAATCAAAAGTTAACTTTATGCAATTTAAAGACAGTAAATACCTATTTACTAGGCCAATGTTCTGTAAATTAGAAATACATCAAGCAGCAGAAAAAGTTAACAAAAAGGAGAGAAAGAGGGGGAAAAAAACAGAACTACTGCAACTCCTAAACACTTGAAAACCAGCTGATGTTTTGACACTTCCCACTATGTTTAGTGAGGCTTTTTTTAAATTAAAAACTCTTGTTTCACAAGACAGTGGGATTTTATAACTACATTTTTCTATGGGTGCATCACAGGGAAAAGATTCCAAACATTTGTAAACAAATATATAGAATTAGCTAGAATATTATTTTCCCACATTAAAATAACTGCAGATGAGTAAGTTATGGTCGACTTCTTAAGGCTGTGGAGAAAAGAATCCATCAAATCTACAGAAAAAGCTCTAAAGTGAAGCAGCTTTTTTATTGTAATGAGGATTACTTACTACAAGATCCATTCAGGTAGGTAGTAAAGAATATGGTTTCACCAGAACCCCTAGGAAAAGGTCAAGAGAAAATGCACATTAGTAGGCTAACTAAACAACTGGGACTTCAATGTCTGGAGGACATCAGTTTGGGCAAGTTCATGTCTACAGAAATGAGTTGTCACAAACTGTATCTAGTTAGTAAGCTAAGCCAAGATTTCTGAAAGTTAAAAATGCATCAAGTGGCAGAAGAGTCATTAGGATTGTATGAAATCCATGGATAAGGCTTACTGACAATGTTCAGCATTCACTGAAAATAACAGTCACACTGTAACAAGTTCACTTCTATATGAATTAGACCATTGGTTTATCGCTATGCTAAATAGGCAGCAGTTTCCCAAGGTCTTATGGGACAGTTTTTCTCATTTATGTGATATACTTTTATTTGGAAATGTTAGTTCCAAATCTGGGACTTCTATGCCGGCCAGTGGTCATCTCCCAAGCTGTTATACCTATTCACTAAATTACCCTGGAATACTCAAGATGAAAATTACCAAAAACAGTAAGTTTGAGTTTAATAAACAGTTACTAAGTTGGTTCTTTATACAGAGCTCTTGCTATGTACACAAAATGTTGAAATAATGAAAAGTACCAATACATACAGGAGTTAGTTATTTTTCTGAAACAGCATATGCTACAATTGTGATCCTAAATAAAGCCTTTAAATGCTTTGTTGTGATTGAGAAAACAGCATTAAATGTTTTGCCAAGAAGAGCTTTATTCATGTTTTTACAAACTACCGGGTATAGAACTTTTAATATACACTTAAACTACTTTAATATACATTAAAACTTTTAATATACATTTAAGCTACTTTAATATATATTAAACTACCAGTTCTCCCTGGGTAGCATTTATTAAGAAACTTACCATTTGGCCAGGCAAACATCTTTGTGAATTTCTTTCCATTTCTCACCAAATGTCTTTGATATCCACAAGCTACCCTGGAACATTTAGAAAGGGTTGCTAATTACTGATTCATCATTTTCAAGTACTGGGCACTTAAAAAAAACAAAAAATCTATATTAAAGTTGTATATTCTTATGTTTACAGTCTATAGCCTGTAACCTAATCTGAGCAATGTATTGTATTAAAAATCTATGATGCAAAACAATCAATGAAGTAAATGAAGACTAAGAGGAAGCAGAAAAAGGAATGACACTTTATAATGGGAAAAATAGGTTAACCCACCAGGCCAAATGTAAGATTGGGAAGAGAAACCATATTTGCAATAGCAACTGAATTTCAGGGGAAGGGAAGGGAAGGGAAGGGAAGGGAAGGGAAGGGAAGGGAAGGGAAGGGAAGGGAAGGGAAGGGAAGGGAAGGGAAGAGACAGGCCTCTCTTGGCAGGGCATTCCAAAGTGTATGGCCTCAGGGCTTCTGGTGGGAATATGGCAGACTGAGCAGCTTTGCCCGCGAGCTCCACGGGCAGAACTGGCATCGTGGCAGTTTTTCCGGGCACAGGCTGGATTCTCCTGTAGCCAGAGCATTTTTCTGGATCAAGGAAAACGCTTGGAAACGACCCATTCGTCCTCCAGACGGTGAGTTGTAGCCAGGAGATCGTGAACAGCGTGCGCGATCGACCGGTAAGACTTCACCGGGAGGCTGGGATTTCACCATTTCCGAGCCGCGCTGCAGCCCTTAAAGAGACAGTAAGTCCAGCCACCCCACTTCTTAAACACCCAATTTACTGGTTTTTTAAAAGTTTTTGTACCCTAAGAGAGGCTTTCTACAGAAAGAAGAAGCGGACTCTCTTGGTGCTTATTGTTATTTCTGGATTTAATTTTTAAATTTTTAAGTTTTGGCATGTTTTCCCATTTAAAGATTAAGGAGGACTGAGAATAAATAATTGCCTTCCTGTTACTATTTTTGTATTGAATTTGAAGAATTGATATTTCCCTACACCAGAGCTTTCCAAACTGTGTGTCACAACACAGAGTCTGGTGTGTCGCCACACAACCCGGAAGCGCTGATCATCATCAGTGCTTCCGGGTTTTCCTGCGGCGACACACCAACGGCGGTGCGCAAAAACCTGAAAGCGGCAGCAGCGCTTCCGGGTTTTTGCGTGCTGCCGCAACGGCAGCACTTCCGGGTTTTCCCGCGGCGACACACCAACAGCGGTTGGTGTGTCACCGCGGGAAAACTTTGGAAAGACCTGCTCTACACGTTGGATTTGTTGCTTTGAGTCTTTAGCTTTCTGTTCACTTTCTTTGGGATCTGCTTGTTAACATACTTTCCCTTGTGCCAATTTCATTCGGAACTTTTCCATTAACCCATCAACTCCTATCTGCACAAGTCAAGTATCTAGGGGGCGCCATAATTTACTGCCTGAAACATAGAAGATTTCAAGGAGGCTTTTTCAGAGTCCTGTTATGAGCCTGAGCAGACCTTCAAAGAGATCCTTTTAGAGTGTTGTCAACCCATTTTGCAGACTATTTGGGACTTTGGGGAAGAAATTACTTCTAAGCTCTGTCATCTGGCTGAAGATGTTATGGAGGAAGATGAAGATTTTGATAAGGATGGAACTGATAGCAAGACTGAAGTAATGCCAGACTAAGATTACATTTTGGTGGTGAAGGAGTTAAGGTGACAGTCTGAGCTGCAGTTTACAAGGAGAGCTGTTTTTCTGAGGGATTGTTATGGCTTTCTGGGGAATTGTTATGGGAGAGAAGATAATCTGCTTTGTGGGAGTTTTTTTGCTGAGAAGTATGAGTTTCTAAGGGGGGCAGTTGGGCTGTTTGATTCTTGTGGAGTCCTTGGTGCTCTCTGAGCCTTGTTGTTTTCTTGCAGACGTTTCGTTGCCAGACTAGGCAACATCTTCAGTGCGAAAAGGGAGTGGGACTTGCTCTCTGTTTATATACCATGGCTTGTCCTGCTTGTGTTGGTGGGGGTGTTGTTCTCTCCTTGGTAGTTCCTTGATTGGGCTGTTTGCTGCTTGGTTGATTGACTGAGTTAATAGTTCCTTGATTAGGGTCTATTGTGCTGTTTGATTGTTCCTCTGGTGCTAATCCTGGTGTTAATCTTTGCATATCTGGGTGTTGATTGCTGGCAAGGAGGTGTTCTGGTCTTCTGGCTTTTCTATTGTCTCTTATGAATGGTATGTAAATGTTGTTTACATTTACATGTAAACATTTACATGTGTCTGTTGATGGCTGCTTTGTCTGAGTGCCAAGCTTCCAGGAATTCTCTAGCATTTTTGGAATTGGCTTGGTTTAAGATGCTCACAGTTTCCCAGTTGAAAGTATGGTTGAGTCTGTCCATGTGTTGTGAGATTAAGGAGTTTTCATCGTGTCTCCTGACTGCTAGTTGGTGTTCGTGGATGCGCTCTGCTAGTCTTCTGCCCGTCTGTCCTACATAGTGGCTGCTCCAGTCCTTACACTGTATGCTGTAGATAATTCCTGTTTTTTCTTCTTGGGCTACTGGGTCTTTTGGGTTACTTACGATGTTCTGAAGGGTTTTGGTTGGTTTATGTGCTACGGTGATGCCATGTGGTCTATTAGTAGTTTCTGAGATGTTTCTGATATATGGCAGTGTAATCCTTTTCATAGCTTCTGTTGGTTTTGCTGTGGTGGGTTGGGTAGTGAGGCACTTTTTGATAAATTTGCATGGGTATCCATTTTGCTGGAAGATGCTATATAAGTGGTCTTTTTCCTTTTTCTGGTGTTCTGGGTTGCTGCAGTGCGTTTGTGCTCGTCTGAATAGTATAATTCTCTTTGATTGTTTGATTCTTGCAAGAAAGATGCCTTGGGTGTAATAGGGAGATATGTAAATGCTTTGGTATACTTTGAGGTGGGGTAAAATTAAGAATGTGTAATAGGATTGACATTCTTACACATTCTTAATTTTACCCCACCTCAAAGTATACCAAAGCATTTACATATCTCCCTATTACACCCAAGGCATCTTTCTTGCAAGAATTAAATTAAAATTAAGAATGTGTAATAGGATTGATGTAGGGGCACGATGCCTCAGGGGTTAAAACGCCAGGCTTGTCGATCGGAAGGTTGCAAGTTCGGAGGTTCGAGACCCTAGCCCCGCGTGATGGAGTGAGCTCCCGCACTCGCCCCAGCTCTTGCCAACCTAGCAATTCGAAAGCATGCAAATGCAAGGAGATAAATAGGTACCACTTCGGTGGGATGGTAATAGCATTCCGCGTGCGTCATGCCAGCCACATGACCACAGAAGCGTCTTCAGACAACGCTGGCTCTTCAGCTAACAAACGGAGATGAGCACCGGCCCCTAGAGTCGGACACAACTGTGTGCGGGAACCTTTACCTTTACCTTTATAATAGGATCGATAGAGGTTATTATTATTATTATTATTTTTATGATTTGGATTAAGATTTATTGGATTTTTCTTAAGGTTTGTTTGATTTGTAAGACTTATAAGGTATTCATAAGGTATAATAATAATTGCTTGGTTTTTAGGTTTAATAGGATTAAGATTGTTCTAGTGTTATTAATTATAAAAGTAGACAATTTATGTTTTTACAATGACTTTTATTATAGTGGACAAAAATATATAGAATAGCGGTGGGAAGGAAACAAATAAATGTTGTTGTATGGGGGAGGGAAGTGGATTTAGAATATATATATATATATATATATATATAATATAATATAATATATTTATTATATTATATTATATTATATTATATTATATTATATTATATTATATTATATTATATTATATTATATATAAGGGGAAGGAGAAATAGCATTAGTGATTTGTATATGTGTTAATGGAAAGATTTATAGAAATAATGTGATCTTGGTTTGATATAGAGTAAGGGATTCATTATGGAAATTGCTGTATATTCTTCCTGTTGAAAGTTGGAAGTCACCTTTCTATGTAATCTTCAAAAAATTATTTTTTCTTGTGTTTCTCACTTTTTTAGTTTTTCTTTTTCTTTTTGTAGTTTTTTGCTTTTTTGTAATTTTTATCTTTGCTTTAAACTCAATAAAATTCTTTTTTAAAAAACCAAAGTGTATGGCCTCAGAAAAGGCCAAATTTGTTGAACATAAAGAATAACCTTGATGGATCATTTGAAAGTGTTCTTTTAATATCCTGGACCTAATAGGTTAAAGCCATTAAAAGCCCAGGACCAGCACTTTGAAATGTGCCCAGGAACAGAGCAGAAACCATTTAAACTCTAAAAATAAGAATAATTTGCATACTTCTGAAAACCAGCTCTTCCCAGATGTGGCCCTATCATTCTGGACCAACTGAAGCTTATATATTTTAAGTCTTATCAATTTATATTGGTTAAAGAAGCTCAATCATCTGCAACTGTATAGTGTTTTACAATCCTCATAGAAAAGAACTTGCTCATCTTGCTGATACAGTAAGATTTAGGCCAATCACTTAGCACCACCTCACTCAAAGAATTGATGTTATGAAGATAAAATGAGGAAAAACCCTCATGTGGGCTTCCTTAAGCTCTCTAAGGAAAAGCAGAATATAAATACAGGTAGTCCTCGACTTACGATGGCAATTGGGACCAGAATTTCCATCGTTAACCGAATCCCACCGTCGAAGTGAAGCAACTTCCTGCCGGCTTCCCACAACCAAAGTCAGTGGGGAAGCCAGTGGGAGGTTGCAAGTCCCAGGCCAGTAGGCAGGTAAGTGGCTGCTGCCGGATGGGGAAGGGAGTGAGGAGGTGCGGAGGAGGGTCAGGGGGGTGCGTGAAGTTGCAAGGGGGTGCACAAGGTTGCGAGAGGGAGCGCAAGAGGTGCAGCATGGGTCGGGTGCATGATGGTGTGAGGGGGTGCGTGAGAGGTGCAATGCGGGTCAGGGATGGTGTGTGAGGAATGAGAGGCATGGCCTGGGTCAGGGAGGGTGCGCGTGGGTGTGAGGGGGTGAGTGGATCAGGAAAAGTACATGAGGGTGTAAGGAAAGGTTGGGGAGGATGCGCGGGTTGGGGAGGGTGTGCAAGGGTCAGGGAGGGTGCGCGAGAGGCAAGGCGCTGGTCAGGTGTGTGAGGGTGTGTGAGAGAGGCACAGGGCAGGAAGGGTGCATGGGTGAAGAAGACTTACTCCAGCGACTTGTGACCTTCCCTGCCAGCTTCCCCATTGACTTTCAGGGGAAGCCGGCAGGGAAGGTTGCAAATGGCAATTGCGTGATCGTGGAGCGCTGCAACAGGTTTTAAGTGCGAACCAGTTGTCAAGCGCCTAGATTGCGATCACATGATTGGGGGTGCTAGGATGGCCAGAACTCCAAGGACCAGTTGTAACCATCATTTGTTCAGCGCCATTGTAACTTCAAATGGTCGCTGAACGAATGGTCGTAGGTCGAGGACTACCTGTATAATAATCTGTAAATCTAGAAAATGTGTATTTTTCTAGACAGAAATCATGGCTATACGTGGGCATTCAAAATAATCCCCCCCAAAACACACTTTATTTTAGAGATCAATATCATGGTTTCAATTACCACACCAATGAACAAACCTCCATCCCCATTCCCCAAATCTTACCTCAGTACTGAGGGTCAACAAGAAATCAGAATTCTGAGGGTGATAAATTATTTGAGTTAAAGGATGGAAAGGGAGATCCGTCAGTACAAAATTCTTTGCAAAATCAGATGATCGGAAGATTCTTCCAGTATGGTATGGTCCAGATCTATCCCCAGTCAGTATCACCTGGATGGATGGAAAAATAAACATGAGAGTCATCTTCCAAAATTCCACATAGCAGCTCATCCACACTGCCAGTTTATCATGTGTTCAAACTAGAAAGTCTGACTGCATATTTAAAATAGTTTTTAAAAGGACGAAATAAGTTCCTGAAAGAAAACAAATCTAAGCAGAAATAGCAATAGAAATTCTAAGGTAATGCAAGGCACTGTGTTTACTGCTTTTGTCTTTTGTGAAAAATGACAAAAGGCACTATGCCACAAATGGATTTTATGAAAACCATTAAGGAAATCTCCAAAGAATGCAACTATTCCTGCTTATCCCTCTGATAGAAATGTCATGGAAAGAAAATTCTTATCTCTATTATCCATGGACAGCCTCAATAACGCAGGATGAAACTGTGTTGGGAGTGTAAACATGTATTTTGTTCTGGAAGCAAACTAATGGCAGTCATTTAAAATTCAGTGGAAGCTAGAGAAACCACAACCATAACCCTAACTATCTCCCCACTAATGACAGACAAGTCCTATGCAGCTTATTTAATACAATGTGCAGCAGAATCAGATGATACTAGCCTGCTCTAACAAATAAGGTTGCAAGGCTGCAAAAGATTGCAAAGGCGCTACAACAATTAAATGAATCAATGACTAGATAATCTCGAATAAACAGTCAATGGCTTAATTTACAAATGAAGAAGTATCAGGATGTTACATCCAATCTTTATACTGCAAACCAGAAGAAAAGAGAGTAATTACATAGATAAGTGGGAATGAAGATTTTTCTGGGAGAAATACATGTCATACATGAAAAGTAGGTATCTCAAACATGTTGTCCCAACAGCTGACATCAGAGTTGCACAATTTGCATCAGGTCAAGGGCTGCACCAGACTTTGAACAGCACATCAAGGAACACAGTCCAAAGGTGGAACATGATAATCTCAGGGGGATTAGGGAATCCGAAAAGTTTAAGGAACAGTTTGGTCAAACCTCCCCTCAACCTCTTAAAATGCAAGAAAGAGTCAAAAATTTTGGCCCTACTCACTAGGTTCAGTAGATGGTCATGGGACAGAGATGGCCCCTGGGTCAGTTTTTTGCGCCACTGGTCTAGCATGCCTTGGAAAGTAGCAGCTAGTAGAGAACTGGTAACAAACTTAAATCCATCTAGGTTCCAGGCATGTTAACAGCTCAAGTAAGATCTTAAATCTATTCTCTGATACTGAGCTAAATTATTAAAATGCAGCCATTTTAGCCCTTCATCTCAAGACTTTCATTTTTATCACAAAGAATAGGGCTAACAAACAGCCCAGATTGTATTAGCTGATTTTTCCTACCTTCCCTGAATTCTCTGGCCCAATAGCCATTCCAAACTCTGTTCTGATGAAAGTGTTGTTAATGAGATCTGTAATGTCTGTGAACGTTTTCCCATAATCTTCACTAAGATAAAAGAAAAAAAAGACATAGTAAGGATAAAAATTCCCCAAACAGCTGAAGTAATCATTTGTCTTACTGAAGCAATAAAATGTCAAAAAAGAACTGAAAAATGTAAAAGTTACAAAGTAGAAATCACTGAAGAGTTTTTGCATGGTATGATTTAGTTCAGTGATGAAACATATACACAATAATAGAATGTTTATACATGTGCATAAATATCCAAAGAAAACAGCATTACAGTGAAAATCAAACTGCACATAGATATACGTACTTTACTTTATCATATATAATAGCTGCTATGTTTAAGAATTCCTCTCTTCCATTTCAGATAATCATCAAAATAGTTAACATAATTAAAAATTAAAACAAATGAAGTAGTCAATTAAAATGAACATGTAAAAGTATGCTATTAATTGAGAATCCATAAATCTGTACAAATTCTAAAAGTAGGGACCAGTTATCATAAATGGCATGAGCTACTAAACCTCTATAGGAACAAGCTGGACTTGGCTTGACATCTGAAAGATAATTATTAGCAGCATTTGACAGAAAGAAGGGGTTTTCACAACTGGTGCTCTCATATACCTACTGACATCTATACAGTAGCTATGACATGCAAGATTCTGTATTAGGCTTGTTCTAGAGCAGTGTTTCTCAATCTCAGCACCTTTAAGAGGTGTGGACTTCAACTCCCAGCACTGGCTAGGGAATTCTGGGAGTTGAAGTCCACACCTCTTAAAGGTGCTGAGATTGAGAAACACTGCCCTAGAGCAATAGAGATATATAGTATGTAGTATATATTAGAGAGATAATAGAGAATAGAGAGCCAGTTTGGTCTAGTGGTTAAGGCACCAGGCTAGAAACCAGGAGACAGAGTTCTAGTCCAGCCTTAGGCATGAAAGCCGGCTGGGTCACCTTGGGCCAGTCCCTCTCTCTCAGCCCAAATCACCTCACAGGATTGTTGTTGTGGGGAAAATAGGAGGAGGAAGGAGTATTTAGGTATCTTCCCCGCCTTGAGTTATTTATAAAAATAATAAAGGTGGGATAAAAAAAAATCTTTTTAAAAAAATGTCTTTCCCAGTTTTTTCTTTTCCTGATTCCACAGTGAATCTTAATTAACCCATGACCACTTGTCAGTAAATTGCTCTTCTGCCTGTTGGAATCTTGAAATTGGGAGCAAACCACCACTGTCTGCCTACCCTTGGCAGGAGCAACTCCTTTTTAAAGGGACTGTCTCTCCCAGCTTCACCTCTCTGGTGCGACTTTTTTTACATAACAGCTGAGAAAGGGAAAAGCAGGAACAGTCAGCCACACCAAAGAAAATAATGGAGGAAAAAATCTAGCCAATATTTTTTGCTTCCACCTGAGAAAAGAGTGCACGACTGTAATCCTAGTTTGAAGTATATGGAATGTTAATAGGCAGGTGAGGTCTTCGCCTTATCTCAAAGTACTATTACCGACACTGGAAGTCAAAAGGGAGCCTGCACCTGTAGGATTTCCAACATGAAGAGGAAGGAGATAGATTACATTTGGTCATCTGTTAAGATAAAAGATCCTGGGTCAATGTGTTCCTATTTCAACAAAAACAGGCTTGTGTTCCCATTGTTTAGAAGTTAAGCATGGAAAAATGTACACATTTACAGGAAAGCAGCTTTTGAAAGAAACAGGTCACCCAGCATATGATGGATGGAACCAGGGAAGGCTGTTAGAGCAATTGGGCACAGAAGCAATACTGACTTTACTTACATAGAGATATATACAACTATATTTATTTACACAGAGATATATACAATGTCCTTACCTTCGGTACAATTTAGACTGCCCAAAACTCATGATCACTAGAGGAAGCTGAAAAGTAGTCAGCACAAGAATAACCTGGAAACAGAAAGAGGAAAAGTTATTTAGCTCAGATAGTCCAAGCAAACAAGCCTTTCTTAATGTTATTTAGCTATTTTAATAGAGTCCAATTACTATAATAGATGGTACATGGCAAAGGTAACAAAAGGGTTGCTTCTAATAATTGGTTTCTGTCAGGCTGAACTGGTTTCATACACATTCCAGCATACTCATATGACTATTCAAAAGGTGGACCAACAAAACAGAATTTATACAGCCAGCTGAATAATTAACTAGAAGTCATTTTACATTCATTCCAAAAATTATGTATCATATTTTACAATTTTCTATTATGTTAGATAATCTTTTGAAAAAAAAAACCTCTACTTATTACAGTTATCTAATGCTTAAGCTCCTATCCTGAAATGTCACCCTATTTCTCCTTTTCTTTGCTGAAGGAAGGATAACTTATTTAATCCCTCATAACTTGACGCCTAAGCTAATCTCTAGATAGAATTTTACAGAGTAGTATCAAACATAGCTATTATTAGACTCCAAATTGTGCCATGATATATTAAGGGGTAAGCTATTCAGTGTAAGATATCACAATAGGAACCTACTTTATTTTGCCTTTGTCTTATTTCTAGTTATTCACTAGAAATACAAATCTCTAATCAAAAGAGGAATTTAAACTGTCAGTAGATTCTTACTTTAAAAAAGGCATTTGTATAGCTTTGATAGATTTATGAATCAGAGCTTTTGTTGTTCAGTCGTTTAGTCGTGTCCGACTCTTCGTGACCTCATGGACCATAGTACGCCAGGCCTTCCTGTCCTCCACTGTCTCTCGGAGTTTACTCAAATTCATGTTCATTACATCGGTGATGCTATCTAACCATCTCATCCTCTGCCGTCCCCTTCTCCTTTTGCCCTCAGTCTTTCCCAGCATCAGGGTCTTTTCCAGTGAGTCCTCTCTTCGCATTAGGTGGCCAAAGTATTTGAGCTTCAGCTTCAGCATCTGTCCTTCCAATGAGCAGTCAGGGTTGATTTCCTTTAGGATTGACTGGTTTGACCTCCTTGCAGTCCAAGGGACTCTCAAGAGTCTTCTCCAGCACCACAGTTCGAAAGCATCAATTCTTCGGCGCTCAGCCTTCCTTATGGTCCAACTCTCACAGCCATACATTGCTACTGGAAAAACCATAGCTTTAACTATACGGACCTTTGTCGGCAAGGTGATGTCTCTGCTTTTTAATATGCTGTCTAGGTTTGCCATAGCTTTCCTCCCAAGGAGCAAGCGTCTTTTAATTTCATGGCTGCAATCACCGTCTGCGGTGATCTTGGAGCCCAAGAAAATAAAATCTGTCACTGCTTCCATTTCTTCCCCTTCTATTTGCCAGGAAGTGATGGGACCAGATGCCATGATCTGGGTTTTTTTAATGTTGAGTTTCAAGCCAGCTTTTGCACTCTCCTCTTTCACCCTCATCAAGAGGCTCTTTAGTTCCTCTTCACTTTCTGCCATTAGGGTGGTATCGTCTGCATATCTGAGGTTGTTGATATTTTTCCCGGCAATCTTAACTCCGGCTTGTGATTCATCCAGCCCGGCATTTCTCATGATGTACTCTGCATATAAGTTAAATAAGCACGGTGATAATATACAGCCTTGTCGTACTCCTTTCCCAATTTTGAACCAGTCGGTTGTTCCATGTCCGGTTCTAACTGTTGCTTCTTGACCCGCATACAGGTTTCTCAGGAGACAGGTAAGGTGGTCTGGTACTACCATCTCTTTAAGAATTTGCCACAGTTTGTTGTGATCCACACAATCAAAGGCTTTAGCGTAGTCAATGAAGCAGAAGTAGATGTTTTTCTGGAACTCTCTTGCTTTTTCCATGATCCAGCGAATGTTGGCAATCTGATCTCTAGTTCCTCTGCCTCTTCGAAACCCAGCTTGCACTTCTGGTAGTTCTCGGTTCACATGCTGCTGAAGCCTAGCTTGTAGGATTTTGAGCATAACCTTGCTGGCATGTGAAATGAGCGCAATTGTACGGTAGTTTGAACATTCTTTGGCATTGCCTTTCTTTGGGATTGGAATGTAAACTGACCTTTTCCAATCCTGTGGCCACTGTTGAGTTTTCCAAATTTGTTGGCATATTGAGTGCAGCACTTTAACAGCATCATCTTTTAGGATTTTAAATAGCTCAGCTGGGATACTGTCTTCTCCGCTAGCTTTGTTGTTAGTAATGCTTCCTAATCAGAGCTAATATACGCCAATTCACTTTCTTAAGTATAAAAGATTTGCATTGCAGTCTTTTTTAAAATTGTGCATCTTTACTCTGGAATATCCAAGATTGCCTTTTGATTCTTGAAACTGTTTAAATACCTGGTTTGCTTATTGATAAGACTAGGATATTAATAAATATGTTTAGAATTTGGTATTTTGTCCCCTCCTCCCCAAAAAATACATTCCAATGTTAACTCATCATGAATTGGCAGTGTCTGCTTTTCAGACATACCAGAAATGGGTCTGTCCTTTTATGCTGAACATCAGCGAAATTCCTAAACAAATCAACCATATTTTAAATACTGTAATCCATACTAGAGAATGACAACCTGGAGACATGCAGGTGAAATTAGGTACACCAAAGGCTACCAACAAGCATTAGGCAGGATTTACTGAGAGTGAAGGGGAAGATTCCATCAGGTTAGTATTTATTTGTTTGTTGGAATTTATTAGTCGCCCAACTCCAATGGACTGAGTTCAGCTCCCAGTGACTACCTGGATATGACCACACATTTTACCTGGCACAGAGGTGGTTTGCCACTGTATTCTTCCAGGATTATTGGCTGGGGGGGAGGGATTTTCCAGCTGAAAAGTTTGGGATTTCCTGGAGGTCTCTCATCTAAATATTAATCAGATCAGACTCTATTTACCTTTTGTTGAGATGAAAATTGGCCTAGTTACTGATACTATTAGCACTTTAAATAAAGGAGTATGAGAAGTAGACAGAATTAATTGGATTAAGATTTCATTATCCTTGAAAGAGAGAAAAGGAAGCTGGCAGAACTACATCAGCTGCTACTGAGCACCTCCCAAGTCTCTCTTTTTGTTCCTGGTTTAAAAGGAAGAACTGGAGAAAGACATATGATTCTACCTATTTCTTCTCTCCATATGCTTGATTAAGCCCAACCCTCCATAAAGCCAGCTGGAAATTTATGTGACCACTCCTGTTATTGTCACCTGCCCTACATTGTACAATTGAAAGCCTTAATTGTGTCTAGGATTGGCTCAAAATTGTGAAGCTAAAAAAAATCCCCTTGAATTGCAGCATTCACGTTCAGAGTGAGATGAAGAAGCAGCAGTTCTGGGCAGGACATGAAGAAATATGTGGTGTTCCCTCCTTTCCAACAAGGCTTCATCACTGAAGCAATTATCACCTCAACCCCGAATGGGCAGATAGATGCTACTTACCAAACCTGTGAGTCACCCCATTTACAAAACAAAACACCCACATGGCTTCTCCTTTGGTCATGAGTAAGGTGGTAATATTTAAAAGAAGAACCAGAATGGCTTGCAGCTGGAGAGAATCATTCCTTATCACCCACCAGGCAAAAATAATTCTTTTTATGTGGGAAGATTAAGGCAAAAGCATCATTATTTGAAAGCACTAAACCAGTCACTGTATGGAATTACTTCATATATTATTTTATATATACATATATATACTTTTGCTCCTTCTGAATATTTAAAAATCTGTTCAACCAATTTTATTACTTACTCCAGTGCTATCTCCAATCCAGGAGAGGGTCACTGAGCCACTGAGGTCATTGAAGACACGCTGTAAAGACAATTACAAATACATTTTAGTCCCTGATCTTGTAGCTGATGTTATTCAGCAAATACCCCTTCCATTTCTTCCAAGAGGGCTAGAAACTGGTTTCTAGACATCATATTCCTCACAATCCTATTGCCTGTTAAATTTAATAGTTTTAATTTTCTAATAAGGTATTGTTGGAAGAAATTAAGATCTTTCCCTGCCCATGTTGTCTCCCCCCAGAACACTGTCTTCCTGCAATATTGCCTTCCCCTTGAACAAGGTAAAAGGTTAAAAAGTTACAAAATAGAATGGGTTCATACAAAGAGGATGCCAGAAAATTAAAATATGACAGGAAACCCCAACTGTTTAGACAAAATATTCCTTTCAGACTTAATCAGAGACCTTGCAAGACAAAAGGTCACTCATTCACAGAATTTAGCAGAATGTATTTCTAGTGAATTCTGGGGCGTGGTGGCTCAGCGGGTAAGACGCCAAGCTTGTCAATCGCAAGTTCAGAGGTTCGAATCCCTAGCCCTGCGTGCGGAGTGAGCTCCCGCACTAGCTCCAGCTCTTGCCAACCTAGCAATTTGAAAGTATGCAAATTCAAGTAGATTAATAGGTACCATTTCAGTGGGTAGGTAACAGCGTTCCGTGCGCATCATACGGCCACATGACCGTGGAAGACAGTTACGAAAGCAATAGTTGCTCTAGAGTAGAATACTACTACTTCCTCTCATACTTCCTTCTGTTTTATTTTGCTGAATTAGTTAAATATTTATTTTTATTTTATTTATTTATTTATTTAATTTATTCCCCGCCCATCTCCCATGCAAGGGACTCTGGGCGGGTTACAATAATTGAAATTTAAAATTTAAAAAATTTAAAAAACAATACAAAAAGAAGATATATAAAAATATATCCAATATAAAATAAAATAAATAAAATCCAAGATGGCTTGAGGACCGTAGCACAGATCACCTACGGGGCCAGCCAACCCCAGGAGGCACTACCACCTCCGTTGTCCCAGGCCAGGCGGCAGAGCCAGGTCTTAATGGCCTTCCGAAAGGCCAGAAGTGAAGGGGCCAGTCTCACCTCCAGGGGCAAGATGTTCCATAAAGCGGGCGCTGTCGCAGAGAAGGCACGCCTCCTGGACCCCGCTAGATGGAATTCTCTTGTTGAGGGGGTCCGAAGCATGCCCTCTCTGCATGCACGGGTGGGGCGGGCCGACGTCATCGGGACAAGACGGTCCCTCAGGTACCCTGGCCCTATGCCATATAGGGCTTTATTATTGGTGCAAAGTCTAGCTTACTCCATAGATAATTCAGAATTACTCTAAACTGGGAAAAGATTACCGAGATCAATCAGTTCCCCAGAATTAACATTTATTCATAAAGTACAACTTAACACTATTACTGGTGTTACTCTAAACAGCTCTCTCCAACTTGATGCAAATACTGTGATTCTTCTCTCCATGTTTTTTTTTTTCTTTTTCTGGTTATAAAACCAAGGCAGCCTGCTTCAATGACAGAAGTACAAGATCAGATCCCTCAAACTTTTTTTTAACCCAAGAGAGAAAAAAAGAAAAAGGCTCCATACAGTTTCTCATTCTCGTCTAAGATGGCTAAAAAAATGATTTGGGGAGATCAACTGTAAGCTAAAAATAAATTAAACAGGCCATCCTTCCATCATTCCAGCTTGCACCTGGTCTTTAAAAACTGCCACAATACACAATCAGAATAAGGCATTAGAGAACTGTTTGTAATATACAATACTGGTTCAGGTTTCTCTTACTTTATATCCCCTGAAGGCTGTGCCAGTACCTGCTCAGTGGGATCACAGCCATCACAATAATCTGGTGTGTTGAATAAGGCATGACACTGTTAATGTTCCAAAGATACAAGCCAACCATATGGTTGCTTGCCTAAAGATTCGTGTTAATGTTACTTCAGAAAGAAAAACAAGTACACATGCAAACACAAATCCAAAGATGGCTCCACTTTAGAATGTTTAAGGTCACTTCAAATTAAGCTTCAAACTGCTAATACTTCTACAAAGGCTGCAGTACTTCCCTTTATAGCTCCATAAGCACCTGAGACCAGAAATATCACAGTCCAGACATTGTTGTAAAGTAGAAAACAGACTACTGGTCAACCAAGTCCAGGTGCAAGAATCAATATGAAACACACAACCTGAATCTCCAAATATTTGGGATGAAAGCTTCCCAGGCATATAAAGGTAAAGGTTCCCCTTGCACATTTGTGCAGTCGTGTCCGACTCTAGGGGCCGGTGCTCATCTCCGTTTGTTAGCCGAAGAGCCAGCGTTGTCCGAAGACGCTTCCACGGTCATGTGGCCGCATGACGCGCGCAGAACGCTGTTACCTACCCACCAAAGTGGTACCTATTAATCTACTTGCATTTGCATGCTTTCGAATTGCTAGGTTGGCAAGAGCTGGAGCTAGTGCAGGAGCTCACTCCGCACGCAGGGCTAGGGATTCGAACCTCCGAACTTGCGATCTTCCGATCGACAAGCCTGGTGTCTTACCCGCTGAACCACCACGCCCCTTCCCAGGCATATACACTACTCCAAAATAAGAAAAATAACAGCACACTAACAATGCAACATTGGCAGAATAATTACAGTTCATAAAGCCAAACAAATTCATTCAACCTCAGGAATCCAGGTGCAATTGTTGGTTCCCAGGGGAAAGGAGATGACATGAGAAATGCTGCAAAACACAGTCTCATTTTGATACTGCTTTCCCAAACACCACATATTTTAATGCTACGCAAATGAAAATCATAGTCATATTATAACTAGCAGCGTATGAATAATAGTTTAAGAAAGAACTAGGCAAATACGCTGTTATTATAGCTATATAGGTATATAAAAAGGGGAAACTGACACTATGGGGTTAAATTACCCTTGGCTATGGAAACATAGCTGTAATTAGCAACAAGTCTGAAGGAGGGAGAGGTTGCTAAGAACTATTTGTGTTACAGATGGCTTCTTCAATAACGACACAGAGGGGGTAATACCAATGCTCCTCCTGGACTATTCAAAAAGCAGTATCTGATTCAAATATATCTTTAGCTTTGTTGCTAAATATCAGCCTATTGGCAGAGTTAAAATTTAGAAGCAGCAGCAAAACTAGATAAAAGCATTTGGTGGAAGAACAAGTTAAACAGGAGCAAGGCAGACAGAAAAATGAAGAGAAAACCAAGGGTTACTACTTGTGATTTGAAATAGAGCACTTTAGAGATCTTAAACTGCTGCATGGCTCCAGTGAAGATTCAATGAACTGTATTGTCTACTGTATATTACTCAACAATATTTTTTTTAAAAAATCCATTTAATTCTACCTTTCCTCCAGGAGCTCAAGGCAGCTTACTTTTTTAAATCACACAACAACCCTGTGAGGTAGACTGGGCTGAGATTGATAGACCCAAAGTCATCTAACAAAGTCTCCATGGCTGAGGATAGATTTGAATCTGGGTCTCCCATACTGGACTTAATTAATCGGGAAGATTCAATTATTTAAATCAGGATGCCTTCATGATAGCCAACTCTTCTTCAAGAATGAAGGACTGATCTGCGTTCTCCATAGAACTGTGTAACATTTTGGATCCAAAGGCAAAAGGATTCTTTACAGAATGCTCCAAAGCACCTTTTTGTCTCTGAATATGAAAACTAAGTACTGAATAGTGGGTCTTGTGATTTTCTCCCAATTATTGTACATTTTTAAGAGCCTATATTTCTAACTATAAAAAGCCAGTTTGGTCTAGTGATTAAGGCACCAGGCTAGAAACCAGGAGACTGTGAGTTCTAGTCCCGCCTTAGGCATGAAAGCCGGCTGGGTGACTTTGGGCCAGTCACTGTCTCTCAGCCCAACTCACCTCACAGGGTTGTTGTTGTTGAGAAAACAGGAAGAGGAAGGAATATTAGGTATGTTCCCCGCCTTGAGTTGTTTATAAAAATAATAAAGGCGGGACAAAAAAAATCTAAAAAAAAACCCCGTCACCACCTATTCCTTTTTCCAAGGTGACACTTTATATGTCAGCAGCATCAGAAAGTTATTTCATTGCACTTTATCAAATGTCCATCATTCCTTTTTAACCTCCCAATGAGAACTTGACTTTGACAGTATCATCTTCATAATTGTATTCACAAATTTCAATCAGCCGGACCGGTCAGTTCTTGATATAGCACTCCAAGAAGTACACTGGAATCATGTAGGAAAGTTAATTTGATTCCTCCTACTTTCTTCAGAACAGCTGTGCTCTGAATCACTTCGCAATTTCTTCCACATTAGCCTTCATTTTTGGAGCACTGTAATCTTTTGTTAGAGATTGCAACCTTATGTTATTAATTTTGAGACTTCTTACCCCATGACAAAGCTGCATATTAGGCATTTGAAATTACTTTGTTAGCTTTTAATAGCTTTTACTGCTACTTTTTGTACATATTTAGCAGTGTGTGCATTTCCTAATATTTCAGTTAGTTTTAATAAGGAAGGTATTTTTCTGTTGCTACACAAGCATTTGTGATGGAATTATTGTGGATATTGCTCTCATCAAAACTAAGGATAACAATTTTCTAGATTTCCGTATGTCTTCATAAATTATATTCAAAATTCTGTAGGTAGACTGTATCCTACATTAAAGTACTAAACAACATTTATAAAGTCCACATTCATAAATATATGGAGAGTTTGATGCATAAATACTCAGCAACTTTGTCTCAATTGCTGCTCGCTATAACCTCCAGCTTTTTATTAAAAAAGTACCGTATTTGTATTATTTCAGCATGGCTGAGTTCCCTTTTGCAAGTACAGGTAATGTATCAGGACTTTCTGACATACATGGTATGGCTTGAACTCTGAAATGGAAGACACAAATAGATAAGCACAAAGCCAGCTGGGTGACCTTGGGCCAGTCACTTTCTCTCACTTCTGAAAAACCTTGCCAAGAAAACTGCAGGGACTTGTCCAGGCCGTCTCCGAGAATAGGACACGATTGAACAGATTAAAAAAAAATAAAGACACTGAAGGTGGCAGGTACGTGTATACAAATACATACATACATTTATTTCAACTGGAATTGACAGTGTTAAAATAACAAGGTAGGAAAGCTAGACATGGCATAGGATCATCTTTCATTATTCATTCAACAGAACAAAGAAGAAAAAGATATATGACAGCATGATTGGGATCGGTGCCACCACAGGAAAGGGGGGGGGGGCATGCTCATTTTTGCTCCTTGTTCAATCTGCACCCCATGTGGGGGTAAAAATTATAATAATGAGCAGAGTGCCTAGAGAATTTTCCAGGGAATGGGATCTCTGTTATGGAGGGAGAAAGTATAAGATAACTCCCTCTAATAAGCTGTTTGGAAATATGGCTGATCAGAATGACTTAGTTCAACCCCATACAAGACTGTATCTATTTGAAGGTAAATCTACCTCATCCGGATTAACTGGTGGAATAAGATAATCCAGTTTTCCTGTTCATAAAACACATTGACCCCACTCCCTACAAACCAGTTAAGCACATCATGCAAACAGGATCAGCATGTACTTGTCTTCTTCAGTCCTTACACATGGACCTCCCACAATTAAACAATTAAACTCATGGTCCAGCTATATTTCAACAGCCTTAATCCCATCCATACCAAACAGAAAAATGTTAAGACTTCAGCAGTACACTGAGAGATAAAAGGTTAAAGCCCAAAGCATTATAATAAATCTGCAAGATTCCTAGACCAACCTTTTCCTCAAATCTTCCATACTAACAAATGATGCTGGTATAACTGCCAATATCTCAAGTGAGATGACTTATCTCAAAAGAAGCATACTGAATATGGTCCTAACCCTAGTAATAGTGAACAGCATTCACGATTCATAATACAAAATCTGAAGGGGAAGAGAGATTGGGCATATCAGCATTAAGAATGCTTTCTGCAAACTGACTTCAGGAAGACTGAAAATAAGTGTGAGAGTTAGTTCTCTCATGATCTGAGAAAAGCAACCAGATATCTAATCTGTCTATTGCCAAAGCAAGAAAAAGCTGAAACACGGGTGCCCTGACTAAAAGAGAGCGCTGTCCAGCTTTACATAGCCTGGGGCAATATAACCAAATGCGAAAAATATGAACATTGACCTCACTATAAGTAAGATTCACTTTTCATGCACAGTAATCGCTAGAATTCTTTTGTAATATCTACAGTCTACTTACCAAATTTCCTAGATTCTTGTGTGCAAATTTAATTGTTCCCAGACCTGCATTCCAGGGAAGAAGCCCAGGGCAAAGCAGTAATTCAAATACTAGGAAGAGTATGAAGATGCCCCCTACATGGCATGGGGCTGGTTATTTGAGGGACCTCTTCCCAATCACATCTACCTGCCCCATCAGGTCTGGCAGGGAATGGAATGGAAACAGTAGGGAACACATATTAGAGGGGAAATTATTAATTTAACTTAGGCACTGTGGCAGTCAAGAAATAACCCGAGAGGGAAATAGGGACACCACCTCTTAAGCATCACTTATTCTAGAATAGGAGCTGGCAGTAGCCCCCAGCCCTATTTCTGAAGCCTCCAGAACCCATGAGACATGCTACCAAAATATGGTGGCACAATGCAATTTTTATATATGTGTATTTTGTGGAAAAGGAAGGTTGTAAGGCTTATATACTTATTTTGCATTAAATCCCCACAACTTCCTCCCCTATCAAAATACTGAGAGAGAAAAAAGGGGGGAGGCCTCAAAAATTGAACTTCACCCTCTTCAGTGTAATATGTACTTGCTGAGATAATATGCAGTTCTTCTTCTGTCTTCCATAGGTAAAGGATCCCCCCACACATTTGTGCAGTCGTGTCCGACTCTAGGGGCCGGTGCTCATCTCCGTTTGTTAGCCGAAGAGCCAGCGTTGTCTGAAGACGCTTCCACGGTCATGTGGCCGCATGACGCATGCAGAACGCTGTTACCTACCCACCGAAGTGGTACCTATTAATCTACTTGCATTTGCATGCTTTCGAATTGCTAGAGCTGGAGCTGGTGCGGGAGCTCACTCCGCACGCAGGGCTAGGGATTTGAACCTCTGAACTTGCAATTTTTCGATCAACAAGCCTGGCGTCTTACCCGCTGAGCCACCACGCCCCTTTTTCTGTCTTCCATAGCAAAGTAAATAAAAATATCTAGCCATCCAAACCTTCCTTGCCCTAGAATAAGGGACAGGAAAGGTCTGCCACTCCTGGAAACTTATTCAAACCCTGAAAAACTGGTCTGACCAGCTTACTGAGCCAGAAATCATCTACTGCCCTTCTTACTAAAAGGGAAACCACAATGGCCTAAGACTAAAGTTCAGTTTGGGATGGACACAAAACAGCTATAGTTTTTTTCAGGGTTGCCTATATGTAAACATAAGGAGTTCCTAAATATAACTATTAGCATTGTAACTCATTTTTCTCAGTAGTATATTTATTGCAAACAATATCACCACATTTAATGTAATAAATCAGTGGTGCAGAAATGCTTCCCAACTACCCTCTGAGACCTCACAAAGAGCCACAATAAAAACATAAAACACAACAGCAATAATAAAAGTATTTAAAATATTAAAATAGCAAAGGCGGCACTGCTAAAAAGAATCTTCAACTTTTAGAATATGATTAATGAGGAACAAAGAGTGGCCTTTCCTGAGAGAGTTCCAGAAGCCCAGCTCCTGCCATAAAAAGGCCCTCTTTCAAACCACTTGGATTTCAGGGGTTGTTGGGACATACAAGGATCATATATGCAGACTCTTACATATTAAAAGGTATGGAAACATGATCTAGATATGAGTTGTTTATCATTTACTTACCTTTCCACTTTGGAGTTCTTTAACATTTGGGTCAAAACAGTTAGAATTGAAAACATATATTTTCAATAAAATGCATAAAATGAAAAATCTTGTGCATATGTAAATATGATCTCTTGTAAAAAACAAAAAGGGAAGCTCTTGTATACACGGATGTTTGGATTGAAAAGTGGAGATTTTTTAAAGTTAGGGTACTCTTACCCTAACATTTTATTGTCCTGAATCTTTAATTCTATCAATTGTGTATAGTGTTTTGAGTTCCCCTTAGGAGGAGGCATAGTATCTTCATTTCTACAATAAATCCAATAAATCCATTTCTACAATAAATTCCCTGGCACGAAGCCAGCTGAGTGACCTTGGGCCAGTCACTCTTTCTCAGACCTAGGAAACAGGCAATCACAAACCACTTCCAAAATATGTATGATGCTACAGTAATATAAATACTGTAAGGGCATCGAACAAACTTTCTTCAGAACTTTTACTAGGACATTCAAGCTGTTATTGATACTGAGACAGTAACTGATATCCAGAAACACATTTGGGAGATTCTTTCTGAAATGCATGGAATTGCCTATGATTTAGAAAAGCATTCTTTTAAAACAGGTTACCATAACTGGTTAATAAAAGTAAAAAAGTGCTGGAAAAATATTCAGATTAAAAAAAAAACTCCCTATCCCACTTAGCAGACAGAAAAATTCAATTTTAATTATGCCAACAATACGGGTCTCATTTCCTCCAAGACTGGCCTTAGAAGATATTGGCGACATCAGCTGATTATTGTGGAAGGGAAAATTTGGTAAATTATGATTTTAAAAAATTAGTGGTAGCAATACCAATCAATGCCCAACAAATAGAGCACCCTCGTTTAAATATCTAGGCATCACCTTTCATAAGTCCCTTGTATGGAAAACACATTTAACCACCCAACAGACAGTGGGTGCTATTTTGAAGTTCTTCTATTCCAAAGGAGGGCAGCTGATAGCCCCTGCACTTAAAATATTCCACAGCAAGATGATAGCCCAAATGCTGTATGGGGCTGAGATCTGGGGGTGGGTAAGAAGGTTATTGCCCAAATGGAAGTAGTGCAAAACAACTTATTAAGGAAGATCTGGGTCTTCCGCAGGCATCCCAGCTGCTTATCTTCTCTAAGGGTGAAGGTAAGGTTACCTTCCATCACCATTAGAATACATCTTGCATTGTTGGAGCACTATAAGAAACTAGAAAGCCTTCAAGAATCCCAGTTGGCAAACTTCGTTTTTTCTGTTACACAACTAGGAATCCATGGACCAAACTTTTGTCACCTATACTACAAATGTATTCCCTACCCCCATTGGGAGAATTTAGCTCTTGGAATCGAGGAAAATATTAGAGATAGACTTTTTGAAAAGAATACCAATAAAGATGCTACTGCAGAACAGTCACCCATATTTTCAACTTGGATTCATCATCATAAAAAACATAGAAGCCTCTCTCAGTATCTGGTTAATACTGCCAGTGCCCCACTAAGAAAGGCTTTTATATTCCTTTGCTTGCAGGCCATGATTTTGGAGGGAGATTTTGTAAGAGCCCTGTTCAACATAATCTGTCCTTGTGGTGTCAGTCGAGTGAATAACATTATTCATTATGTCCTCCACTGCCCCATTTATGATAAAATCAGGGTCAAATTATTGATAGTAGGTGAATTCAAGGGCTCAGACCTCAAATATCTTCTTGCAGATGTGTTTCCCACTGATAGTAGTCCGGTTGCTACTTGCTTTTTTCTTTTTTTTTTGTCATTTAAACCTAGAAATATTTAAGTTCTTAATCGTAGCCCTGGCTTTATTTTGTTTCAACTTTTTCGCAATCAATACTCATTATTTTTATTTGTTATTTCATTTTATTGTATATCATGCTATGCTGCATTGTTATGACTTGTGGTTACAACAATAACATTTATTTTATCACTTTGAAAAAGGTAGGATGTAAGTTAAATCAATATGTGATGATTTATAAAGTTAATAATATGATTGATGGGTGTTAAAATTAAACTGAATTTAAATTTAAACATTGGAATATTTTCTAGAAAATGTAAATAATTTTGGTTGAATTGTGTTAAGAGTGATATTTTGTAATTTCTTGAGACTGTAAGATCCTAATTTTGTATGCCATAAAGACAAGTAATTTTTTCCCCCCTTCTTTTTCTTTTTCCTTGGCTGCACTTTTAAATATCTGTTTATATTTGGAGGAAGAGTCCTAGCTAACTGATACAAACAAGTGTGAGACAACAGCATGAGGTTCAGATGTTGCTTTAACTATTACTTTTTAAATAGGGGGTCCCCGATAGGGGAGATGGGCGGTAATATAAATTTAATAAAATAAATAAATAAATGTGCAAAAGTCTGTAAGAACACTGTTAAAGCCATTGTTGGCTTTCTAGTCTCCAACAGGCACTATGCATTCTATTACAGATGGCAACAACCAGACACTACAAGCAAACAATTCCAAATTCTTCCACGTGCTGAGACATCAAGTTCTTGTGAGGCTTTTTTTTTTAAATCACAGAAGCTTTGCACTAAAACTCATGAAAAATATCCTTTGCTGAAGGCAAAGGGTTGGCAAGCAAGTATCCAAGTATTTCACAGTTTGGTGGCAGAATTAAATTAAGACCTCAATTCCTTTCCATTCCAGCAAAAAAAAAAATTTAAAAGAAAGATGGCTTTTAGAAGCTTTTAATAACCGCAAGCTGAATGTGTGAGATACATTACATAACAAAGAATTATTTCCATCTTCCAAAGCTCTACTGAAAGCAGACATGTTTAATACCCATGAAATTTTAGGGCAAAAAGTCAGGGAAAAAGTAGGAATAGATGAAAGGAGTAGATGAAAGAGGGCAGGTGCAGATCTCCAAATGTTGAAGTCAATTTCCCATCAGACCCAAACAGTGTGGTTAATGGTAAGAGACAACGGGAACTGCAGTCCAATACACATGCTGCCCAGGTAAAGACTCCCTCAAATCAAACTCTATTACTGGTGACTACTCAATAAAGCTTTCTTGGCAACAGTATGGATGTGGTTTGCAGCTATTTTCTTCCAGAATGTTTTTCAACTTCCCAGTCTAGCCTTAAACTTTCTTAGTGGTCTCTTGTTTAATATTAACCAGGTCGGATCCAGCTTAGTTTTTCTAAGATCAGCCAAAGCTAGCTTTGAATTATCTTCATACAGTATTACGGAAAAAAAATCTATAGTACCAGTGACATTCATTTAAATGGATGGTTGGATATTTTGAAAAATATTACCCCCCTGAACCAGTTACTTATGGAATAGGCAAAGAAGCATTAAACAAGTCGGTAAATTAACCCTAACATATTTCCTACTGTGAAACCTACACCACAAATAGCCCTAAAGAAAACATTCTAACTGCAAGCCTATCGTCTTACCAGTTCATCAAGTCCTCACTTTCTACCAGGTCTCTGCCTCCTTCAGCAAGAGCATGAAATGAATGTTTCACCTGATCTTCCTACGTTGAACTCTCTAAGAAAAAACCTATATAAAAAGCCGGACCGTGGGGAGGGAAAGGCATCCTTCTGCTTATGATGCTTGGCAAAGGACTACACAGAGGTACAAACTGAGATACAGTGTACCTATAAAAACATTGATGTGTTACAAACTATAAACAACAGAAAGCAATACAATTCATGGGCAAAAGGGGTAAAAAGGTAAAAAAAAGCAAAAAGGCATTGAATTATACATGAGAACACAGTTCACCTGATACTGGATACTCTTCTTTGCACATATCACAAAAGATTACTTTTTTTTCTGTATCCCATGGACAGAATTATATGATTTCCTTAATTGCAAAAAAGAAGGAAAAAATAAAAATATTTTTTCAGGTAAAGTATTTAGCTGTTAAGGGAATTTAGAATGTTTAATAAGTAGTTAAACATTGCTAGTTTGCAGTATTTAAACTGCAAAATTTAATTTTAAATATTTAAACATTTCAGAAGGTAAATGAGACAGATAAGACTTTAGGATTAATAAATATAGCATTTTCTTAATACTTTATTTTATTAACTCATTAGAATAATTATTTCTGCTCTTATATATTGTTTCATTTAACTCAACCATGTAGTGTTATTAGAAATACATAAACAAATGCATACTAGCTGCTACCTAACACAAAGTGATACCTGTCCTAATTAAAAGGAACACTGTATGGGCTTTGTCACAACTTTTCCTCTCAGGATTTCAGTGGAGAAACTAAGCTATAAATACTGTACATACTGTCAATCAGCTTAATTAAAATGAGTAGACCACAAGAAGAAAAACATATAAAGGTTTCCCATAGTAAATTATGACAAACTTCCCATTTGACATGATTATCATACATATTAAACACAGCTGCAGATCATGGAGAGAATGACAGTTCAACATGAAGAGAAATTCAGAGCTACCTAAGTTAGAGAATGGGATCAGAAAAGAATGAAACGCAGGCACATATGATGAGTGGGCAATCTCATCAACTCTGGTTCACCAATGGGGGCTCAGATGATCCACATTTATTTTTTAGGATTTTTAGACTGCCACACACATGCAATTCTGATTTAATGTACTGTCGAAGGCTTTCACGGCCGGAGTTCGATGGTTGTTGTGGGTCTTCCGGGCTGTGTGGCCGTGTTCTGGAAGTTGTGGTTCCTAACGTTTCGCCAGCATCTGTAGCCAGCATCTTAATAAATAAGGAAGATGCTGGCCACAGATGCTGGCGAAACGTTAGGAACCACAACTTCCAGAACACGGCCACACAGCCCGGAAGACCCACAACAACCAATTCTGATTTACAAGAAAGAAAATCTCCAAAGTACAATAATACAATAATCAAGACAGTTGTCTTAACACCAGAGCGCATAAACAATTCCTAAGGCATTACTAATCTAATCATTACTAATCATTACTAATCCTTACTAATTAAAATAATGCAAGATTCCAGATCCTGGCATCTTGAGCAGAGTTGCTGGTAGGAAAGTAGAAGACATGTAACTTCCCACTTCCTTTCACTGCTAGCTCTAGATTTTTGTACTGCCACTTCCATTTGGGTTCTCACCTCCATGAAAACCATGATTAATGGGTTGATCCAAGGCCATCAGCTTTAGAAATGGAGAAAATCTAGCCTTTTCTGCATCTTGACAAAGGTGAGATTATAAAAGATGGTTCCCTTTATTTGGTACAGTCATAATACTGTGCTCAGTTCTGGGCACTGCAGTTTACGAGATACAGATAAACAAATTACAATAGATTGAAAAGAGGGCAGAGAAGATACTCAGAAGTAAGGCAAAGAAATCCTATGAGAAATACTAAAGTGGTTTAGCCATGATGACATAATATTCTTCAAGTATCTGTCAGACTCCTGCACAAGAGAGAAACATTTCTTTACTGCAGGTCTAGAGGGAGGAACTAGATTTTATGGGCTTAGATTTAGGAAGATAGATTTTGGAAAAATATTTAAAATATTTTACTGTTAAAATAATTTGACAGTGGGGAAAAAAGCAGAAATATTCTGCTCCACTGGAGGTCCCTAAACCAGACTTACAGGCACAGCTATCTACCGCTATAGATCTTAATATCTTACCTTGAAGAGAGGTTTACGTTAATTCGTATATAAGACCCCTTCTAATTCTGTGGTAGATTGAGAAGTACCTTAACTCTTTTTATTTATTTATCCAGCCAGCCAGCCTTTATTATTTTTATAAATAACCCAAGGCGGCGAACATACCTAATACTCCTTCCTCCTCCTATTTTCCCCACAACAACAATCCTGTGAGGGGAGTTGGGCTGAGAGTGTGTGTGACTGGCCCAAGGTCACCCAGCCAGCTTTCATGCCTAAGGCAGGACTAGAACTCACAGACTCCTGGTTTCTAGCCCAGCACCTTAACCACTAGACCAAACTGGCTTAGTCAGATATGTGGGCTTTCCAAAGCATAAAATTTTCTGGGGTCAAAATTTTTCATTTTGGGTAAGTTTGGCAGTTTGAAAGTTGTGTGATGTTTGCTTTTCATGATTGTTTGAACAAAACTGAAAAGCTAACACTGCAGTTCCATACAGAATTATAACATTACCTATTGCCCAACATTTCAGTAAAGTATTTTTTCTCCATACACCAAGCTTTTAATTTCTTTCAAGGTATTATTCAAACCACAAAAATAGGCCAGATTTTTTCACATCAAATTTGTGCAGATTATGGATACTGAGATGAATATGCTGATTGGAATTATAAACATTTGCATAAGAAAACTTTCAGGAAAACCCACATTTCTGCTTCTTATAATAATTATTTCTCCCTATAAAACTGTTTAGGTATTAATATGCACATTCCTTTCAAAATCCTGTAAGGTACCATATTGCCTCTAAAGCACTTATGACAAAGCACATTGAGGCAAACTATAGTCAGATAAGTCACCTAACACCAATACTATTTATCATGTATTTAATGGTAATAATACATTAGGTATTACACAAAATACAAAAGCAGCACAATCTCCACTGAGAAAGAGCACAATTAAACAGCATATCAGAAGAGCGTTACTTTTTAGAACCAGATTCAACTGAGCCAATCTGCATGTAACAGAGCTTTCAGTCCTACATGTTCACAAAACTGATAAGGACTTGAATGTAGCAAAATACCAGCTGAAAACATGTAGTAATCTCTGGAAGAACAACAACTGCTTTTTCTACTTTGTCATACTGTATATAACAGTGATAGCACAAAACACAGGCATCAGCCATATGGACAGTATACCCAAAGAAGAATGAACATAACAGGATCAATTAATCAGGAATGAGAATAATAATTTGTTCAAGGTAGATATATACTTATGAAGTGCTCAACAATCTTGAGGATTTTCACTATTCTCAACTATTATCACCAGTATACTCAATTACCTGAATTTTATTTTAAAAGCAAGCAAAAATGCAATTCCAAAAATAACACAATAGAAAGAAAAACAACTACCACAGGAAACGGCTTTTGCAGAATGACAGATGGAGAAAAAGTTGAGCATGCAAACTGGTTTGCTTTCTTTTTTTAAGAACTATTTTCTGGACTTTGTTACATACATTTAGAAATAATTTGTGGCTATTATTATCTCTAAGATGCCTACAAATCTGTTTTCCATAAATCGGAAATAAAACATAGTCTCTACCTTAGAATTTACTATTTTAATCAAGGCAAACACAAACAAGGAAGGGGGAATGGAGAGGAAATGCAGATACGTGAGTGCGTGGACTCAAGTTATCTAACACTAAAATACACCAAGAAAGCCATCAAGTTACATCATGTTATAGATATCACAAATATCGAAGTCACAAAAAACTAGGAATAAATGAAGAATCGAATTAGCAATCTGCTTGAAAGGAAGAAAAATAGGCCTACCAAGAAAAGTGGAAAAAATAGGAAGCAAGCATTTAATGTAATCAATTTTAAGAAACGTGAATTCATCTAGAAAGGGATTTTAAAAAGAGGAAACATATGTAACAAAACCAGATTAGATAAAAATAATAACGTAAACTGAAGATATTTGCAGTAATTTGATAGGGTAAAAGAATGAGGAAATGGTATTAACTCAAACATACTGTACCTAATAAACTTTCCTTGAGAGTTTGGATTTCCCTTACTTGAGACTAATATTGGCACATTTGGGTGTTCAGTATTTGATACACATTACTATTCCATTCCATTTCAATCATATGTTACAAATGCCTAGCAGAGCTGCTTGATAGGAATAAAAAATAGAATACTCTAAGATCCTTTACGTCCAGATTCTATTCTAATTCTATTCTCAGTCCGTCAGCAGTTTACCTTCTGTCAAGGGCCATTACCTTGTCCAACTGCCATATTAGCTGGATAGGACAGTTTTTCTCTAAGAGGGTGCCCACCAAGTGCATTGGAGCTTCACATTTCCAGACAGCATCAGGACAATAGCGCATTGAGGAAGACTGGTGTAGTGATGGGATTAAGGACCTGAATATATTAATCTAGGATTTAATCACATGACTAATGACTCTTTGCTCCATAGCTGCTGATTTTTTATTTTAATCAAACTAATAATTTCCAGCCCTGGTATTGTAGGATGCCCTGATCACACAAATGCTAATCTCAGACTCAGTATGCATCACTTTTAACACCCAAAGCAGAGGCTGGTGAAGAATGTAGTATGCTCTAAAACCAGCCTTTACACCTTATGAATGTCATCGATGTTTAGACACACAGAATTAACAAAACCAGCAGAAGAAAAACTGACCAGACAGAATATTCCCTATTTTCAAAAGCTCCAAACCGGTCCTGGGGCTGCTATTTTGACAAGGGAAATGGTGCTTCTCTCACACCATTTCCCTAATTATAGCTGTGAATATTAGCCTAGCCATTTGCTCCACGAGGGGGGAAAAAAGGAGACGAGCACCTTATGCCTAACTCTCTCTTGTCTAACTAACCTACCAGATCATTCCACTCCCTTGGAATCTAAAGGTGTGGCTGTCTTACCACATATGCACCTCAGTCCACTTCTACACCTAAACACACACTAGGCGTCGTGTTGCCCAACGACAAAAAAAATAACCTGCTTGAGCGTCATGCCACTTGATCTGTCTCCAGCCCAAGATAAACAAGGGCCAACCAAAGAAACTTACCCAGTTGTTGGTTCTTAAAAAGCACTCTGCTCATGTTCAGAGGACACACTTATAATTTAACGGCAGGGCACCAAAGCGACACTCGCGTATTGCAGAGAGATCGCGTCGGACTCTCTCTCAACTCTCTCTCGCTCCGGCGGGAAGTTCGGTTTCCCGGAGTAAAAACGCACCGCTCTGCATCACAAGCCTTGGCTGACTGCGGCGCCGCTACTGATCCCCATCAGTGCCCCAAGCAGGGCCACTCGACCCGGCCAGGAAGGCCACTCCCTGCCCTCACCTTGTGGGTACTGTTGCCAAGCTCCTCCTTGCCGAAGCCCTCGGCTCGCGGGCCGCATCCAGTCTCCGGCTCAGCCCCGCCGCGTAAGCCCCGCCGGATCCGCAGAGCCTTCTGCCCGAACCGGACCTCTCTGCCGTGGAGAGGAGCCGCCAGGAGCAGGAGCAGCCCTGCGCGCACCAAGGACGGCGGCAGCAGCATTTCCATCCACAAACCCTACCACCAAACTCCGCTCCGCACTCGGGGAACTGCTCACCTGCAGCCCGAGCCACGAACGCCTCATTGGGCTGCGCCAAACAGGTATCCTAAAGGCATTGGCTGCAACGCACGTCACTCTGCTCGTCTTTCAACCACCGACCAACCTCTCCCGAAGCTGCTTTTCCATTCGCGCAGCTGCCCCGCTTCTCTTTTTTAAGTGGCTGGCTGAACTGCCGATCTCGGCACAGCGAGCACTTCATTCCATCTGCCAGTGGCCATTGGCTACGCCTATTCCCAGCCTCCTCCCTTTAAATGATCCGGCTGGTCAATATCACCCCACTTTGAAGAGCGCTTTGCTCATTGGCTGATTGTCTGCAAACGTTTCCCCCTTTCAGATTCTCCGAGTAATTTCAGGCTCCTCGAGACTTTACTCCGGTTCCAATCGAGAGGTTGCTAGGAAGCGAAGCCAACAAGTTTTGTTTTTGTTTTTTTAACGGTAGCAATTAGAGCCGGCTTTTATCCTTTGTGGGGTCGGAACGAATGGTAGAAGCGTCCTCTCATTGGCGAAGTAGAGGTTAAAAACTGGCCAAAATAGGAATTCTCCTTACAGTATTACAAATGGTCCTCGGTTGTTTCTGCAGATCTTTGGAGAATCATTTAATATATGGCAAGATTATTAAGGGGTAGCTATGCTGGATGCAGAAATTAAGCAGGGTCAATACGTGGACGGGACACCTCCGGGAAGCTGTAAACTACACAAGAAATGTGTGGAATCCCTGAAGAAGGCAGTGATAAACCACTTCTCTATGTGGGCATGTCCATGAAGTCACCACGAGTTATATTCAATTCAGGTTGGTATACATTACCTACACATCATATTATGTGCTTTGAGGGTAAGAAATACTTATGGAAAGGACAGAAAATGAATAGTAGTATGCAAAAGTAATTAAAAATAAATAAGCTAAAACAAAATCTAACTAAATCTAGTTTACATCAACATAGTTCATTACACATCTCCGTACTTTTCCACCCTTGTTTCCTCCACCACCAATTAATATATAGCCTTTTGTTCTTTAAACTTTTCATCTCTCTTTTCCCTGGATTTCATCAATTTCTCAGTCTTTCTCTTCCTCTAGAGCAGTGTTTCTGAACCTCAGCAATTTTAATAAGTGTGGATGTCAACTCCCAGAATTCCCTAGCTGGCTGGGGAATTCTGGGAGTTGACATCCACACTTCTTAAAATTGCTGAGATTCGGAAACACTGCTCTAGACCCATTCACTCTTTGTTCATATACTTGTTTTGCAAATCAATCCTCATTCATCTTCTCTGATTGAACCATATCAACCTTCTTTGGTTCTGGTCATACTGTTGCATTCAATCCACATTCATTCAGAATCCAATCATTCTTCACCATATCTCTTGTTTTGTTAATACACTTCTTAAGGAAGGTCCTAAATTTATATACCAGTTGGAGCTCATAAAGTTGTTTGGAGTACTCTAAATATAGTTTGATTGGCTCAAGTCCTTGTTCAGTTCAGATTTACAGCATGCTTGATGCTGTTTTATGTTACCAAGAAAGAGGGCCAGGCCCTTACTCTTGGGTGTGACCTAAGATATGCAGCAATTGTCACACATTAATGCAAAGAACTCTGAAATTTCTCTCCACAGACAATTTACATGTAATTTCAAATGTAATGTTGCCACCTTTCTCTTCCTCTGTCTTACGCTTACTTCCTGCTTTGCTTAATATCTGAATTATAAAGAACTAAAAGGTTTTTGTTAATTTTGAATACCAAATGAAAATCTGGGACATTTTCTTATGCAGAAAATATTGCTTCTTTTGCTTTTTAAGGACCCTACATATCACATGCAATAAATAGAAAGCTCGCTACAGTCCATGATTCTGCTGATATTTAAACAGTTCACCTTCATTCTGTCTTTTTAAGTCTTATTATTATATTCCCAAGAAAAGCAAATAGCTTTTCTCTGAGGATCTGGACAAATACTATTCTTCTCCAGGAAAGAAAAATCTTGAGAATCATCAGCATACCAGATCAATGAGATACTAATTACTTGATTGGTCTGCACTCCACTGTTGCCTTGCCTTGAAAGTGCGCCCTGTAAGATCAGAAGTTATGATATTAGCTAACTGACAAGTGGAGTAAGTATTTACAGGATATTTTTCCTGCAAAACTGATATATTTTTCTTCCAAAGAAGGGTATGTGATTCATTGTGGGCTGCTGCTTAGAATTTGCATACATCCCTTAGTGCTAACCTACATACAAAAATGTACTGTATCAAAATATAAGCAACCATTGGAAAAGATCTGAGTCAAGCAAGACCTACTAAAAAAGAGAGTGATGATAATATCACCCTCCTAATGTAGTAATAAGATTTTTTTCTGCACTAATTATTAGTGCTAAAATGCAGCTTACATAATGATCTGCATATCCAGTATCTGCCCTTTAGCACAATACGGTTGCTAAATTCCGATATACACATACTTTATAATCTAAATCTAGTTAAGAAATTTTCTCTCCTATTAAGGTGACAAATTATGGGCTTGTTTAAATCTGCAGTTGAAAAAAAGGAGCCTATAGTTGCAATCCTATACATCCTTTACTTAGAAAAAAGTCCCTCTGGGCTTAATGCTTCTAAACAGTTGGGATTGCACAAAGTGAATGAACTGTACAAAATGAACAATATGCATGCTCACACCTCATTCAGACTAAAGGCAAATGAAAGCTTTAATGTTACATACAAAATAAAAATGTATTAACTCTCATGGCTATATGCCAGAAGAGATTATAAATCTAAGATAATTACACATGTGAGAGACCTAATGAAATGCTTATTACTGAACCAATTGCTAAAATATATTGTCATCCTTTTTAAAGATACGAGTTGAGAATATACAAATAGTATTCTGAAAAACTGGAGCTTACAATCATACTTTATTAACATTCTTAAGGGAAAGGGTATGTTGCTATCCTACATCAATGCTATATGTGAGAAAAGTAGATGTTATTATTTTTTTAGACCAACTTGGGGATCCTAGTGAATCTGTTGGAGGAGATGGGCGGTCATATAAATTAAATAAATAAATAAATTAGCAGGATAGAAAATCAAACAGAAGCAAAAAAGAAAAAAAGAACAGCCCAAAAGTCACAAGTGGCCAAGTTGTTTAATTATAGGTTATTCACAAATAGAGGACCATGATTATATAGCCAGTTTAGCAAGTTAGTAATGAATTTTTGAGTATGATCGTGTACTTGGAACAATAATGAGCATGAAAAGGTGAACAGGAAACTAAGCTAGCATATAGCTGAGAAATTGCAACATGAAACTTGGCAGGGGAGGGTGGAAAAAAATACAAGAATGTCATGCAACAGAACCACAAGTTGTAGCAATCATGTATATAGTAGGAATCATGGGGGGAAAGGCAAAGTATTAGATCAGGGTTAGGAGTAAGAAAAACTATTCTAATAAACTAGAATAAAGAAAAACACAACTTGGTGTCCTCTAAAATTTAGAGGATTTTCTATCCTGCTAATTCACTAGAATGGATGGAGGAACGTGAGGTTATGTCATAGAGTCTATGACATAACCAACCCTCATGTTCCTCCATACATTCCTGGCAGTAAATTCAAACAATAACTCAATACATTGCTGCTATTCAGAAACCACCTCAACATTTAGGGCCATTCAGTTGTCTTGTGCTATTGGATGCACAGTGGAAACATTTTAAATAGCTGTCCTTTTACAAAAGCCATCAAGAAATAAGGTAATATTATCCAAAAGATAAATTAATCCAAGATATTCAATAAATTCTACCCACAACTAACACAAGAGTCAACCACAGATCTGATATTTGAATGAATTTGTGGATAAGTTGAACATAGGCTAAAGCAGTGATCAGTCCATCTACCAGATTAAAGTTATTTGTATAAAACAGAAATCAACAAAAGAAAACTTTGAATTATGAAATATGCATGTCCAAATAGAAATAAGAGGTATTAGATCATTTGTTTTTATATAATTAAATAGCCTCTAAATTGCTATAGGTATTTTGTTTAACTGATAATGAAAAGATTGGCAGATAATGATATATTTGAGCATAGTTCACTTATTTTGGCCTTAGCATGTTGTGATATGCTAAGTTTATAAACCATTGTTTATAGATTAAACCATGATCTGAGGCTATAAGCCATAATTTATGGTTATGTGATGCAAAGCCAGCAAATTGTACTTTGTTCAATAAACCTCAGTTAAATGAACAATGGCTACATGCAACCTACAAACCTAACCATTATCTCAGCATCTGCCATGGCCAGCAATACTTAACTCATTAAATAAATTGTGAAAAGAGGCACCATATCCTTTTAAAAAGTCTCTATTCCATAAGGACTGGAACATGATATGGATCCAGCAGGTAGAGGAAGTAATACACCCATTACTGGATAATAAATGGGATAGCTAAGTGACCATTAATTGGGTTGGGAAAACAAAGAACAACTTCATTGAATCATGCCGCATTTTGATAGCATACATATTTTAATCCACATGAAAAATTACCAAGTCCAATCTCCCTGATGGTAAACAGGCAAGGACATAAGAAGTACCGCAGATGGTAGCAGTCTTCCATAAAATGTATTTGAAGTGAAGAAGGCTAAGTCCTAAAGCTAAGATAATACAGATATTTATTTAATTTCTCATGTCCCCTGGACTAAGACCTACAATTGTCAAGATCTGACACCCAGCAACAAAAGTTATGTGCTGCTTCCTCGTAGATGAAACTAGGGAAAAATGCCTTTTGGCTTTAGAGAAATCATAAGACCGTCACACTGTAGCTGGTACTAACTGTGCTTAAAACAAAATATAAAAACCCCTTTGTCTTAAGTGTCAGGAGGATTCTTTTTGTGCAAACCAAGAAGAAAAACAACTAGTTTAAAAAAGGAAACATTTTGTGTTGTGGAAGAACCGGTCCCATCCTTTACTACATTTTCCAAACACACAGTCCCATTGTAGAATGTAATGTGTCCATTTTTACCCAGGGTCTCATTGAACTTATGCTTTATATTAATTTTCTCCAATAGGATGCTTTTCTGTGGCTATTGGACTTCAACTCCCAGAATTCCAAGACTGTTCAGTGCCCAGACAACTTTTCTATGTATTGCTCATTAAAACTACTAACTTCTGTTTCTATAAACAGTGGGAGTAACCCCAGAGCACCAGATTTTGGATCATGCTCCCAAAGTTCAGCAGTAATATATCTGTCATAGATTTCTAATTTCTCATTATATTAAGAAGTAGCATTAAATAGCCTACAAACTTTTTGTAAAAAAAAAGAGTGTACAAGTATTTCAGTTCCTTTTATGTACAATTAAAGAGTATCTCCCCCCACCAGCTCTCTAAAAATCCATCTGTTATCACTTGTGTGGCATCATATCACCGCCCAGAGTCCCTCTGGTGGGAGGAGATGGGCAGTGACAAATCAATCAATCAATCAATCAATCAATCAATATAATTGTCCCATCCCCCTTGTAATACGATGTTTGACTGGCAAAAGGTTGCCTACCCTTATTCAAAGTATTGTCTGTTTAAGAGCATTTCTTAAAGCATGGTTGTAAACCTACAACAGCTGTAAACCTTTCAACAGTGTTCCAATTAGTCATCAGAACCTCCTTGCTTCCAATTACTGTACTCAGATTATAGGCAAATGGCTGGAAAATGTGTTAAGGAATTAGAGACTGAAAGACAGATTTTTTGTCTGGGTTTTTTTTGTGTGTGTGCCTTGAAGTCAGTGTTGACTCCTGACGATTTCTGGTTTGCCATCACCTCCTTCCTAGGGCTAAGAGTGACTGGCCCAAGGTCACTCAGCTGGCTTTGTGCCTTAGGCAGGACTAGAACTCACAGTCTCCTGGGGTCTAGCCTAATGCCTTAACCACTAGACCAAACTGGCTCAGATGTATTTTAATCATTACCCTTTTTGGTAAAATATGGTCTCCTTCATGTGGTCCGTGCTTCAGCTACACCTACTTTCACTTTATGAATAGTTGGCCTTAAACAATTTTCAGCCCTCTCAAACAGGCACCATACAGAGTAGAAGGTTTGAGTATCTCTGCATCAGGGCATACAGCATAACCACAATGCTTATTTTCGGAACGTGCCACCAGATGGTAGCAAAGAGCAATTGATGCAGCCCTTATACTTTGAAATGGCTGGAAAAAGATTTGAACAGAAGAGGTTTTGGAGTCTTTTGGGAACACTTTATCCTGCCATAAAGGTTTGTCTTTCAGGTTGCAACTTCTACTTTCCCTGGACGGTTTGATTTTTAAAAAGTCAAAGGAAATTTTAAAAAATTATTTTAAAAGGCAAGCCATTGAAAACTAATCAACTGTTGACATTATTGACCAGCTGCTGAGTAACTGTCCCTCTCTCCCCTCCCATTGCCTCCTATATTTAAGGGGAAAGTGGGACAATAATTTGGGTGGCATGCATCAACTAATAGGAAAAATATTTCAAACTTTTTTCTCTGTTTTGGAAGCATCAGCAACTGATCTGTGAATATAACACCCACTTCAGGCAATGAACTTGATCCATTCCCATACTGAGAAGCAAGGACAACACTAATGTCCCAAATGCTGGCATAGAACACAGAGAAATTGTCTGGTGTGGACTCAGCATTCTTTAAGGCAATGACTAGCAAACTATTCGCAGCAGGGGACTATAGATAATTAGTTTAGGGCTCTATCCCTAAAATCACAGGGATTCCTTCATGATTTTAATAACAGATACAACCGAAAAACGCTTCCAGGCTTCGGTCCCTCTCACCTCCCAGAAATGGCAAACAATCAGCTGCTTCTCCAAAGTGACTGCGGTGGATTTCAGCGCTGCTGATTCCCAGGAAGGAGGGAGTGCATTCCAGGCTGATAAGAGGAATCGCAGTCCAGAGACTTTTGCTGGGAAAGTTAAGAGGTTCAGGGTAGCTCTGCCCTAGAGTCTCCCAGGTTATTTCCCCTTAGGTTGGTTAGAGTAGCTTTAGTCTGACAAGATTCTGTCTGTATGGTGAGAGCAATAAAGAACTAGAGTTCGGAATACAGTGGCTCGTCATTGTTCTTGGGCTGGCCCTGACAATGACTGGAGTGGTGAGATGCAGTCCTGTAAGTAACCAGGCACCTAGCCATAAGCGATAGCTTACATAAACACTTTATTCCATTTACTAAAAGGTGAAGGTTTTCTTGAACTTAAAAGAATAACCATTTCATTTACTTATTTAAGAATTTATATGGCTGCCTATTCACACAGGGATCCTAGGTAGCTCACAACCACCAATAAAAACAATATAAAAACAGATCATACCCTTAAAAACAGGCACCAGGCCACATATACTGTTGACTTTTGGAGTCAATCCCATCCTGCTCCAATGTCTAGGGCAGAGCTTTCCAAACTGTGTCGGGACATGTTAGTGTGTCAGCTGCAGTGTCTGGGTGTGTCGGGGCTGCTGCCTCCAAACCTGCCCTGCCAGGATTCTGTGCAGGTCCTAGTGCCTGCCTTGTGCCCTGCTGTAAGAGTGTGTTGCGAAATGATGCATGTCTAAAAAGTATGTCACCAACATGAAAAGTTTGGAAAGCTCTGGTCTAGGGGAAGAGCCAGGTCTGCACAGCCTTCTGGAAGGCTAAAAGGGGCTCCCCGAATCTCAGGTGGGAGTCTATTCTAAAGGGCCAGCGCAGCTACAGAGAAGGCATGCCTTTGAAGTCCCACCAGATGACATCATTTGAGGGACAGGACCTGGAGAACACCCAGGAGATGTGGTCCTGAAAATAACCTGGCCCTGTGTCATGTGGGGCTTAAAGGTGATAACCAGCATCTTGAATTGCACCTGGAAAGCAACTGAGAGCCAGCGCAGCTCACACAACAGTGGTGTAATATGGGCAAGCCACAGAGCACCCAGAACTGAGCATGCCATTGCATTCTGGACCAGCTGCAGCTTCCAGATGGTCTTCAAGGGCAGCCCCATGTATAGCACATTACAGTAATCCAATCAGGAAGTGACTAAGGCTGCAAGCAACAGAACATCACTACAATCCTTTTCCATTATGATTGTAGACTGGTTAACCCAGGTCCTCAATCTGGGGAGTTGGAATTGCTATTCATGTACTTGCATGATTCATGATGTTTTCCTCCTTATATTGTAAGATGTATTCACCTACAATATACATCAAAGGTCCCAAATCCATGGTTTAGTATAATGTGTAAACCTATCTGATAGTTTTGTTCAAAGGTAGCCTTCCTTATACCCATAATTTGGCCAGAAGAGTTTATTTATATATTTATTTATTTATTTTCTTTTATCCCACCTTATTTTTATACAGTAAATAACTCAAGGCGGCGAACATACCTAATACTCCTTCCTCCTCCTTTTTTCTCCACAACAACCCTGTGAGGTGAGTTATTCATAGGCTAAGTCAAGCAGAAATGTTTAGGAAAATCTGGCACAATTAAGATACATCCAGAGCATTCAGTACATACCATCAAACATGGGGACAATCATTTTGATTCCTTCCATCAAAACTCTGAAGAAAACTTGTCCAATGTCATCCAAACATTACATAATTAATATTAATGTGAATTAATATTAATATACTTAATATGTATAATATACTTCCCTTCTTAAAGCCCTCACTCACTAGCAAAGCAGCAGTCACTTCATAAATTCAATGAAGAAATACATAGATTACAGAACTAGGTAACCAGCTGTCATTGGCTAGCATGTTCACTGGACACCTCAGCCTTGAAGCTCTCTGTAATTCCCAGCCCATGAGGACAATTCAATCCTTTCATGTCCACCCAGAATCTTATAAAACCATGACACATTCTACCTTGGATACCTTCCACATTAGATAACAGAATATTAATTGTTCTTTCTGTTTGGTGTATAGAACTATCCAAATCTATACTTACTTACTTACTTACTCTTTTCTTTTTTCTTTTCTCTCCTCTCCTCTCCTCTCTTCTCTTCTCTTCTCTTTTTTCTTCTCTTTTTTCTTCTCTTCTCTTCTTTTCCCTCCCTCCCTCCCTCCCTCCCTTCCTTCCTTCCTATTTCTATTACTGCCCATCTTCCCAAAAAGGAGATGCAAACATTCAGTAGCTGTTATCAGTTCATGAGTTCACACCTTAAAAAAAACAATGAAAATTTTCAGTTTTTATTAACAAGGTATGACAAGAAGCTCGCTCTCTGGTTTATTATTTCATTATTCTTGTGTTTCACTTCAAAATTAAACCAATAGGATTGTACAATATGGGCGTTCACACAGCACCTGTCAGCACTTCCTTAAATCAAACATAATTTTACTGGGCATTACTGGGCATTTCTTTAAGGAGTTGCCAACACATGCTATGTGAGTGCCTTTGTGTGGCACCTTTTCCTCCTCTGAATCTGGATCACTGTCCTAGAAACTAGATAGGAGTTCTAGCAATGAATATAAGAAACCCCATGATATCTTGTCTTCTCCCTGACTTCTAAGTAAGTAGTCAACCCATCCAACAACAACAGCCTTCATAGTATGCACCAATGTTCCATTCCTATCTTTCTTGAGTAGCCTTACCTTGCATTCAAAGTGAGGATGTTAGTTCAGAGATCTTATTCACAGAACATATAGAAAACCAAAGTCTCCCCGAAGGAGCTTAGGGATGAGAAGGGAATTTTTTTTATAAGCCTTTAAAAGCAGCTTAAATATAGCTGAAATAAACAATAGACCATGTATTACTTAGTTGTCCACTGTACACAAGGCTTTAAAATTACCTAAAATAGCTACTCACTGCTATATAACCAGATAGGTCAGGCACAGAATATGTGCATTTACTACTGGGTGATCAGTTTCCCTTATTTATCAAAGGAGGTTGCAAAACTTTGCTCAATTGCCATTTATATGAAAGAATATTTATTTATTTATTGGACTTATATAGCCGCCCATCTTATGAACCATAACTTTGGGTGGCTCAAACAAACAACAGTAAAATAAGTAAATAAATAAAAAACATCCAAAAAAAGAACAACTTCAAGCACCCTAAACCAACACTCTTCCATACCACAGCTATTGGGCTCCAGCCTAACCCTATTCCATATGCCTGGGGGGAAAGCCAGCTTTTTAAGGCCATCCAGAATGCTAGAAGGGTGGGATCCTGTTTGATCCTGGGGAGGAGTGTTCCACAGGGCAGGGGCCACTACTGAGGTGTGCTTCCTAGGTCCCACTAGATGAAAACATTTGAGAGAAGGGACCTGGAACGCAGCTACCTTATCTGCCTGGTGGAGTGGGCAGATATCCTCAGGGAGATGGTTCCACAGATAACTGGGCCCCATGCAGTGCAGGGCTTTAAATGTGATAACCAGCACTTTGAATTTAACCCGGAAAGAAACTGGAAGCCACTGTAGCTTGCTTAGCAGTGGTGTAATACAGGCAAACCACAAGATACCCCAAACTGTGTGTGCTGCTGCTTTCTGGATCAGTTGTAATTTCCAGATGGTCTTCAGGGCAGCCCCATGTAGTGTGTGTTGCAGTAATCCAACCTGGAAGTGACCGTCAGTGACTGTGAGCAAGGCCTCCCAATCCAGGAATGGGTGCAATTGGCACACGGGATGGATCTGTACAAAGGCCCCCCTAGCCATGGCTGCCACCCACTCCTCGAGCAGGAGCTGCGAGTCCTGGAGGAACCCCAAATTGCTTACCAGCTCTATCCAGGGGAGTGCTACCCCATCGAGATGACTTCTCTTTGGATCCAGGGGGGCCAAAGACCCCAAGCCATTACATCTTGCTAGGCTTGAGTCAGAGTTGGTTCCTCCCCATCCAGATCCTCAGCCTCCAGGCACTAGGTCAGCACCTAAACAGCATCACCTGCCCAGCCCAGGAAGGAGATGCATAACTGGGTATCATCAGCATACTGATGATACCACGCACCAGGCCGCCAAATAACCTCACCCAGTGGTTTTATGTAGAAAGGGAAGTTTGAAGACTGGATGCAAGTTATCTAACACTGTTGGGACCAAGGAGGGGCTCTTGAGAAGGGGGTGCACTACCATCTCCTTCAAGGCAGAATGCATCATCCCCACCTGCAATAACCACCGCTTGGAACCCAACCACATGCCACCTTCCAGGAGGTCTTAACCAACCAAGAGGGGCATGGGTCCAGAACACAGGTGGCCAAGCTCACAGCTGCAAGTATCCTGTCTCAGGATTGACCGGTTCAAACTCGTCCCAGATAACTGATCTCAGATGAGCCTCAGGCACTTCCATAGGATCTGTTCTCTCCAGAGTCCAACTCCAAACAAAACAGAGACTTGGTCTCACAGAAGCTGAGAATATTCCTCACCACAGCCCTTCAAGGGCTCCCCAGTCCCTCACCTAGAAGGGACCTGGTCACCCAAAACAGGACCACTGGCTGGTTATCTGCGGACACAGTAAGAGCAGTGAAGTGAGCTCACTCCACTACTCTTACTAACACAAGAGAAGTTCTAATAAAAGCTCTTACCTATATTCAATCAGCTTTGCTCTTCCTCTTCTGCCAGTAGCGCTCTAGGCATCTTCATCTTGCATCACTTCATCTTTTGGAGCTCTGAGGGACCCGCAATCACAGAGTCTGCACAGGCATGATCCAATCCAAGGCCTCCACCATGTAATTCCAAGCTGCATGCAAAGCCTCGGCAGGAAGAACCCCACGTTCTCTCTGTAACCGCACTGGGTCCATCAGTTACCTGGGGTGGGCCAGTCAAATATGCCCTAGCTCCCTGAAGTGGGAGAGGGTGTGATCTGGCATGATCTGTCCATGGCATATCACCCAACTCCAGATCACAACTCCATTGCCCCAAGACAAAAAACAGATCTAATGTGTGACCTCTGCTGTGAGTTAAGCCGTCAGTAAGTCGGACCAGGTCCATGGTGGCCATGAACTCTGGAGCCACATCTGACTCTGGGCTCAAAGAAGTCCCTGAGGATCATAAACCTGGGGAGTCTGCCAATTCAGCTACAGAGATATGTTCAGCAGGGTCACCGCCATACTGAAGGGAAAAAGGTAAGCAGGCAGCAGCCTCAAGTGGTCCTTATGGCCCAATTTCATGAACGGGGTCTCACATCTGGCTGTCTTGGGCAGTGCCCCTAAAGGCACCAGAGACTCTGATAACCACAACCACACCCCCAACCCTGCCTTGTAGTTGTAGCTAGTGCCACACCCAGAACCTGGAAGGGCACATCTCTGAGAGGGGAACCCTCTGTGCCCAACTAGGTTTCAGTGATGCATGCTAGGTTGGCCCTCTTATCCATGATAAGTGATGAGATAAGCTTTAATACAGGCCAAGCAAGCACTGAGTAGCAGCAGCTGGAAGCCAGGGCTGCTGAAGCTCTGGAGACCAGGTCTTGGGCAGCTTGAGCACCAGGGGCTAGAACAGGGTATTGTTCTTAGACACTGATATTGCCTTCCCCAAGATCTATCTGCCCTGTCTCATGCCATAACTCCCCATGCCTGACAACACTGCAATATTCTCCCTGCTCTCTCATCTCATCATCCAATTCTCCCCCCCTTTTGACCTCCCATCCCAAGCCAAAGGGACCCATCCACCAATACATACAGCACGAGGACAAATAAATCCTGCCGATACTGGCACTTCTATATAACATCCAGTGCCTAAAGCATGAGCAACACCTGTCCCTCACTATTCAATCACTCTTCCTCTCCACTCTTTAACCCCACCCCCGTTCTCACCCAGGAGGAAAAACACATAACCAACAGGCCTGGTGGGCAATATTCCCCCTCCCCCACCTCTGTCTCTCATCTCAGGGTGGTAGACAAATCCAGCCTCACCTTGTCTACACTTCCCAAAACAGTCCTCCCCCCACCCGTCCAAATCTCTCCTCTCATGGCACCAGCGTCCACAATGCAACCTTTTCTATTTCTTGGTAAAACATTTGAATCTGCCCTGGCCTACCAACTACAGGGCTAATTCCAGTCCAGTCCAGAGTCTGAGGAAGACGACGAGGGACACCAAAATGGCCAATGCAACATGTGGTTAGTCAGGCTGAAGCCTCAGGACACAAGTTGGTTCTCTTGTAAGACTATCGAGTTGTTCCCGCTCCCACTGCTGTCATCCACTGGACATCCAAGTCTTCCGTTACACCAAGGACTCCCGCTGCCGAGACGCCATAGCCACTGCCACTTTTGTGCTGAGCTGACCAGTCTCCACTCCATCCCCAGCACCAGCCACAAAATGGAGGGCGAGAGCAGAGGTGTTTGTCTCCATCCACTCCTTCTGGAGTGGATGTGATCTACTGCGTCTCCCGGCTCCATCTTGCCCTGCTAGGCAGCTGAGTCAAATACAGCTGATCTGCAGTGCTGCCAGATTCCGCTGCTTGTCGCCTGTTCTCTGTGCGAATCCACTGCCTACCACTACACCGTCTGTCCACTGCCTGGGGAGATGCACATGGAGCCGTTCTTCCCCGGCTGCTCACGCCGCTGCCTCCTCTCCCATTTCTTCTGCTGGCCCGCACTTTGCCCCAAGTCACTGCTGGAAGCCAATCACTCTGAGACCCCATCTAATGTCCACACACTATCTCTAACATACCAAAAGCCCTCAAAAACATCAAGCCCCACCACCACACATCCGCCTCGGCATCATAACAAAAATAGAAATAGAAAAATTATGAGAAATTCAATCTTGTTTCTTTTTACCTATTTTTTCCTCTAGATTTTATTTTTAAGCTTTACCTTTGGTTGTAAATAACTGATTGAATAATTCATTACATATCAAGAAGGTAATCAGAACTGATTCATTTGCTTAACTATATTGCCTTGTTATCTTATGTTCCACACGAGGGAGCTATGTCATTTAAAAGGCTAAAAATGGGAGCTCCAGAAAGGACTTTTGAAGGCCACATGTCTGGGAGTTTGGTTACTATCATGCCATCCAGAAAAGGAAGAAAGTTTAGCCTACTGGTAATATTAGAAAGACACCAGATACCAACAATTAAGACAACATAAGGGAAGTAACATACAGTAATTTTAACTGTATGTACAATAGTTTAACTAAGCTGTACTGACTTTTGGGAGGCAATCTTTCAGTGTGAAAAGGACTATGAGGCCCTAAAATATTCTCCCAAGGGATCCCTTCTCTATAATGATTTATTGCTCTACTCAACTGCTCCTTTAATCCCACTGACTGTGTTTCAATTCAGCCTTCCACAAACCAGCAATGTGGTTACTGTTGCTAGGATCAGATCGCATTTTGTACTTAAAAAATAGAGCAAAATCTGCAACCAATTGGAGCTATTTTATCCTATTAAAACATCAAATACTAAATAATAAAGTACTGAAAATATATTTGTGCATGGAAGAGGGAGGCAATTAATTTCTATCCTCTCTTATGTGTCCCCGAGAAAACCAAATTTCATCTAGGAGGAAGAAAACATTTGGAAGATGATGCATCTACTCTAACTCCACTAATTTTAAGCATTCCTCCCACCGCAGAACTTTATTAAAGAATTAGTGACATAAGAATAACAAAATGATTTATTCTAGTTTCCTCTTGTTGAAGATCTTTATGTACAGAAACTGTAAAAAAATCTTTGCGCCTTTAAGAGCAGGCATACGTGCTGCTGAAATAAAGTTACGGGCACTGGAAAAAACTGAAGATTCAGTTTGCTGTGATCAGGGAATGAGGCAGTTGAAGAGTTCCTCCTCTCATCAAATATCTTTGATGACATCTTCAAGTTCTTCTTTCGTGTACATGTGGAATTTCTTCCCAGGCTGCACTGTTGCAAGCTGCAAGGACAGCAAAGGCAAGTTATAAATACTTATTAACATTAGAAAGTAGCAGCCCTTGACATACAGGAGATAGATTACTGCACATGAAACTGATACTACTATTGGACTGTCTGAACACTTTTGGCTTGTAGATCTTTCCGCCCTAATACCTTTCTGAAAACAAAATTATTTCTAACACGCTCTAGTTCTTCAGAGCAAAAGCAGAAACTACAAAAGCTCTACTAACTTTGCTTTAGTTTAGCTTCATCAGGGTAAACAAAGATGTTTATCCACACTGCTCCAACAAAACTTGAATCTGGTCCATGCAAGTTCTTCTTTGCTCAATAAAACGGGGGGCGGGGGGGAAGTAGGGCTGTGCAATATATTCTCTGCACAAGCTCTTGCTGCATAAAACAGCTGATCTGTAGTAATCTGTGCCTAAACCAAAACATGTATGTTTCAGATCTTTGGTCCATATATGGAATAATCACAGGGCTGTTTGTTCTGGAAAGTAACCAAAATGCAGCTGCTCTGGGCAAAACTGAGTGGTGAGTAAGAGTGAGAGCTGAGGGGTCTCCTTGACAATGGCATGTGCAGTCACCAGCAGCTGAGGGAAGGCAAGGGAGGAGAACCGAAGGGAAGGCACTGGGAAGATTGGAAAGCACCAGGCTGGTGAGGTAAGTTGCACCGGGAGTCTCTTCCTTACTGCTGAGACCATCTCGGTACGGAACAGGCACAGACACTAGTGCGTTGGCTGAAAGAAGGCAAAGGAGGGAGGAAAGAAAATATGCTGGGAAGATTGGGGGGTGGAAGGTCAGTGCAGTGTTCGTTTATTTCATTTATTTTCATCAAAAATGCCATGCAGCAACCTCAGCACTTGTGACTGAGGGAAGGTGAGGGATGGAAGAGGGGGAAGGTACCAGGAAGACCAGGGGGTGGGGGGCAGGCTAGTGGGAATGCATTGGTAATCCAACATTTAAAGATCAACACAGCAAGAAACAAGCCAGTATACTGACAATTATTGAGAGGAGGAAGGGGAGATGGTGGAAGCTATGGTACTGAGAAGATTTGGGTGCCAATCAAGAACCCACCAGTAAGAATCCCCTATAGCCCCCATATCCACCTGTTGTGTTATATCAAAAACTTGCCGGCAGATTTCTGTTCTGGAGAGAGACCACTATCTTAGGCTCATTCTGGACATTAAGTCAGAATATAATGCAATAAAACAAATTAAATTAACATGTGCAATGACAGCACTTTAGTTCTAACTCCCTCAGCTTTAGTGATTTCCTGACACCTCCATGCAATTCACTTAACAATTTGTTGGTTTTGAAGCTACTGTCAGTGGCTATCTACTCAAGTACAAATGGGATCTGACGTGCTTGGGTTTTTTTTAAGATCACCTACAGTCACTCGGCTCTGCCACAGCCTTGTTCCAAGCCCTCAATATATTCTGGTTCCTGAGCTTCTCACCCTGGCCATATTTGAATGTCACAAAAAATAAAACTGATACGTGGTGCTTAATTGTTTCTATCTGGTTCCTTTTTCAACAATAGCAACTAAAAACACCAACAAGCTCCTTGCAAGTTTTGATGTTTAAACTTATTTGTCTCTCTCAAAGTAGCAAGTAGTCAAATTTAAAACAAACCACGGCTTCTAATTCTGATTTCCTATGAGGAGAATAAACCTAGGACAGATATCACAATAAACAAACCATGATTCCCCCCCCCTGCTTTGGTTTCTTGTGTTCACTGGCAGGAGGAGCCAAGCAATCAATACCCCACTCATTCAATCTTGACAGTAAGCCAGAATTTTTAGGAATGTTAATATAATATGTGAATGTACCCACTGACAATAGCTTCAAACCACCAAAAGAAAGTTTATCTTTGAATAATTTGCTGCCAAAGGCACTGATGGTGGCCACCTAAGATAGTTTTTAGAAGGACTTAAGACAAATTCAACCTCAATGACAATTCGTCAAAAACAGTTATATGGCATTTCTGGCGTCAAAGCAGGATGTCTTTCAATTCCAGCTGTTGGAGAACAGAAAGTTTTCTATCTTCAACTTAGGAAGTTGAAGTTACCCAAGTTACCCGTCTATTTGATTAGTTAGTAGAACATTGAATTAGATGGAACTTGAGTCATCTAGTGTTAGGAACCTACCAAGCACATGCAAAAACTACTGTTCTTTCTCCTGACCATGCCAATCTGGCTATTTCAGGAGCTTTCAGAAGTTAATTATGTGAGTGAAAACCATCCCTAGTATGGCTAGATCTGAATGGTCCAAAAGAGGAACAGTAGATTTTGCAAATACTTAGGACCAGCAGCTAAATGTTGGCTAGGGCAGAATTATTATTTTTATTCCACCTTTTTTATATATAACTCAAGGCAGTGAACATACTTAATATTCCTGCCTATTTTCTCCACAACAACAACCCTGTGATGTGGGTTGGGCTGAGAATGACTGGCCCAAGGTCACCCAGCTGGCTTTCCTACCTGAGAGAGGCCTAGAATTCAGTGTCCTGGCTTCTAGGCCAGCACCTTAACCACTACATCAAACTGGCTATTTATTTATGCCCTAATTGTTTTTTATTTTTTATTTATAGCTATTTATTTATGACCTAGTTGTCAGTAAATAGTTTCCTTCATTTCTTGATGATGCCACAAAATCCATACTGCAGAAATTATAATAAGAAAATCTTGGAAGCAAACTGAATTACATTCCTTCAAATTTAACTACCAAAAAGTGCTTTTGAGCAAGGGAAGTTGCTATTAAAGCTGTTATGGTGGCAACAAGGCACCATATATAAGATATTTGGCTTTTGCTAGAAATTCTTTCTGAAGGCTCCAAGGATTTGGACTTCTAGCAGTGGATTTTGCAGAAAAATATAACTCTGCTCTGAGATCTGTTATATTTTCAAACGTACATGGCAAGATTCAATGGTATTTTTTATTTTTTTTTATTTTTCAATTTCTATCACCACACCATCTCCCCGAAAGGGGACTCTGGGCAGTTTACAAATACAGCACTTAAAAATTTATAGATATAACTAATATAAAAACATATACATCTATAATAACTAAAATTACTAATAAATTAAATATAAAATCCAATAGGCAATAATGATATTTTAAAAGGGCTCTATGGCACCAGCCATCACCACGAAGAACTATTCCCATTCCCATCCCAAGCGAGGCGGCAAAACCAGGTCTTTAAGTTCTTCCGGAAGGACAGGAGCGACGGGGCCTGCCTCATCTCCGGGGGCAGAATGTTCCAAAGGGCAGGTGCCACTGCCGAGAAGGCCCGCCTTCTGGACCCCGCCAAGTGAAACTCCCTTAACGACGGGGTCCGAAGCATGCCCTCTCTGCATAATCGAGTGGGACGGTTTGAAGTTATGGGGATGAGACGGTCCCTCAGGTAACCTGGTCCCATGCCATGTAGGGCTTTAAAGGTCATAACCAACACTTTGAATTGCACCCGGAAGCATACTGGCAACCAGTGTAGCTGGCACAGCAGAGGTGTCACATGAGCCGATCTAGGGGCACCAATAACTGCGTGCGCAGCCACATTTTGAACCAGTTGAAGCTTCTGGATACTCTTCAGGGGTAGCCCCATGTAAAGCGCATTGCAGTAGTCTATATGGGAGATGACCAGGGCATGAGTGACTGTATGGAGGGACTCCTGATCCAGGAAAGGGCGTAATTGGCGCACAACATAAAGTTGCGCAAAGCCCCTTCTGGCCACGACTGCCACCTGCTCTTTAAGCAGGAGTCGTGAGTCCAGAAGGACCCCCAGGTTCCGCACTGATTCCGAGTGGGGTAGTGCAACCACATTCAGAACCAACGATGATAATTTCCCGGATCCGGAAGAACCATCAATCCACAGCCACTCCGTCTTACCAGGGTTCAGCTGAACCCTGTTGTTCCCCATCCAGACCCCCACAGCCTCCAGCCACTGAGAAAGGGCGGCCACTGCATCGCTTACCTCAACTGGGATGGAGATGTACAACTGTGTATCATCAGCATATTGATGATATCTCATCCTGTGGTGACGGATGATCTCACCCAGCGGTTTCACGTAGATATTAAATAGGAGAGGTGAGAGAACCGAACCCTGTGGCACCCCACAAACGAGGGGGCGAGGGTTGGATCTTTCATCTCCTATTACCACCGATTGGGACTGGCCCCAGAGGAAGGAGGTGAACCAGCGCAAAACTACGCCGGCCACCCCCAACTCCTCGAGCCGTCCCAAAAGGATACCATGGTCGATGGTATTGAAAGCCGCTGAAAGGTCGCGGAGAGCCAGGATGCACTCCCTCCATCCCGCTCTCACCAGAGATCATCCGTAAGCGCAACCAATGCAGTTTCCACCCCATATCCCGGCCTGAAACCTGACTGGAAGGGGTCCAGATAATCCGTTTCATCCAGAATCCTCTGGAGTTGCAACGCCACCACTTTCTCAACCACCTTCCCAACCACCTTCCCCAAAAAGGGGAGGTGGGAGACCGGACGAAAATTGTCCAATATAGTAGGGTCCAGCGATGGTTTCTTGAGTAGGGGGTGCACCAGCGCCTCCTTAAAAGCAGCTGGAAACACCCCCTCCTCCAGGGATATATTAACCATCGCCTGGACCCAACCACGTCACCTCCCTGGCTGCTTGCACCAGCCAGGAAGGGCAAGGGTCTAGATGGCATGTGGTGGCCTTTACAATCCGGAGGATCCTGTCCACTTCCTTAGGCCCAACAGGATCGAACTGTTCCCAGATAACCGGGTAATGACATTCCCTCGGCATCTCCCCAGACTCTGCTTCACACTTAGGAGTCCAACTTAGAATGAATCTGAGCAATTTTATCCTGCAGATGCTCAGAAAATTATTCCGCACGGCCCTGCAGGTGGGTCACAGACTTCACCTTACCTAGAAGAGATCGTGTTATCTTAAACAGGGCTGTCGGGCGGCATTCTGCGGACGCAATAAGAGTGGAGAGATATTGACGTTTCGCCACTCTTACCGCCACAAGGTAGGTCTTAACAGCGACTCTAGCTTGTGTTCGGTCAGATTCAGTCTTTGTTTTTCTCCAGCGGCGCTCTAGGCGTCTCTTAACCCTCTTCAAGACCCTTAACTCCTCCGTGAACCACGGGGAGTGTCGGGTCAAATGTGGCAAGAGAGGCCACACAGGCGCGATCCTGTCCAAGGCCCCGGCCGCCTCCCTATTCCAGGCTGCAGCCAGGACCTCCTCTGGACCGTGCAGTAGATCCTCGGGTATAACCCCCAGCTCCTTCTGGAACCTCATTGGGTCCATTAGTCGCCGGGGGCGGACCAATCGAATGGGTCTTGCCTCCCTGCGGAGTGGGGCGGCATAAGAGAATCTCAAGGCCACCAGGGCGTGATCTGACCATGACAGTGGGGACAGATCTAACTCTCCCTTCAGATCACTTTGCCACTGCTCCGAGAAGAAAACAGATCTAACTCTCCCTTCAGATCACTTTGCCACTGCTCCGAGAAGAAAACTAAGTCCGGAGTGAGGCCACTGTCTCGAGTCGGGTCTCAAATAATCTGAGATAGGCCCATGGCTGCCATGGTAGCCATGAACTCCCGAGCCGCCTCTGAGGCATGTCCCAGGGAAGGCAGATTGAAGTCCCCCATGACCATAAGTCTGGGGGACTCCAATGCCAGCCCCGAGACAGCCTCCAGCAGCTCGGGCAGGGAGGTTGCTACGCAGCAGGGAGGCTGGTACAGCAACAACACTCCCAACTGCTCTCGAGAACCCAACTTGAAAAACAGGGTCTCACACCCTGGTATCTTAGTATCAACAGGAAGGGAGATTTCTACTGAGAAAATGGGGGTGATTTTCCCCTTCCTCTGTAGCCCCTCTTCACTTTCAAATCTTTTATGGAAGTTCCCCCCACCCCACGGGAATATTTTGATAGCACGGTGGGGGCCGGGGAAAGAAAAAAGGACAAAGTCCTGATATGTGAGCAGTCATCTGCTCATATGATAAAAGATGCCACCCACAACCAGGAAATGCATTTCCAGGAGATGACAAAACTCTGAAGACCACAGATTTTAAGCACTCAGTTTATTCAGATTGCATCAGTTTTTGCTACTGTGGCAGGAAAGAACCTTTCCATTGCCATCAAGATGTTAAGAAGTTGGAATATAGCTAAATCTGTCACTATTTCATTACAAAGATCTCAACACTTTAATCTCAGGAATATCAACTCTAAAGCAGCAGAGCCAAATATGTAACTTTCAAAATTCCTACAATCCTACACAAAAAGTATTCGACATAACATACCATCCATAGCAAATCTAAGCTACCTCAACATCTGTGCTGAAATTCCCTTAACATGGACATTGTTGGAAAACCTTTAACAAATTGATTAACATACCTCAATGTTAGTTGCATTCAGCTTTTCTTCCATAACTTGTTTTAGAATTATAAGGGATGACTTGATTGCCTCTTTCAGGGTCATTGACTGTAGATAGAAGTTGTGAAACTTAAGGGCAATACAGTATGATACGCATCAAGTTGCTGTAGCTTATCACATTGACTGGATAATTCTCTTGAATTAAACAAATGCTAGAATAACCAGCAATGGCATATATAATACTGTAAGCTCTGTCTACCATTACATAGAAATGAATCGCTGGACAGTGCTCTTGCTGCACATACTAGTCTAAATTGAATTTATATAATTAGATATTAATTCTTTGTCTGAAAAGTATTCATAGAAATCTGTGGCTACAGTTGGATACAGCTCACAGTTGCGAAAATATATTTATGGTTGAGAGCTGCAGGTTTTAGTCATCTGACATATCATAAGTGACATATTTATTTAAAGATAATACAGGTTCTTGTTTAGGCATGATATTAAATTACTAATCCTGACTTGTTAGTCAAGAAGGCAAAATACAGAGAAGGCAAATACTGCACTTTCAGTTTGTCAAACTGACAAACAGATTTAATTTAAAAGGTCTCAAAAAGTAAACTTCTTTTCATGATATTTCTCTAAAAAGTTCTACACCTATGAACCTCCCAGATCCAAAACCAGTTTAGATACTTGGAGCCTATAAATATGTTGAAAAAAAGTATTCAGATGCATAGGCAAACAACTACATGACACTTTCTAAATTGCTCAAATTTATTAATTAAATTAATAATTATTTTTATTAAATTAATAAATAATAAATAATTAAAAATTAAATTGATGGCATCCATTCTAAAGCATATAGATAATAAAGGTGATTCCAGAACACTGTAAAATGTTACAGCTGATTTACTGTATTCCTTTAAAAGGTTCAGAGAGCCAAATAACAGGATCTTTTGGGTACTGCTAAAATAAAAACCACATTTGTTCCCTATATCTCTTCTTTCATCAAGGAGCTGCAATAAAGAGTAAGACCAAATGAAATGGGCTTTTACCTTATGATAAATCTCTTGCAGTGAGCTTTGTGCACCTTCTGAAGCTGATCCAATTGCTCTTGCATCACACTGTACAAAAGTCCCAGACGGATCCATATGAAATCTACACACATAAATAAAAGATAGGAAAATGAACAAATCATCATATGCCAAACACACACTTAAAAGATATAAAGTCTGTAGTTTACTCTGTGGGTTACATTTGAAAGATAATATATACTGTTCTAGGAACAGATTGTGTATGTATGCATGTGTGTATCATAATCAAACTATTATATCCAACATATTTGGGAGACTAGTAGGGATAGCCACAGATCTACTACATGGCTTAGAGCCAGAAAATGTTGCATGGTGATCTACATCTGAACTGGATTGTCCTGGCAGTGTTGCAGCACTTGGCTTTCTTTTAAAGGAGAACCTGCCAAAAAGACATCATCTGCACAGCCAGGTGACAGGAAATGCCTTCAATTCAAAAGAAAAAAGAAAATGACACTTCGGATGCAAATGAATCTTAGGATTTTCTTGTTCTTTTAATAGCCACAAAAATATAACCCCTATTAAATTCTCTCTCTCTCACACACACACACACACACACTCACACACAGGCATTTTTAGGTTTAACATCCAATTAATTCTTTTTGTTTTTTTTATAAAACTTAAGACTGAAATCAGACTTGTCCTTTTATTTACTAAAATGATCAAGATTGTGTTGCAGAAATTAGTTTTATACTTTCCTTCCTCTGAAGCCCCCAGCACCACTCCCCATATTGTACTGGAGTATTCCACATTCTTCTAAAGCACATCCCCCCGCCCTCCCTCTGGCAGAGCATATACTGGGAAATAAGCAAGTATCACCGCCCTTCTCTTCTTCTAAAAGAGTCTTATGAATCCAATCCTTGCTATTTTTTGCACCTTTCAGATTTTTGAATGTTTCTTCAGGATTTAAGCTCCTGTAGCTCATGCAATTACTGGTACACCCACAATTCTACAAATGGTATATATGATTTTATCCAAGTTATCCACTGAAGAACAGGTTACTGAACATTTAGCTAGCAGCTCAATGGCTGGTCCACAAGCACATTAAACTGAGTGAATAAATGTGAAGGCACAGAAGACAGCAATGTAATTGTGTGAACAAAAATGTCTTTAGGCATTACTGAGTTCTCATTATAGAAACCCACTGATAGTAAAAAAAAATCCTTAGGGTGGTTCAAAATTGAAATAAATTACCAATTTTTCTTGAAGCCTTTTAATAAATTTCAGCATCTGATAAAATATCTTACAAACGATAACAGTTCATGTTCTTTAAATACATCTTTTAGGTGCAATACATTTATTTTATTTTTATTTATTTTAATTTTTATCCCACCTCTATTATTTTTATAAATAACTCAAGGTGGTGAACATACCTAATACTCCTTCCTCCTCCTATTTTCCCCACAACAACCCTGTGAGGTGAGTTGGGCTGTGTGTGTGTGACTGGCCCAAGGTCACCCATCCGGCTTTCATGCCTAAGGCGGGACTAGAACTCTCTGTCTCCTGGTTTCCCATTGGCTCCTTCCTAGGGCTGAGAGTGAGTGTGACTGGCCCAAGGTCACCCAGCCAGCTTTCATGCCTAAGGCGGGACTAGAACTCTCAGTCTCCTGGTTTCCCATTGGCTCCTTCATAGGGCTGAGAGAGAGAGTGACTGAGCCAAGGTCACCCAGCCGGCTTTCATGCCTAAGGCGGGACTAGAACTCACAGACTCCTGGTTTCTAGCCCAGCACCTTAACCACTAGACCAAACTGGTATACCATTTTTCATTTGCTTGTTTTAATAAAGAACATTTTGTTGTTAAGCAGTTGCTGTCAACTATCTCCTGTTCCTAGCATGAAACAGTATTCAATTGTTGAAGAATAAGTTGAAAATAAGGAAGAAAGAGAGGAGAAAAGACAGCCTAAAAGTTAAAGAAATCCAAGTTTATTAAAATGCAATATATAACCCTTTAGATATAGTTTATGCTCTTCTTCAAACATTTTTATATAAGGTAAATTGTGCTGGTTAATGACCACAATGAAGATTGATTATTTAAAAAATCAGCAGACATAAAAGTTTAATGTTATTTCGCAATTTAGGATTATTTTTTCCCACCTCCTTTTGGAGGTGGCAATGGTGGAAGCTTTCCCTTTCTCATTCTCAAGCCTTTCTTGCACTCTTAACTGAGCTGCTTCCCCTATGAAATTTAGGAGCTTTCTCCTTTAAAACGTGCTTGGAACTTTGAAGTATGTAGTGCTTCTAGTTACAAGGGCTCTCTTAAACACCACCTAAAGAATGCCGCAGAAGATTACAGAAATTAGATTACCTTGGGGTCTGCCAGTTCCAACAACCTAAAGGAAACTTGCTCCTTCTCTTTATTTTCACTGAATTTTGCATTATCAGAAGTTTACACTTATACAGAAGTCATTCTATACAAAGTGCCATTCAAACAGCTTTCGGGCATATATCTATAGAAGAGCCGTTGAATTTCTTGTTTTTCAACCTTATTGATAGATACAAGTAGCTAATGCCCTCATATCAAAATCAAATTGATCATATTTTTACCACCCAATCCAGTCCATCTATGACATTCTCCTTGATTTGCATGTTGATTTTTGCAGAACACTATGGTATTCTGTCTCCTAACTAAGCAGTGGTAATATAAGCAGTCTAGATTTGAACACACAAATAATCAAAGTGAAGAAACAAAGCCCAACTTACAGTTGAGGTCCTTTTTCATCGACTCCTCCAAAGAGTAATGCCACACCAAATGGCCTTGACTAGAATGAAATCATAGAAGGATCAGGCATTTAATGACCTACTAACTGGATAGTGCAATTGCCAAAGATGTACATTCAGCAAATAATTGACATACTTACCATTGCACCTGGATCAGCATCTTCTTCTCCAAACTGTAACGCTAAGTTGGACACAGCTTGTGTCACACTCTCCACAGTCATGATTTCATTGTATGTAAACCAGTGATTCTGAGATGATAAAAAGAGACCTATGCATCTCTTTTCATAAACAATTCATTTATTTTCTAAATACACAATCAATCTGCAGCCAAATAAACTTGAACCAAGATTCCAACCATAGGAAGAAATGCACAAAAGAGTAATCTGCAAATCAACTGCAGTGTGGAATGCACAATAAGGATTTGGGGAAAGAACTTAATGATTCATGGCTAATTTTTATTTCTTTTAGAATAGATATGTGCGAGGAATAATACTGTCCGCATTTTCAATTCAAGCTTGGTTGAAGTTCTTTTAAATGTTTCCAGTCACATGGGAAGCCCTCTACCATGAGCAGTTCCTATGCAGACAGCAGTTTATGGTGACCTAATTACATGAAAGGATGCTAATCTCACAACTGCAATCACAGAATCAATATCCCATAGTTGAGTAGTTTAAATATTTTGCCATCTGTGCAGAAACCACTCACAGAAAAATGATTTATATGCCATTAAGAGTGATCTGAAAGAGCTCCTTGATCCAAAGATGGTTAACTTAGAAAGATTATGGAAACCATTCCTTGGAACATTTTCAATTTAACCACACTTCCATAGCAAGAAGAGTCTTGACAATTATGAAGCTAAAGATTGATTATTTAGAAAACAGTTTCACTTGTGCCCTAAAGTGTACCTATTCCCTAAGTTTTACCTTTTTTTTTTCCTTTAGTATTAGGTATGTTTGCCACCTTGAGTTATTTATAAAAATAATTAAGGCGGGATAGAAAATTAAAATAATAATAAAATAATAAAATAATAAAATAATAAATAAAATAAAATAAAATAAAAATAAATTAAATTAAAAAATAATAAAATAAAATAAAATAAAATAAAATAAAATAAAATAAAATAATAAAATAAAATAAAATAAAATAATGACAAAAAAAGAATGAGGGATGTACAGTCCTGGAATCCTATTTTCAACTTCTCAAATCAATCTTGAATTTTGCATATTCTTTTCACATGAAATATAAATTGTTTTCTTTTCAGCTCTGCTGCCATGTTTAAGTCTAATGAGTGAATAATTAATTTGCTAAAAAAAGGAGTTGGAGAAAAGCAAGATGCACCAAGATCAGCACTTGAGTTTTACCTGTGTCTCAACTCTTGCTTTGTCAATTAATGTCTTTGCATCAGCTATCAAACCACTCATTGCACAACCTAAAAAAAAGGAGATATAAATTAAAAAATACCAGCCCCAACACTGATCCCCGAGAGACACCACTGACTCCAATTCACTGTCTCCAATTTGAAAATTGTCTCATTTATCTATATTCTTGCAACTTCCTTTAAAGAATGGAAAATAATCTGTCCTTTTATCCCAAGTGGCCGAGTTTGCTTAGGAGCATTTGTTGAGGGGCTTTTTCAAAGGCTTCCTGAACATTCAAATATACAATGTGCTTTTGATCATCCATCCACAGGCACACTGACACTCCTAAAAAATTGTAAAAGTTAAAATCTAATTTCTCATAAACAAAGTTCATGTACTTGCATGAGAATGAAGGGCAGGTCAAATGACTACAGGTACAGATACCTCACAATATTTGTCAGTCATATTTGTTTGTTAATTATCTGTTAGCCTGTTAGTTGTTCAAGACTATATTAAAATAGCTAACATTAATATTAAACACAGAGAAAGGTAGATACAAATGAACTCTAGCTCCAATTCTCATCAGAGGTGTGTGCATGTCTATGTAAAAAAAAAAAAACTGCCTCGAGTACAGAGGACAAGCTAACATTAGAGGTCCAATCAATGAGCTTCCAACAGAGGAGTTGGCTGGGGATCAAGAGCGTACACTGCAATTCCCAGCTCTCCAATTTCTATATTTGGAGACAAACTTTTACTAGTGAGGTCATATAGAAGGAAGTTGCTTCTGTTTTCTACACCTCCATCTACAGTGGGGCAAAAAAGTATTTAGTCAGCCACCAATTGTGCAAGTTCTCCCACTTAAAAAGATGAGAGAGGCCTGTAATTGACATCATAGGTAGACCTCAACTATGAGAGACAAAATGAGAAAACAAATCCAGACAATCACATTGTCTGACTCGGAAAGAATTTATTTGCAAATTATGGTGGAAAATAAGTATTTGGTCACCTACAAACAAGCAAGATTTCTGGCTCTCACAGACCTGTAACTTCTTCTTTAAGAGGCTCCTCTGTCCTCCACTCATTACCTGTAGTAATGACACCTGTTTGAACTTGTTATCAGTATAAAAGACACCTGTCCACAACCTCAAACAGTCACACTCCAAACTCCACTATGGTGAAGACCAAAGAGCTGTCGAAGGACACCAGAAACAAAATTGTAGACCTGCACCAGGCTGGGAAGACTGAATCTGCAATAGGCAAGCAGCTTGGTGTGAAGAAATCAACTGTGGGAGCAATAATTAGAAAATGGAAGACATACAAGACCACTGATAATCTCCCTTGATCTGGGCCTCCACGCAAGATCTCACCCCGTGGGGTCAAAATGATCACAAGAATGGTGAGCAAAAATCCCAGAACCACACGGGGGGACCTAGTGAATGACCTGCAGAGAGCTGGGACCAACGTAACAAAGGCTACCATCAGTAACACACTACGCCGCCAGGGACTCAGATCCTGCAGTGCCAGACGTGTCCCCCTGCTTAAGCCACTACATGTCCGGGCCCGTCTGAAGTTTGCTAGAGAGCATTTGGATGATCCAGAAGAGGATTGGGAGAATGTCATATGGTCAGATGAAACCAAAGTAGAACTGTTTGGTAGAAACACAACTCGTCGTGTTTGGAGGAGAGAGAATGCTGAGTTGCATCCAAAGAACACCATACCTACTGTGAAGCATGGGGGTGGCAACATCATGCTTTGGGGCTGTTTCTCTGCAAAGGGACCAGGACGACTGTTCCGTGTACAGGAAAGAATGAATGGGGCCATGTATCGTGAGATTTTGAGTGCAAACCTCCTTCCATCAGCAAGGGCATTGAAGTTGAAACGTGGCTGGGTCTTTCAGCATGACAATGATCCCAAACACACCACCCGGGCAACGAAGGAGTGGCTTCGTAAGAAGCATTTCAAGGTCCTGGAGTGGCCTAGCCAGTCTCCAGATCTCAACCCCATAGAAAACCTTTGGAGGGAGTTGAAAGTCCGTGTTGCCCAGCGACAGCTCCAAAACATCACTGCTCTAGAGGAGATCTGCATGGAGGAATGGGCCAACATACCAGCAACAGTGTGTGCCAACCTTGTGAAGACTTACAGAAAACGTTTGACCTCTGTCATTGCCAACAAAGGATATATAACAAAGTATTGAGATGAACTTTTGATATTGACCAAATACTTATTTTCCACCATAATTTGCAAATAAATTCTTTCCGAATCAGACAATGTGATTGTCTGGATTTGTTTTCTCATTTTGTCTCTCATAGTTGAGGTCTACCTATGATGTCAATTACAGGCCTCTCTCATCTTTTTAAGTGGGAGAACTTGCACAATTGGTGGCTGACTAAATACTTTTTTGCCCCACTGTATGTCATGCTGGTTTAGAGCCTAGAAAACCAATTACCATCACTAGTAAATATGAATTTCACACCAAAAGAAGTCTACACATAAGCTCATATTATAGGAATTAGAAGATCACCAAAGAAAGACTTTTATTCATATCCACACTGCAATTACATTGCAGTGTTTTCTTAAGAATTAGCTTTCATTCTTACCTATATGAGAATCAATTTCTACGATTTTCTCAATACTGCTTGGCTCCATAAGTGGAGAAGTGATCCTCTTCTCCACAGCCAGGCAAACTCCTTCTGATGTCTGGATTCCAATTGCTGTGGAACCAAGCTACCAAAAAATAAAATAAAATAAAACAATTAAAAACCACTTTTTAACAGAACTGTGTACTCGCTCTATACAATCTAAGAAATACTTACCACATACAGTCTATGATAATCAGACACAGAATTTCAGAAGAGTATTATATATGTATAGTATTATATATAAATTATATTTTTATTTATTTATAGGGGTTATTTATTTATTTATATAAAATATATATTACACTACACTACACTAAATATATATCTCCAGTCAGTGGTGATTGGGGAGGAGAGGTCCTGCCCTCAGCCCCTACTATGTGGGGTTCCGCAGGGTTCGGTGCTCTCTCCTCTCCCATTCAACATCTACATGAGGCCACTGGGTGAGCTCATCCATCGCCATGGGATGAGGCATCATCAGTATGCTGATGATACCCAGTTATATCTCTCTGCCCCTGGCAAATTAACCGATGCTGTGACCGTCTTATCCTGGTGCCTGGAGGCTGTGAGGGTCTGAATGGGGAACAACAGGCTTCAGCTGAACCCTGGCAAGACTGAGTGGCTTTGGGTTTTGGGGCCTACTGATTCTAGGACTATGGCATCTGGATGGGGTTGCACTGCCCCAGACAGGTCCAGTGCGCAATCTGGGGTCCTTCTAGACTCACAACTCCTGCTCGAGGAGCAGGTGGCAGTCATGGCTAAGAAGGCCTTTGCACAGCTCCGTGTTGTGCACCAGTTGTGCTCGTTCCTGGATTGGGAGGCCCTGTTCACCTCCAGACTGGATTACTCTAATGCGCTCTACATGGGGCTGCCCTTGAAGAGTATCCAAAAGCTTCAACTGGTACAGAATGCAGCGGTGTGGGCAGTTATGTGTGCTTCCAGAACAGCACATGTCACACCTCTGCTCCGCGAGCTACATTGGTTGCCAGTTTGTTCCCGGGTCCAATTTAAGGTGCTGGTTTAACCTTTAAAGCCCTTCATGGCATGAGGACAGGTTATCTGAGGGATCACCTCTCCCCAATTACATCAGCCCGTCCCATTAGATCTGGCAGAGAAGGCATGCTGCAAGTACCACCTGCCAGGGACTTACATCTGGTGGGTCCCAGGAGGCAGGCCTTCTCTGCCATGGCGCCCACCTTATGGAACATTCCCCCCCCCCAAAGTCAGATTAGCTCCATCCCTGTTAACGTTACGGAAGTCCCTCAAGACCTGGTTATGTCACCAGGCTTGGGGGTCCCAGGGAACCAGTAACATTTTAAGATGGCTCCACTATTGTTTTTTTACTCTCTCTATGCTTATGGTTTGTATATTTTATATTTTAATATTTTTAATTTTTTTAATGTTTGTTCTATATTTTTATGATTGTATTTATATAATTGTTTTTTATTTGATTGTTGTACACTGCCTAGAGTCACTTTTTGTGAGATGGGCGGCTATACAAATTTGTTTGATAAATAAATGATACGATATGCAGGATGTACAGTGTATCCAACCAAAGCCCAGAACACAAGGAAGAGAGGGAAAATTTGGAATAGATTTTCATTTACCCAGGAAGGTCACATCTGAACTTGCTGTTTTGATTCTGGACATTCATGGAAGTTCTTAAACTGTTTCTCTAGAGACTTATTGTGCAATAACAGATGTGTCATGGCAAATCATGCCAAAAAATTCCAAAAAAATTCCCCCAACATTATGTTTATGTAAAATGAGGAGAAAGGGGAGCTTTGAAAAGGAAATATTTAAATCAGTGATCAATGTTTTGTCCTCAAATTGCAGGTGTCCTAATAATCGGACCATCACTGATTAACCTAATCATGGACTGGGCATGATAGAGAAGAGTGAGCAAGATACTTTTCACCATTCTCTCATTGTTACCAGTCTCTAATCCTGAGTCAATATGTGACATCATTTGAGAAACTGCATTAATTGCATCAATTGATCTGGAATATCAACTTTCTTTTTTAATAGGAAGTCCAGTTAACCCCTTATGTCAGCTCCATTCCATTCAGGAAATCCCCAAGATCATTTTATACAAAATATACAATGCATCTTCTCATAACACTCTAATTTGCTTGCAGATTATTTGCAGCTGTTATTTTTTTGATGCTAAACTGTGGAATACTGGAGCCTAGATCTGGTCACCGAGTATCTTCAGAACAACAAGGACCTGATGTGGCTCTCAAAATGGCCCTATACTTTTATTCTTTACACCACAGATATAAATCAATTGTTTTAAAATAAATGTATTTTAAAATATTCATGGATAAAATGCATTTGTTTAGCTCATTATGATCTAAATTATAATCTAAAACAACAGATAAGATACTCACAATACCAGTTATGAATAGTCTATCCATCAATCATGTCAGTCATCAATTTTTCAGAGAGACACAGCTCTACCCAGAAACTACCTACAATATCTTTGTAAAATGTTTTAGGCACTTAATGCATCAGTGATCATGCTTAGTATACTGAGCTGCATACAAACAGCAGAATATTCGCCTTTTTCCTCTTTTTTTACAGGTATACAGGGGTCCATAATTCTGACTGACTAGCCAACCCAAAATATTGTGTATGGTCAGGTTCCACTCCAGCCCAAGCTTTCTGGCAATAAAAGTAGACCAAGACACGATAACTTTTATAACTTTTATTGTGAACTGCCCAAGGTCCTCCGTTGGAGGAGATGGGCGGTAGTATAAATCGAAATATTAAATAAATAATAAATAACTTTCCTGCTAGTCCACAGGCATTTTCCAAGTTGTTCTAAGACATCCCCATTCCCCAATCTGCTACACTTGGCCCATTGAAAGTAAGGAAAGCCTTTGGGAAAGTCTAATGGAGAGCTTATAGAACTGGTCATTGGAAAGTCTACTAATCATTCATGTGCAACTCTGAAGGTTCAGAATAAGGAAAGCTGAACTTTAATTATATTCAGTGCAAGATAATAGCACTGTTGCCATGCCAAACATAATGACTACTGAAATCAAAGCCAACACATATCAATCATTTTATTCCTGAGCAGTATTAACAGGTGATCCAGGATTTCAGTTGAAGCTGCTGTTTATGCCCCAAAGTGATACTTAATGCAGTGGAAATGACTACAGCTAAAACACTGAATTTTCACAACTACATATATTATTTCAATCTCTGAAAATGAAGACCTATATGCCTAGTAAGTTATCAAATTTGCAACCTACAAAGTCAACACACTATGAACAACAAATTATAATTATTCAAACTGTATAAATTTTGATATAATCATATTATCTTTCAGATAATTGAAAAACAGAACAAGAAGCATGCGAAGAAAACGAATATGCAATAAACACAGCCTGAAAAGATGACATTTCCTCTGGCTACAGGAACCCCTGCAGGAATTTCAAAGCCTCTAGTAGTTACTATTATTATCCATCTTTAAAATGTTTCTTCTGAATTATGAAGCTCAAGATGATGTATAAGGCAGTCCCTCTCAATTTTTCCCCTTACAACTGTAAGCTAGGCTGCACTGTCTGGCCCAAAGTCACACAGTGAACTTCCATGGTTTAGTGACAACATGAAGCTGTATCACTGTAATCCTAGTCCAACTCTATAATCACTACAACAGATTGGCTCTCAGTGCATTGTAACTTGATGTTCCTGTTGCTGCATATCCTTACTAAAATCACGCTACATAATCTAATGGGGAAATGGTAGAGAGTGGCTTTGTCTTACTATTGGTTACCATATCACATTCACATAAAGAAGGAACATAAGTAGCTTATTCTTATGAAGTTGGATTCAAAATATTGTCTGCAAAAAGTTGCACAACCATTTAATTATTGAGCATTTTTCAACAGAACCTGTCACATTATCCCAGTTATTTACATTAATTAAACATATTTACAGAAAATCCATTGGATGCAACTGGGTAAATTAAAGAATATGACAGGAAACACTGCCAGTCTCAACCAAGGACAGTAGGATAATTATTATGACTGTTCAAAAGCTATCTCAGCACTACTTCAAAGAAGGTGCACAAGAACTGGATAGTATTGCTCAAACAGTATTCTCAATCTTCATCCACTGTTTTGAGATTCCCCCAATCCAGTCCATCCAGTTCTATGAAATAGCTCAAGGTACTTTTTGCACAATAGTTTCAAATGTACCTTGATAGCTTCAATGGCATATTCCACTTGGAATAATCTTCCTTCTGGAGAAAAAGTGTTCACACCTCTGCAAAGGAAAGGAAAGAATCAGAGTCACACTGAACATTTCCTAGAATTTAGATTCTGAATCAGACTTGTGCAATAAAGTTCAATTTCAGGTAATTAAAGACAGAAAGACAAAGTATTTTTCAGACTGCATCTAGCTGAACTATAGAATTTGCAACATAATAACCAACAAGTGTGTTTGCAGAGAGAAACTGGACAAATTCATGGAAGATACAGCAACAGCTTCCAGTCCTGGCAACTATATATTATCTACAGTAGCAGATATTCATATTTCATATCTTAAATTAAAAATTGGGTTCCACCAATATAGAAAAAAAACCCTAAGAGGCAGCATTCTATTTAGCAGTTTAATAAGTGTTAAGGTCCAAACTTCTCAGAAAGTTCTCATCCTCCCAAGAATATGAAGATATCTTAAAGTTATTTTAAGAAGTTTGTTTAAATTCAACAAACTCCCAGAAAAAAAACAGTGACAGTATGAGCTGAAAGTTTATGATATTGCAAAATATGAACAAAAAACTAAATTAATGAAATGATTTATGAAAGTCACCACCAAATTAAACTTTGATTTTCTTCTTGATAAATAACCCAAAGTAATGCCAAAAATACTTGGCAAACTTTGTTTGGCTATCAGTGCATTGATTTCCACAAGTAACATACTCTAAAAATATATCTGGAAATCTCTGCATGACTAAATTTGTCTATGATTTGGTTTATTCAACAATGAAGTACTACAGTACTTGATTCCAGTGAGCAGATCCAATCACTGATAAGCATAACCGAAAGCAAAAGCTTGATGATCATCATTATGACTAAGGAAACCAATTCAGGCCTTGACTACACAGTACTCCAAATAAGATTACACTGTGATTTCACAACACAATTAGGCCAAATCTGCCTTGAATAAAAATACTTTAATGCATTACCAGTATCAAAAGTATTCAAAGGGATCAGAATAGCCTGATTTCTGAAGAACTTGAGAAATGTCACAATCCCTCCCATTTTCTTTTATCCGATGATAATGAGCAGGCATAGTTAAAGCAAATTAAAGATCTATAAAAACGCACCCCACAAAGAATGAGCAAATTTGCAATTAACTTACATTAAGAGTAAATGTAATTGGAAACTTTTTTCAAGTATTGTTTCAAATACAAATAACATCTCTTACTTCCGTAGAGCTTAAATATTGCAGTTCAATTTACGTAAAGCTACTTTTTCCGCCTGTGAAAAGTTTCTGCAGGACAACACAAGAGGGACACCCATCTCCCGGAAAGCTCCGTTTCTAATGTGAGGAGCGCTTACGCTCCAAACTGTAGATCACAAATACAAGCACATTTCTCGATCTTTTTCCACGCAGGCAAACTATTCTCCATTCCCAGGCATTTAGGCACGAGGTCAGACCGAAGCGCTTCCTTTCCAAGGAAAGAAGCAAAGCGCACCCACACCACCACTAGAGATCCTCAAGCAGAGGCCGACAAACTTGGGGAGGGAGGGCGCTTCAACTCCTTCCGAAGCCTTTGGACCAGTCGCTCAGAAAGACAGGCCGCCGCAGTGACTCAGCCCCGGCCAAACCAGGCCGCGATTCCTTGTCCTGGCTGCACTCACCTGTCGTACTCGGAGCGAGTGAGGAACATGCTGGCAACAGCAGCTGCAGCAGCACCAGGGAAGAAGAGTGCGCGCGCCGGACGCGGAGGTTACACGTTCGAGGCTCGATTTTAGTCCGGGGACTGCGGCGGCCCTGTCAGCAAAGCACCGTTTCATCCACCACCGCACACCGCGCATGCGTGAAAACTCGGAGGCGTACGCCTTGCGTGCTTACCAGCCAATAGAGCAACGAAGCGGGAGCTTACAACGCCATCGTGCAATTGGTCTTGGGAAGATTCGTACCAAGCCAGGATTGGCTAACGGTTGCCAGGGTCTACGGGGATATCAATCCCGCCCTTCCAGACGAAAGAGGAGCAAGCAAATCGTATCAGGATACAATTAGCGCGCTTTGTGTCGCCGCGAGCTGATCGTAGCATTTTCCCCATCCTCATCTCTCTGTTATGACGTAGTAGATGTAGCTCCATTATTTTGGTAAATAAATTATTGGAAAATATCCTGCCATTAACAGTTATAAGAGGCAATCTTGTATTGAAATAAATCAGTGCAGTGATCCATGTCTAAACCTTTTCGAAAGGCAGTAGCGACACCAAAGCATGTAACTGGGACCATCTCAGGATACTTAGGTATTTAGACGCCGGTCCCACACTGCCTTCCCTCTCCTCGTATCACGCTGTCACCCACTTACCCTGCTTTGAGATTCAATATTCAAGCAAGATCTTGGGGCAAAGGCTCAGCGATCCACTTGCCAGGAGGACCCTGAAAATATGCAGCATTTGTAGGAGGGGGAAAGACGAATACATTCAGAGTATGAATGAGCTAACTGTGGCCCAGGGTTGAAGGTTGAAGCAGCCTATATATTGTGCTGAAAGGAAATGAGGGGTTTCACCCATTTTAAACAAATATGCGGTTTGTCTGGTTTTAACTAGCATGTTGTAAGAAGGCACCATTGTGATATACTAAATAAATGATAGTTAAACTATGGCTTACAGAGATAGCCAAATCAAGTTAATAAGGAGACAAACAATACTTGGTGTTCTGGTGTGTCAAGTGTGGGACAAGAAGATAGACCGGTCAAAGCAATTGGACAAGGAAGGGACCAAGGGTGGTATAAAGCAAAAGGAACTACTACTAGTCCTTGTTTAGCAACAACAAATGGGACTAGCAACTTGGTTATTAAGCAAAGTGGTTGCTAAGTGAACCTGCAACTGCACTTATGATCTTAATCTTACTTCAGCTTTCCTTTACAGACCTGCGAAGGTTGTAAATGCGATAATTGGTCATTAAGTTACTTTTTCATCACCATCATTAACTGCGAACAGTTGCTAAACGAGGCAGTTGCTAAACAAGGACTACCTGTACAGAAGATGCCTCCAAAACAAAAGTCTCAAAGGTGACATCCAGATGAAAAAAGCAATAGTAAAATAAACACTTGTCACCCAAACATATTACTGACCAATTCCTGCATGTGCCATCTTTCGATATATTTTGGCTACATGACTCTGGCCATTTGTGCCGGTCAACAAACTCCAAACCTGAGCTTGCAGTGGGGCAGCTGTTGTTTTCTATCAGATAAGCCCTTTCCCATGGGTCACTACTTATCTTCTAAAATCCCCATACACCAAGCAGCCCTCTTATTTTCTTAGGAGTGGGAAAATGGTAAAGTCCCCATCTTTCAACATCTCTCCTGCTGTTTTAAATGGAAAGCTAAAAGGGAAAGAGGCTGGTGTTGAAGTATACAGCAAAGTAGCCGCTGTTAATCACTCCCATGCCCTACTGTCTAAGCAGAATTCTAGTTGAAGGCTTCAGACCTTGGTGCAGACCTTTAATGCAGAATTTTTTTAGACTAATGGCCATGGGGGGTGGGGCGGGATTATGGAATGTGTTAGGAGCCACTGGGCAAGGCAGGATGAGGCTGGGTGGGTCAAATAGAAAGTAGACATTTTCATAGCAAAGGCATTTTTCTTAAATCTCACTTAAAAGCTGATTTTTTCCCCTTTCCCATATTCATTCATAAAACCAAGATGTGTAATTTAACTTAATTACTAATAACTGGTGATAGCTGAGAAGGTATGTGGAAGCCAGATAAAAGCTTTGGGCTGAAGATTATATAATCCTTACATAGGTAGGCAGAAACAAGTAACCCTGCTTGCTGACTATACATGCTGTCCCTCTCCTTCTCTGTTGCAGTCCCTGGAGCCCATTCACAGCACTCAAATTTGTTGGAGAAATGTCAAAAATCAGCAGGAAGGTGAAGGTGTTTTCATAGGCTTAATACATCAGTGAAAGTAAAAGTCCCACAAATCTCTCCAAATGGCAGGAAATTGATTGAAAACTCCACCCTCTGCCTTCAGCAATGGTATTACATCACTGCTTTGCTGACTGCTGTGCTTGGCTGCCAAGAATACTAATAAAAAATAGACTTCAGCAGCAGAAAACCACTAACCCCTGATGTTAGGGTATTGTGGATGATACTGAGGTCTCACTAAGGGCCCTGCATTTCACAGTAGTGCATTGCATGGGTCAGAAATACCTAGGTAAAATATTCACTATTGCTTGCTCAAAAGACAAGCTGGAGATGCCCAAGGCTTAAATGAGAGCGGTATCACCTGAAATTGCAGGTGCTTTGATTCAGCTGCCCAAGTACAGCTTTTTGCAGAACTCAAGTATCTATATTTCTGTGAATGGTTTTTTTATTAATTAGATTTATATCCCACCATTCACTCAGAAGCCCAGAGTGGCATACTCCTGTTTTTCCCTATAAGAACCCTATGAGTTGGCAGGACAGTGTGTGACTGGCCCAGGTGGTCATGAAAGGCCAAGGATTAGAGACTAGATTACATATTGGGCTAATAATGGTTAGTTGAATAAGCCACACATGGATGATTTTAGGTCAATTGTGAAGTAAAAAAAAATCATATTGGTTAAGCTACTTGTACAAATCAGGTTTATGTGTGTATTCCTGGGATCTCACCAAAAATATAACAATAGGGACTGCAAGTGTTTCATGATTTTTCCAGAGAACTACTCCTAGCATTGCCTTTTGAAAATAATGTGAACTATTGTGCCTTTCCTTCTTTAATGGAGGGGGAGAAAGAGAAGAAGTGATGGGAAAAACAAGTGGCTCATAAATGGAAAATAACATGATTTTGGAATTAATTATACGAATTCTTCCCATGGGAAAATGCTGTTGTTTTGAATTCTCTTAAAAAAAACATGATAGGATGAAACTTTGAAGGCTGGATACTAGAGGGAACCAGAAGGAACTAAGGATTATGATTAAAGGAAAAGAATGCTTAATTTAACTTAGTAATACAGAATGGAGCAAAATATTTTAACATTGGACATATTGAAGGATATTTTTTAACAATGGACCCAGAAGTTAATTTTAAGAGTGTCTGCCTCTTAAAGATAGACTGTTTAGAAGATTAGTTTAGAAGGAGAAGAACAGGTTTTACTGTACAAGACTGAGACTGATCTGAAAGTGGATTTAAAAATGACAAGCTACAAGAATGATATGAAAAAAAGATGCTACAATGGACATACAAATGAAACTGGCTGATGTCTTAATAATTAAAAGGGATATTCAAATAACAAACCGAAAGAGTGACCTGGATAATTTTCCTATATTGGATTTACAAAAGAGGCTTGTTAAAGGTTTGAAGAATTTTGTGAGAAGGGAGAAAGAAAAAATGAAAACAAATCAAGTTCTAGGACATTACTTGAAGGGATTAAAGATCAAGATTGTTAAAAATAAAAGGAAGGAATATAAAGTTGGTTTATTTGATCAAGGTTAAAATAGATATGTTGTTATCTCTGGTAACTCTTAATGGACTTTTGCTGATCAGGACTGAATGATGAGGCTTTAAGGATTTGTTTATAGATAAGAGATGGGATATGGGAAGAAGAGATTATTTGTTGTATTTTAAGAGAAGATGATAAGATACTAAAATGGTTCATACTTGTGATGAAGGGGAAAGTCATTTCTTTATATATATTTTTCTTTTTCTATAGTATATTCTTATTTTTTCTTTCTTTTCTATTTTTTCTATTTTTTTCTTTTCTGCACTTTTTCTTTCTTTTTTATTCTTTTCTTTTTTAGTTTGTATTAGTTTTTATCTTTTTAATTGTAATGTTTAATAAAAGTACTATTAAAAAAGAAAATAACATGATTAAAGCTCTTTTATACAAATCGTGTTTGAGGCAATGTGACTGCAGAATAAAAAGTCTCATGTGGGAGCACCCTCTGTCACTTGAATCAAATGATTTCATCTGCCATCAAGCCACAATTTGGAAACAACTGCTTTGTAGCCTACTAGTATGTATATTTGCTGAGTATCAAAACCTGTATTCAGCTTGACTTACTACCAAGGAAGTACATAGCTATAATCATAGATCCCTTTCTTGAACACTTTGGAGTTAGGATAGCCAGAGGATAGTATCTTTTCTACTTCTCCCAATTTTGAAATCCAAACAACACCTCCAAGTTCAGATTTATAATGCTCTCAGATCTTTCTTGTAATACAGACATGTCTGCTGTGCCTTTTGTGTACATCCCTGCAAAAAGTACATCGAACTATTTGACCAATGTTGTGGATTGTTCTTCTTCTTACAAGGACTACATTTTAAATGGCTAGGCCTTTTTTCAAAAGTTAAAACGAACTATTTTTACGCCAAGCATTAATTTCATGTCTCTAGTTCCCTAAATATAGGCGGAATGCTGAGCCAGCCATAAGTAGAGTAAGGCAAGGGGACTGTGTTCTATCACATAAGGAAATATGCTGGAGGTGTAAAGCCCAAGACTTAAACAGTGATTTAAGAGGAGGAGATTCACAAGTGAGTTTCAGGTTACATCACATAGAAGTCTATAATAAAATCTCATGCTGCTGATTGCCTCTACCAAACATTTAATTTGCTGTATTAAGAAAATGCCAAACACTCTAGCTGTTTTTCAGAAAGTCCTAGAAAAAGAACTGGAGTAGGACATATTCCATGTACTACCTTATTTTTCTCTGAATAAAATAAGAGTAGGATTGTCAAATGTCCTGGAAATTGTGTAAAATGTAATCATCATCATCTTGTCCTGAGATAGTATAGTAGTTGTCGTAGAAATTGTAATAGACAGATTTTAGCTTTAAATACCCAGAATTGTTTAGCATAGACAGATGCAATCTCAATCACATTTCCTTACTTTTCAAAGTTGCTCTTTCCTCATGTTACAAATAACCAAAAAAAGAAATATACCAGCAGGGAAGAAAATCTAGGATTCTGGCTTGTGATTTTGCTATAAGCATACTCAGCATCCAAGCAAGCATCTTTAATCATCCCCATCTACTGACCTGCAGAAAAATTGGGCTATAATTCATATAATTTCCATCCAGCATGAAGATCAGCCATTCTAGCTGGCAGATAATGTGAGTGCTAGTCCAACACGTAGAAGCCACTAGGTGGAGAAGAATGCAATAAAGCAAGCAATTGTCCTTGTGCCTCAGATGCTTATGCAAACAGGATTACTGTACAATGAGGAAAAATAAATTGTACTTTAGCCATTGATCAACCTGGATTAAAATACTACAACTCTAATGATCATATCCTGTTTTCTAGAAAATCTCTCCCCAAAATATTCCTCATTCCCTAATCCTTAACTAAGCCTTTTAAAATAAAAACCTGTTTTGCACAACAGTCTCACATATTTCTTTCTCATTAGGAAAACAAACCTTATGACAGTGAACTCTTGAATATTTAAGTCAAATTTCTCATTAACATCTGTGAATTTGCTGTATTTAAGAATCTACAAGAGAGCAAAATTTCAATTTATTTCATGGTTTTGCACTATTTAATGATTCTTCACATATAGTTTAGAAAATAAACACCAACAACAGACGAAGAAAGAGCAGGGAGATGCTGAGTGGCTTTCAAATTTGATTCTATAGTTATTTAGTTAAGTAAATAGTATTTTTAAAATTTTGTTTAAAAAACAGAATTTCCGGAACACTTTAAAGTAATGTTTGCAACCAAAAAGAAAACATAATTAAAGTAGCATAACATTATAAAGAACAAACAAGTGGCCTGTAAGAATTCATTGCTGCTTACCTAGGTTTGTAAATTCTTATTTAACTTCCCTAGATTAAAGCCAGCTAATATAATAACAATCTTTGAGTCACCCTGCCCATCATCCTATGAATTCTCTTTAATTACCCATCAAAACAGGACACAGCATTCTGACTTTTGCCATTATGCAACGATTCTGCTAGAATGTGTTTTAATCATGAGAGCAGAGCTGATGAAGTGCTGTAATCAACATACAATCTGAAAGTCATTTATCTTATCTCTAGTAGAGTTACCTTTCCACCAGCAGCTGAAATAAACTGGTATAAACACAGCTTGGCCTGTTGTTCTCAGCTCTCAGTTATTGTTTAAAAGCACTAACTCCCCAGAGTATATTTGTTATATAGTATATTAAAAATATAAAAATAAAGAAATGAAATATCTAACTCTTACTATTTTGGCTATTTCAGTTGCTTCAGATAAAGAGCAATGGATGAATTTTCCAGCAAGATAATAGATATCGCAAAATAGATCTAGATTGTAAAAATCTGGGTGACAACTAGATGGCAGCAAATAGTTGGGACATCTCTTTGCTACCATCTAGTGGTAGAAACCCCTCCATCCAGCTGGCTGACCAGAAAGATGTCCACATCCACAGGTATTTGGTAGAAACCCAGTCCTGTCATGGGCTTTGTTAGGACATCATGGTGCATGTGATGTCATTTGCCCTGCCCTGTTCTCCTCCCATGGACACCCATACTTAATATTCCTCATAATAAATATGACTGACATTCCTCTGAAGCTGAAATAATCATGACAGCATTACCATACAATATAGGGCAAGAAGACTTCCTTAGGGGGAGGAGTTTCCTTTGGGGAAGGCCTATTTGGGGCTCAGTGTAGGGTGCAGAGTTGTGTCTGGACAGTTTGAGGCTTTGTTTGGGCCTACCTTTTCACTGGTGAGCCTGGCTTCCAGCGAAGGCTCTGGTCCTAACTCAAGAAGAGCACTTGGATGCAGGGTGGCCTTGCCTTCCGGTGATGACAGACTATCCTTCTGGACTAGGGAGAACCTACAGATCCCCACAGGAGATGGGAATGCCTTCATAGCGCCTGAAGTAAAGGTCACTCTTTTCATCTCCTGGAAAGAACCCCCCAGGGCAGAGGAAACTAAATGTGAGTTCCTAGGAGTGGGCAGAAGGAAAGTCTGGGAATAAAGCAAAGAAGGCCTGACGTTGTGTGATAGGTGAAAGTCCTATTCACTTTTGGTAAGAGTTAGGCTTACCATATCTTCAAGCAGACAAACCAGGATTCAACCATTTCAAGTGTGATTGTAACCACCTGATCATCTGTATACTTCAATGTACTGTACTGTATTAAAACAGTTAACGTGCCCATAAAATTCTGTATTCTGTTAAAAGAATGATGGAGGATTTGGCTCTGAATATGGCACTACTTTTAGCTAACTACTAACTTATCAAAGGGGGCGTGGTGGCTCAGCAGGTAAGACGCCAGGCTTGTCGACCAGAAGATCGCAAGTTTGGAGGTTCGAATCCCTAGCCCCGTGTGATGGAGTGAGCTCCCGCACTAGCTCCAGCTCTTGCCAACCTAGCAATTCGAAAGCATGCAAATGCAAGTAGATTAATAGGTACCACTTCGGTGGGAAGGTAACAGCGTTCCATGCGCGTCATGTGGCCACATGACCCTGGAAGCGTCTTCAGACAACGCTGGCTCTTTGGCTAACAAATGGAGATGAGCACCGGCCCCTAGAGTCGGACACGACTGCACAACTGTGCGGGGGGAACCTTTACCTTTTTTAACTTATCAAAACAATTCTCCTTTGATAAACATGGAGCTGCTGGTCATTTGACACTGCATATATCAAAAGCAGCTTCATATTTAATGAGAAGTTGCTAATAAGTCACGAAAGTTTTGGTTAATGTCTGAAATACTAACCTTTACCTGTCTATTACTAAATACGGCCTATCGAGTTCTTTGGAATTAATACCAGGATAAGTTTGTGTAGGGTTAAATCTGCACATGAAAATTCAGGGAAAACTGCAGAGAATATCTGCACTGAGACAGACCTGAGTACATGTGTGGCGAGTCACACAGCTGCCCCCTGTGTCAGTGCAGTGTGTTTTTACAAGGAGTTATCTTGCTAACAGGATTACTATAAAACCTACTTAGGGAAGGATTTTGTGTGGTTTTCAGAGCACCTGATTTAAAGAGTAAAATAGCTTTGGCAGAATCAAAAGTGTTGTTACAGAAGATGACATTTCCGTGTACATTAGTAAGTGTGTGTTGAGAAATCTGCTTTGTTTATTAGTAGTAATTCACATCTTATCTTCAAAGCTTCACTGGGAAATGAATAGCAACTTCCTGTTTCTACTTTCAGTTAAAGCAAGTTACAACAATGACTAAATTCAACCTCATCTTTGCAGATGTTCAAAGTGCCTTCTCTATTTCTAATATCATTTATTTTAAAATGATGAAATATCACAACTTTCTGATATTTTATTAATAAGTATCCATTAATGAATGTGGCTTCGGTGCACTGAATTCTAAACAGTAACATGAAATAATCACAGACTGAATGCCTCATTTTTTATTATCACAATTCTGAAAAATAGGATTCTTAAAAATATGGAGGACAATCCATAATTGTTGCTTCAAAGAATCTCTGAAAGAGATCAAGACAAATTGGGCAAACAAATTCTGCTTTGAAGCTGCTATTCTTTTAAAGGATGCCATGAGTTGGTAATATGGGAAAAATAATTAACACCTCTTGAAAAGAGGCCTGGTTGGCATTCTAATGAAATGACAAAACAGACCTAGTAGCTTTATTTGCTGGTATTTCTTAAAAAATTGCTGTATCATGGTATAGTTTGCAGAATCTACCGAACTCTACAAAGCTGAACAATATTGCTAGAATATGGACTTTTGAAAGCATTCTAGACATTATTTTCTTCTTAGGCTAATATTTTGGTTGGATAGTTAGGTAAATTTATTTTTTCTTTTAATGAATGGATTCAAAACATTACTGTGAGTCAGGTAACAAAATTTGCAAACATATTATGGGAATGTAAACATCAACTTGCTTGGAATTTATATTTGCATATATAGACATTATAAATTGACTTTTGTACTGTCATGCAACTTTTTTCTCCCCAAATACTTTGTGAATATCAATTTATTAGCAATAATTAGTTTTTAGGTAAAATAAACATAAACTATTCATACTTATGGGTCTTGCCGAAAAAAATGCAGTTCTAAATAGACAGATGATGTTATGTCAGCCAAACAGCAGATCAAATTCACATTGGAAGCCTATACACTTATGTATTATGCTTTCATTTAAATCGTTTTACTTAGATAATTATATCACATTAATACCAACATCCTATCACCTAGGACAGAAAATAGCTGCAGTACCTCATAGCCTCTTATCCAACTGTATGGCTATTAAAAGGTAAAGAGTTATGAAAAAAAAATTTCAAGCAAAGGAGAACCATCACAGAAGTATAGCGATACCTTTCTTGGCTCAGAAGCTGCATAAGGAATAGACTTGTATGTCCCTGAATTCCCCAGCTGAATGCTGTCATCTAGCAATGAGGACCATATACACAACCGCCCAGAGTTCCCTTGTGGGGAGATGGAGCGGTATATAAATTGAAACATAAATAAATAAATAAAATATGTATGATTCCTGGAGCTGTATTAGAAACCATATGTGCAGTGCTGAGCACATGGATAACCAGAGAAAGCATGCAGGTGTCCCTCCAGATGTGAACTCATAGCATGGGTGGAGCTAATTCCCATCCATCTTAATATTTTAAACTCATACTGTTCATATTGTAGCTTAACAGCAGTGATTAATATGCATGAATATCACATCTGTTGTGTGGAATACACATGCTATTCTGTGTATTTGTAATTATCACTCTGATGCTGATGATAACGTAGTCTGTGCACACTCCGAAAAAGATCTTCAAACTACCCTAAACATCTTTGCAGAAGCATATGAAAAGCTCGGCCTCTCAATTAACATTAAAAAAACCAAAGTGCTTTACCAGCAAGTTCGAACCAATCCCTCCGCAGCACCATCAATCCAGCTTAAAGGTGTGTCACTAGAAAATGTCGACCACTTTTCTTATCTCGGCAGCCATCTATCTACAAAAGCCAACATCGACGCTGAAATTCAGCATCGCCTGAGCTCTGCGAGTGTAGCTTTCTCCCGAATGAAGCGTAGAGTGTTTGAGGATCGGGACATTCGCAGGGAGACCAAAATGCTTGTTTACAAAGCCATTGTACTACCAACCCTTCTGTACGCCTGTGAAACATGGACCCTCTACAAATGCCACCTCCAACTTCTTGAAAGATTCCATCAACGCTGCCTAATAGAAGAAAATATGTGTAGCTCAGGGTTAAACTGTAGGGTTCTTGGTGCTCTCGGAGCTTGGCTGTTTGCTTGCAGACGTTTCATTACCCAACTAGTGCAAGCAGTTCAGTAATGAAAAGCCTGCAAGCAAACAACTAAGCCAGAGCTTTCCAAACGGTGTGTCGCGACACAAAAGTGTGTCACCACACACAGTCTGCTGTGTCGCCACACAACCCGGAAGCGCTGATCATCATCAGCGCTTCCGGGTTTTCCCACGGCGACACACCAACAGCGGCGCGCAAAAACTCTAAAGCGGCAGCAGCGCTTCCGGGGTTTTGCGTGCTGCCGCAACGGCGGCACTTCTGGGTTTTTCACACGGCGACACACCAACGGCGGTTGGTGTGTCGCCACGGGAAAACTTTGGAAAGCCCTGAACTAAGCTCTGAGAGCACCAAGAAGCACCACTGGCTTTGTTTGTACATTACACTAAGCCCAAAATTAAAGAAAACGTGAAGGCTTAAAAAAAATGAAGTATTTCTTCTAGAGTGCATGTTTATTGACTTAATAATTGCACAAATATATTACTGAATATCAGGTCTGCATATGACACTGTCCCCAAAGTGTTAGGAATTGCATCTGGCTTAAAACATAGCAGCTGAGTTTTAACTTGCACACTCTTAGCATAAAATATGAGGAAATGTTGTGGGCTAAAAGTAAGCTTCCAGCCATAATTCAAGTTTCTAGTTTTAATGTTTAAAGACTGAATGGACAAGGTCCAGTATTTTATGACTTCTGAATTTATCTTGCTCATTGAGGTAGGGTTATCCTTTGCATATTAATTTCCTGTGGACTAGCATTCCTGATGGAAACCTCTTCTCTGAGGGAAGATCATAATTTGGGACCACTACTGACCTTTAAAGGCAAAACTGAAGTACTTTGGCCACATAATGAGAAGACAGGATACCCTGGAGAAGAAGCTGATGCTACGGAAAGTGTAAGGCAAAAGGAAGAGGGGCCGACCAAGGGCAAGATGGATGGATGATATTCTGGAGGAGACAGACTCAACCATAGGGGAGCTGGGGATGGTGACGGCCGACAGGAAGCTCTGGCATGGGCTGGTCCATGAAGTCACGAAGAGTCGGAAGCGACTGAACAAATAAACAACAACCAACAACTGACCTTTAGGAAATTGCTCTATTTTGGGGAGCAATTTTTAAATCTCTGTTAAGTGTTGAACTTCATGACATTATGAAGTTAATTGCCAAAAGGTATTCTGAGGTGCAGTCTTATGCTTAAGAACCATCAGCTGAAGAACTGTACAGATTGGACAGAATTACCACTATCAGGCAAAACACAAATTATTATGGAGTCCATGGAACATCTCAGATATGCCAGAAAAACACTCTATTGGTGGAGCTGTTCTGTCAGTAAAAGGGCTACAAACTGAAAGAACCGTGGACAGGATGGGAATGGGGATAACGAAGGGAAGAAGCATACTTATCCTATATCATGTATGTATGTATGTATGTATGTATGTAGGGGGCGTGGTGGCTCAGCGGGTAAGACGCCAGGCTTGTCGATTGCAAGTTCGGAGGTTCGAATCCCTAGCCCTGCGTGCGGAGTGAGCTCCCGCAGTAGCTCCAGCTCTTGCCAACCTAGCAATTCGAAAGCATGCAAATGCAAGTAGATGAATAGGTACCACTTCGGTGGGTAGGTAACAGCGTTCCACGCGCGTCATGCGGCCACATGACCGTGGAACCGTCTTCGGACAACGCTGGCTCTTCGGCTAACAAACAGAGATGAGCACCGGCCCCTAGAGTCGGACACGACTGCACAGTTGTGCGGGGGGAACCTTTACCTTTACCGTATGTATGTATGTATGTATGTATTCATTCATTCATTCATTCATTCATTCATCCCGCCTTTATTATTTTTATAAATAACTCAAGGCGGTGAACATACCTAATACTCCTTCCTCCTCCTATTTTCCCCACAACAACAACCCTGTGAGGTGAGTTGGGCTGAGAGAGTGACTGGCCCAAGGTCACCCAGCCGGCTTTCATGCCTAAGGCGGGACTAGAACTCTCTGTCTCCTGGTTTCCCATTGGCTCCTTCCTAGGGCTGAGAGAGTGTGTGACTGGCCCAAGGTCACCCAGCCGGCTTTCATGCCTAAGGCGGGACTAGAACTCTCAGTCTCCTGATTTCTAGCCCAGCACCTTAACCACTAGACCAAACTGGCTCTCTATTCCTCTAGAGCAGCATCTACATCAGCTCTGGATCTGGAGCAAGAAAAGTGGTATTGCTATTAATTTCAATAGGATTTTTTGGTAAAAAAAATGTAACGCCCACATTAATAATATTGCCTCAACTGAATGTAAGATAAGTTTGATCAAATACCAAGACATCACTACCAATACCTAAACACCAAACATAGCTCCTTTGCAGGTATTTGCTTTCATATGACTAATAAATGGTCGTTTTGCATATTCAGAATAAATTTGCAGAGTTCTGAAAGTGTGCTCAGCTTACAGAATTCATCGATCGGAGTTTGTGATTATAAGAGTTTAGAGAACTCTACTGCGGATTGTCATACAAAACACATAAAGATCTAATGGGTCCCTGTATGTTCACATCCCCTAATCCACTTTAGCTATACATACTGTGTATTATAACAGAGATAAGGTATGGGGCACCAGGCTCCAGCCTCTCACACACCTTTACTGCTTTCAAAGTGAAATGCTATTGATGAGAACCATGAGATGCTTTGCAATCAAAGGGAGCACTTTTCACAAAGCATCTTCTCTCCAAAACATGCCCCACAGTTTCAGCTTACACGTAGTCCTCATTTAGCGACCACAATTAAGACTGGCAACTTGGTTATTAAGAGAAGTGGTCACTAAGTGAAGCTGCAACTGTGCTTATGATCTTACCCTAACCCCAACCCTAATCCTTTCCTTTGCTTTACAGACCTGCAAAGGTCGTAAATGCGAGGATTGGTCATAAAGCTACTTTTTCATCACTGTTGTAACTGCGAACAGTCACTAAACAAGGCAGTCACTAAACAAGGACTACCTGTATTGTTCATGCTTCTCTTTCTACAATAGAAACTGGGACTGCAGTCCAATGCAAAATACTTGGGAATAAGGCCTACTGGACCCAGTAGAAGTTTCCCAACTATTTAAAATTGGATTGTAATCCCAGGACTGTATGGTTACTTTGAGATGGAAATCTGTAAGAATAAAACTTTTATGAATGGTTAGGTGTGAAGGCATTTCAAATTTATTTAAAACATTTTTATACTGTTCATCATACCAAATTGGAGAGGGAGGAAAGCATAAAATAGTAAAATAGGAAAGGAGTCAATAAAACTTAGCAGATTACAGTAAATACTTCAGCAACTAGCATGTTAACCTCCAATGGAAATAATTCACAGGACAATATGCCTCTTCAGTGTGGAGAGCATGCACAAACTAATTATGGGAGGGAAATGGGAAAAAATATTCAGATTGCAAGCTATTTGAAGCAGAATCCTATATACTTGCCTTGTGTAAAATGACATGCCTAAGGATGACAGGAAGAATTTACTAAGGATGGGAAATAAGTGTCTTCCTGTTTGTGGAAGAAAATTAGAATTGTGGATCTAATAGAGAGTAGAGACCTTAGCAAGACTATGAAATTCATCCAAGCTCAATCTTTTTACAATTGTCCTCCTGTTTCTGTGGGACACAAGAACACAATAAAATTAAATATGCATTCTTCAACACCTGGCAGACAGCATAAGCAGTCCTACTTTATATTAAATGGAAGAAGGGCATCTTCCCATGAAACAATCACTGTTTGAAAGGATTTAATTTTTCAAACAGCCAAGAAATTTGTGAAATATGTATTGTCGAAGGCTTTCACGGCCGGAGTTCGATGGCTGTTGTGGGTCTTCCGGGCTGTGTGGCCGTGTTCTGGAAGTTGTGGTTCCTAACGTTTCGCCAGCATCTGTGGCCAGCATCTCATGCTCCTGCCCTCTGAAGATGCTGGCCACAGATGCTGGCGAAACGTTAGGAACCACAACTTCCAGAACACGGCCACACAGCCCGGAAGACCCACAACAGCCAATTTGTGAAATACTTGCTTAGAAGCCCGCATCCCTTCAAACTTAATATGCAAACTTAATATGCATTTGCTGTACTTACATTAAAAGAAACAAAAAAACCGCTCTTCCTTGTTTCCCTTATTGGCCGAGCTCTGCGCCCCCCAACACTGAAATGCTTGATACCAACGTTCCGTACGCAGCACCCAACGCGCTCCCATTCTCTGTGCAAGGCAGAGCAGCCGCAGCAGAGCAAGCGAGGTGCGATCTGCCTTCTGCCGGAGACCGAAGAGGTGCCTGGCGCCCTGACCGTCCGCCCCTTCGAACGAAGGCGGAGTCGCCGGCGGGAGCGCCGCCCTCTGCTGCTTGAGCCCAGAGCCAAGCGCGCGCAGGCGAGCCCGGGCGCCTGCTGCCGCGTAACGCGCTCACTCTCCCTCGCAACTTTGACAGGAGTTCCGACGAGGCTTTTTTCGCCGCAGGTCCGTGGAGGAGGGAGCAGCCGCCCACGCCGCCAACTCCAGCCCGGGTTCCTCTCGCCTGGATCACTCCCCCGCCCACTCGCCAGAGAACCATTGAAGCCGACCCGGACCCGGCGACCAGCCCTCCTTGGAGCATGTCGGAGTCCAGAGCCCAGACCACGGCGGCGGACAAGGAGTCCCCCAACCTGGTGGTAGGGCTCCTTTGCTGGCCGTTTCTCCCGCCTCTTCCCCTCTCCCCGCATTGTTCTCTCTGTCTCTCTCTGACTCTCCCTCACTTTCTGACGCCCTGTCCTAATTCTCCCTCCCTCCCCCTTTGCTCTCCCTCCTGGCTGACCTGAAATCCCTGCCCTTGTTTCTCTCCCCTTCCTCTTTTTGCTTTCCTTGCCAGGCCCAGCTGTTTGGGGGGCTACGTTGGGGCCGCCTGGAGGAGCCCCTGGGATTCATTAAGGTGCTGGAGTGGGTAAGTTTGCTCTTTCGTGTGCAACTTTTCCGCTTTGCCCCCCCCCCCCACGCCAAACCTGGAGGGGAAGGGTGACAGTGCGCCAAATTGTTGCCTTGGCGGGGTTTCATCAAGGGAAGGGGCCGCAGCGGGCAGGGAGATTGGACCTGGGCGGTGTGCAGGAGCCGGTTGAGCAGGAGGGAGTGCCTTCTCAGGCAGTCCTTCTATGTTCAAGGAGTCTGGATTTATGGACTGGGGTATGTTGGAGAGCAGTGGCAGCAGCGCTCACATTTCACTCAGGGGGGTTTAACCTTTTTGGAGCTCTGATTCTGCACATACCGCGCCTTAACTTGTCCCTGAGCTCACAAATTCTCTCCCTTCTCAGCCTTCCCAAGAGGAGATTACAAACCCTGGACTTATTTAGTCCACAGCACAGAGCCCAGGGCCAGGAGACTCCACTCCAGGGCTGTATTTTTGTGTTTCTGTTTCCACAGGGGAGGAGCATTTCAGTTTGATTGCCACGAACATCTTCAGATTCTACCCATTTTAATGCAGAAGTTAGGAAAGAAACTTTTATAGCACAAAGAAAATGAATAAGCCTTACAGGACCTAAATCTACTCTGTAGTTTTTTTAAAAAGGAGAAAAGCTACTTCCTCTTTACAAAAAAATAAAATCCTTCAGTTTTATATTATAAACTTTCATATATAGCACTGTTATCAAGTAACATGCTGTACCACCTCTTGTTTTGTCTTTAGACAATAGTTTTACTACTTAAGCATGAAGAACACATTTTGCCAAAATCATAGAGCCAGTTTGGTGTAGTGGTTAAGGTGCTGGGCTAGAAACCAGGAGTCTCTGAGCTCTAGTCCCGCCTTAGGCATGAAAGCCGGCTGGGTGACCTTGGGCCAGTCACTCTCTCAGCCCAACTCACCCCACAGGGTTGTTGTTGTGGGGAAAATAGGAGGAGGAAGGAGTACTTGGTATGTTCACCGCCTTGAGTTATTTATAAAAATAATAAAGGTGGGATAAAAAATTAATAAAATTAAAAAATAAAATATAGTTAGTGACTCTGATTTGTATAGCTGGGCAAAGCATGTGCAATACTTCTTCAGCCTCTGAAAAGAATCGGAGGAAGTAAGTGATAAGAAAACAGAACTGAGCTAACAGCATTTTATCTAAGTGGGCAGCAGTTTTGAATGTGTTTAGACTTCAGTGAGAACACATCTCAAACATGTAAAAGATTATGGAAGTGGGTCCCCGGTAAACCCAAGGACTTGTCTTTGCATGGCTTGAGGACAGCAGTATTTGCATAGATATATCAAGATCCAGTAGGACATGACAATTTTTGCATTGATTGGCTGGTTAAAGCACTGGATCATGAGAATAATGTAGCACCAGAGTCTAATGACAAATGAATGACACAAGTGGCCTTCCATCATACATCAAGAAATTACTCTTCTTAGATATACAATATAAGTAGTTGTCTGTGTCCTCTTTCATTGTTTCAAATGTGTGCATATGGTTCTTTCACAGTCTAGAATTGACACTTCATATTTTTTATTATGCTATGTTGCTACCTGACAAGGTCTTCAGATTCATTGAGAATTTTCAGATCTCTTTAGCCTTTTAGCTTTGTGCCCTCTTTGTGATAAAACAGTTATATCAATCATCTCAAGAAGTTTCCATTTTAGAGCATAGGCTAAAATTAGCATAAGTTTCAAAAAGCAAGAAAGTTCTATTGACAAAGCTCTTTAGTAAAAGCCGTAGGAAACTGGCCACATAGTGACTGGATCTTGAAAGGGTTCTTTTGTTCTTCCAGATCTGTTTATTTTATTCAATGATAATGTCTTAACTGTAGGAAGTATAACTACTGAAGAAGCATGACCAGATTTTTCATATTTTCTCGCCTTAAGTACACAGAGACATTTTTCATGATAAGTGGTTTGCACAGACCATCTGCTGTGATGCAGATAGTATTTTATGAATATAGCATTTTCCTTTCTATATAGAAGCTTTTCCTCAATTATATTTTTCATATCTGGTAAAATACTGAGAGCCATGGTATCTGTGTTGTAGCTTTCCAGTCTAGTTCTTTTTTTTATATCCCGATAGAAAATATAGAGTTGGCTCTAAAATCATAGAGGTCAGCACTTAAACAGTTGCTCCTTGGTTTGGGAGAAGACAGCACTGCTTGGAGTTTGAGCTTGATTTTTCCCCTGGTGCAGAAGTGCTGTCATTAGCTGTTACAGTACATGAAATCTAGAATTGCAGATAGTAATTCCAGGTTTCATGGAATACTGTAGCTCATGAAATCAAACTCAGTGTTGGTGCCTGTAAATGTTTCTGGATAAGCTTTATTAAATCAGGATACCTGGTTGGTTGGGATAGGAACAAATGAGACCCCTGCAGATACAGAAGTCCTGTTGTTGCAGAATAGTTCCTTTCTGAGCTGTTTGCATTACCATTTTGTTGTAACTGTTATTTTTATTTCCACCTTAGTGCTAAACATCATGACCAGGCTGTATGTCTATGAAGGTTCTCAGTCATCCAGGTGGAATTGTCTGTAGCTTGAATCATGTCAACTGGATTTCTATTTTCTCAGTGGAAACGTTTCGCTCCTTATCCAAGGCTCCTTGGATAAGGAGCGAAACGTTTCCACTGAGAAAATAGAAATCCAGTTGACATGATTCAAGCTACAGATCATGACCAGGCCTCTCTTTTACTACCATCTGTTTTGTAACTTTCACTTTCCCCTGTACTTATATACAGACAACTAGTTCTGAAGCTCTTCAGTCATAATGGTGTTTAAGCAGCACATCTGCTAGCTTTCATCACTTTCCCTAACTGAGCTTATAGAAACCTACTGTATAGGGAGTACAGTGCAGCCATTCATTATAATAGTTGAATACTTGAACTTTGGTTAGTCCTGTTTTGGCTGGAGGTTAGTCTCATCCAAGGGGTCTTCCAAACCAGGTGCCAGTGCTTGGTCTAGGCTGTTTTGCTGTTGCATTGTTGTTATATAGCTGAACCCACCAAGGGTGTCTTACCAGGTCTTGCATGACCCACGTTGGTATATGTGCATGCGTGTGAGAGAGTTGAGCCTAATCGATAAATAAAACAGTTTTTTTGTTCATCTGGCAAATCCTTTCTTTCTTCCTCATTCACTTTTATGTATTGATCTATCATGGTGCTTGAAAAATCCTCTTGATATAGCTTATCTTGATATCCAGTGCTTGTTTATATACTGTATTGTTTAAGTCAGAACTGACAATTTTGTCATTAGGTACAGTACGTCTTCTTGTTTTCTCTTATCTATACAAAGGCAGGTAACCTAGGCAAAGCTGATATGATAATAAATGAAGTTGATCATAGCAAGAGTGGATTGAAATTTAATTTTGGTCTCTTCCAACACTACCACCTGCTTTTATATACCTATTAGTGTTGACTTTCTACAGATTTTGCTGAGCTTTGCTGATTACAAATGCCATGCATATCTCTGGATGGAATGGTGTGTTAAATATGAATAAGTCTATCAGCTTCAAGCACTTTCTTATACTGTGGCTTTCACTTTTTGGGGGATTGTTTTTATGTAGCTCTGGGCCATTGATATTGAAACAAAATATTTTTGATATGTGTGGCATAACTCTTGTTTGTCCCATATTTAGTGGCAGGCTTTAGTCAAACCATTTCGCTTTCTATTGAAGCTGATGGAATTATTTCAGTTGCTTTACTGAAATATGCATTTTTTCAGCTAGTAGTTGTATCTAAGGATTCTAACACTGCTTAATTTTCTGCAAAAAAAGCAAGACATCTTGCCTTTTTTATTTGATGCTTTTTCTCTTATAGAAGCTGATTATTAACCTGGGTATTATTCTGCAGTGTTGGCTTCCAGCAAATAATTTCCTTTTCTTTCTTTCAAGAAAGAAAGAAAATATGCAGCTTTTTTTTAATTGATCAGATTTGCACATTGCTTGCAAATTGTTGCTACAATGGTTGGTATGCATTGATGGCTGATATGGTTTTATTAAAACAGTCCTGGGCCATTATAAACCTGGGTAGTTGTGTGCAGTTTCTGCAGTCTTGGGATAATTCACAGGAGTTGGTAAAGCTAAATATGTTGTCTTTGCTTAGACTGTTTTTCCTACTGAGTGTTAACAAATTTAATCCTAAACTCCTCTTCCCTTTTTCTTCAGCTCTTTGCCATTTTTGCCTTTGGAACCTGTGGTTCTTTCAGTGCAGAAACAGGGGCTACTGTGAAATGCAACAAGGCCCCTAAAGAGACAACTGCTATTACTGTGCAGTTTGGATATCCTTTCAGGTAAATCAAAAGCTTACTGGGTACAAATTTGGAAAATATAACGTGAAACTAAACACTGTTGGTACTAGTCTCTGATAAAGGGCAAATTGTTAAATTATATTTCCTGGGCTTCTTTTTGTGAAGATGTCCTTAAACCATTTTCAGTGGCAAGTAATTCTTTAACTTGAAGTGCTCAATATTGCAAGCTATTTTTCAAGACATTCCTCTGGAATTGTCCTAAATCTGTTAACTATTGATTCAGAATAAATTGGATTAAGCAGTGAAAGAATTGCATCATTACTACAATGATAGCTGGAAAGTGCTCTGCAGGGTGTTACATCCAGAAAGCCCATTTAAGCATGTTGGCTTGGACATGCTAAGGTTTTTTGTTTTGGGTTTTTTTTTAATACCCCCAATTTCAGAGTGATTTGTCATGCAGCATGGAGGGTTGCTACTCAGGAATTGAGTAGCCAATTGTCTCTTGGTTTCATAGAGCAGATTTTATGGTGCTTTGAATCCCTTTTCTTCTTTCCAATCATACATAGGTTTGGGGAATGTTCCTGCAGAAAAATATAGTTCATCTAAGAAACTAGTATATGCTTGCCACAACAGGAACCACTTCTGATCCATTGTTCAGAAGCCAGTGGTCAGCAGACTGGCTATTGGGTCTTTGTTGGTTAAAAAAGCAGAGAGTCAATAACTTGTATGCTATAAATAGGCTACATTCCATACATTGGAATAGTTTTTTTTTTCGGTGAATTCAAAGGTAAATTGTTTCCTAAAATCAATATGTAATTTGGACGGAGGAGGAATTAGCCTTTCTGATTCCTTGGCCTACATAAGGCTATGTAAAGATCTTAGGCTGTTGAACAAATGTTATAACTAAGAAGATATCTTTGTTCTTGGATTTCACAATGGGATGCGTGGGAGAGGGCTTTGCCATACCTCCCTCCCCTCCTTTCTTTTTCTGTACATATAAAAAATCTATTCCCAACCATGACAGCTGAGAAGATTAAGACCATCTTCAAATCAAGCTTGACTCCTGATGACCACATGGCTATGACCATGCAGTTTTCTTGGCAACAGTATTAGAAGTATTTTGCAATTGATTTCTTCTTAATTTCTTTTATTACTTCCCAGTCTAGCCTATAGCCCTGGAATGCCCTGTTGGTCCCCCATCCAAGTACCCATTAGGCCTAATTCTGCATAGCTTCCAAGTCCAAAAATGTGCTACCACCTTCTGGAGACAAATGTTTTAAATTCAAGGCATAAAAATATATTCCCACATAAGAACATTCCTGTTACATAACACTACACCAGAGCTTTCCAAACTGTGTGTCGGGACACGTTAGTGTGTCGGCTGCAGTGTCTGGGTGTGTCATGGCTGCTGCTGCCTCTGAGTCCTGCCAGGATTCCACACAGGTCCTAGTGCCTGCCTTGTGCCTGGCTGCCTCCCAACCTGCTGTGATTCCACGCAGGTCCTAGTGCCTGCCTTGTGCCCTGCTGTAAGAGTGTGTCGCGAAATGATGCATGTCTAAAAAGTGTGTCACCAACATGAAACGTTTGGAAAGCTCTGCACTACACAGTGAATTAGAAAATGCCTTGACCTGCAGGAAGAGGAGATGCTCTGATCTTCAGAAAACTTTGTAGGTAAACAAGTTAATCCAAATGTATTATTTTCTGGGCCATGGTATCTAGAAGTATGCCATCTGTTATTTTGTTTGGGGGCATATCTCTTCAGTTCTAACAGCTAGGAATGAACCCTCCCCTCTCCCAGGATATCAGGATCTCCAAGATGAGTTTATCCCCATTACAGACCTATTAGGGGAAGCATTACCACCAGCTTGCACCAATGTGTCTATTTAAAAAGGGCCCATGTCTGGAATATCTTGGTTGGAGACAACCAGATGAGGTGAGAATTCTGTTTCCAACTGGGGTACCTTGCTTCCAGATCGGTATTATCTCCAAGAATGGCAGGTGGAGGTCCCAGCTGCCTTGCACTTGTATGTCATCATGTTGTTTCGATGTAGTTTGATTCCTCCCGCCCCCCTGCCGTGGTTCAAATATATTAAAATGTATTTCAAATGATACCTGTGGGGGAGAGCTCAGGTAGAGATGAAAGGCAGGATAAAAATAATATAATATAAAACTTTGAGAGCGCAACTTCCTGAGGGCAATTTTCACTGGGGAGTTTAGCAGACGTCAACTGAATCTGCGCACTTTATGCACATGGCTGTACCTTTGTGGATTAACACTGGCAAACCAGAGTGTAGCGGAGTTGTACCATTTGAATCAAACTAAAATACTGATTATGGTACAACACTCCTGCACTGTTGTTTCCATTTCTCCTTTCCACTCACTTCTAGATGAATGCTGCTATAGCAGATTACTAGCTGCATAGGAAACTGCTGTCTAGCCAGAAATGCAATAATGCATTTTGAGCACTCTCTGATTTGCTTTGAGAGGAAAAGGAATATTTTGTTGTTGCAAACTTAAAAGCAGCAACTGACCTGATACAGCTGTCATCTATTGAGGGGCATATAAACTGGACAAAAATGTCAGCAATTCTTTATTTGCTGCACATTCTTTGTCTAAATATTAGTGATCAGACTGTGATGGGTTTGGTGATCAGTGCTACTGCCAAAAACCAGAGGCAGCATTGGAGTATGGATAATATCCTTAACTCCTTTTTGGTATGCCAGATCAGGTAAAAGATTATCTTTTTCTGGAGAGCAAAGAAATCAGCACAGTGAAAAGTTCGTACATTACAGATCCCATCACAAGACTTGATGGATAAGCAGAAACGAGATCTAAGTTAGAATGAAATCAATCAGCATATGAAAAATCGAACATGGTTATATCTGTGTGCATCTTTCCCTCCCTGCCAACATCTGATAGCTATAAATAGAGGCATGTCTGTGAAGTGTTTTGAAATGCCTTTGACAAGAAGGGGAACAAATTGGAAGGGTTGTTGTGGTGCTGGCAATGACAGTTCAAAACAAAATACAGTATCTTAAAATAATGAATTGTATATGGGTTGAAAAACATTTTCGGTGGAATAGATTCCTCCCTCCCCATCCTTTGAGGCCCTTTTGCCACTTGAGTTCAGAATTATGTTAGGCGTGGTTGCCAAGAATATAAACCTCTTTTCTCATAGTTGTATCTTCTATGCAGGAAATCCTGTACCATGCACTGTCAATTGTTAAACTACCATCTCAACAAACCCAAAAATTATGGTTTGCAGCAGGAATTTCTCAAAGAAATTCTTTTCCTTTATAACTTTTCCAAGATGCATGTTCAATATAAGTCATGAAAAAGTAATAGGGAAATAGAACAAGCTACAGCTGGTACAGAATGCAGCCGCATGGGCAATTTTAGGTGCACCAACATCAGCACACATAACACCTTTGCTCCATGAGCTGCACTGGGTGCCAATTTGCTTCCAGGTCCAATTCAAGGTATTGGTTATTACCTTTAAAGCCCTACATGGCATGGGTCCAGGTTGCCTAAGGGACCGTCTCATCCCCATTACATCGACCCGTCCCACCCGGGCATGCAGAGAGGGCATGCTACGGACCCCATCAATAAAAGAACTTTATCTAGCAGGGTCCAGGAGGCGGGCCTTCTCTGCAGTGGTGCCCGCCCTTTGGAATATCTTGCCCCCAGAGTTGAGGCGGGTTTCCTCCCTCCCGGCCTTCCGGAAAAATCTGAAAACCTGATTCAGCCGCCTAGCGTGGGAGGGGAAAGGTAATAGCTCCTCCTGGGGGTGGTTAGTATCATGATGCCCTCATTGTTTGAGATTGATTCGCCAGTTTGGATTTTATACTTATTTATATCATATTGATGATTGTAATTTTATACTTGTATTTTAATCCTAATTTTTATTGTAAGCCACCCAGAGTCCCCCGTTTGGGGGAGATGGGCGGTCATATAAATTTAAATAATATTAATAAAAATAAATAAATAAATAAATAAATAAATAAAGCAATGTAGTGTATGATGTGATGCATGGATGTGTTGGAAACAAGGATGGTGTCCAAATACAGAAAGCTATAAAGATGCATTGTGTAACTAGACTTAGCTGTATTTTCTTTTTTCTTAACTCATACCTTTATTTTCTTTGACTTTTTAAAAATCTTTTTTACACTTTACATAACTTTGCTTACTCCAAAAGGGCATGATGGACATGTATTTGTTTATATAAGTAGAAATTGAAAGTTTTAAAATACTGTCTCTTTAACTCATTTATTCTGACATCTTTTTAAGGAAGGTTTAGCCACTTTTTAAGTTTTCCTGCTCAATTCTCATTTATTAAAATTAGTGATATGGTTTGAGAGAATCTGCCAAAGGATTTTATTACTGTTGGAATTGGCTGTACTAGGAGAGAAAGCTTCTGATTTTAATGTGAGGAAATGCTCAATTTTGTGTTAGAACCTGTGGTTGGAGGTTGGACTGCAAAACCAACCAAATTCAAATGGTATTGGTGGGAAGGGGCTAAAAGCTATTTATATATACAATATTACTGATTTCCAGAACTAAGTAGAATTGATCCTGGTTAGTAATTGTACAAAGGTCCACCAAGGAATTCTAGGGCTATTGGCTAGACTGGGAAAAAACATCTTGGAAAAAGGAAATGGGAAACTCCTTCTGTAATACTGCCGGGAAAATGCATGGATGCTGCACCAGGAATTCAAGGTGATTTCAAGGTGAGGACATCTTTACTTTTGAATCACTTTATAGTATACAACATGAGAGCAACTCTGTAAAAAGTTGTGTTAAATCTTAGTCATGATTCATATAGTGAGTGTTTTTTCAATTTCTACAGTACATTTGATATGTGTAGTTTATTTGCATGCATTTGTTACATTTGTATGGATCCCAAGCCCAGCCTTTGAGAGCTGGCAAACTTAGTACCTGTGTTGTTATTGAGCCACATGCAATTATACACAGAAGTATACCATAGCTTCCAAACCAAGGGTTGTAATTAAGCAGGTTTTGTTCTTAGCAACAAATGAGGATTCCTAGTATCAATTTTGTTTTGTGGCACTGTTTTATTTGTTGGCTTGTACGGTTATTCTGGCTGATTTGTAGAGGAATGAGTGAACTGATCACAAATAAGCCATGTGCATCAGTATTCCTTTATGATAACCCAGAAGTCACCAGAACATGTCAGTAAATACTCCATTGCAACTTAAATCATCTTGATCGGCTGATGGTCCTTTTAAAGAGCTTCTAAGATATTATGGCAATGGATATTCATAAAGAGATTAGCCTGCCTGCACTGTACACTAAAAATAGACAAAACCAGTATCAATCAGTTTTAGGGAAGAGAGTCATCCATGCACATTCTCATATATCAGTGTTGAAGAATTTTGCACCTCAAAGGTAAACATAGATGCACTGTAGCAAACTGGATAAAGAAAGCTTGGTTTGTAGAGTCTTAGATGGATGTATGATAAACAGATCTCGATAGGTTGTTCTCAACTGGACATCAGTCAGTCTTATAAAATTTGGAACCAAACTCTTTTTCAGAAGTTTCTTTCAGAGAGCTGTTTTAAAAAGGTGTTTGCTGCTCAGGACTTCTCACTTTCATCTGTAAGAAAAATGTTTAAAACCTGCAAAATACATTTTAACAAAGGTGGGAATGAGGCAAACATATTTTCCTCCATGCAGATCTCTAGATGTCAGAGATGTCCTGTAGCCTAATTCTTCTGCACTAAATATTCATATTACAGTTAAGCTGTTTCTCTTGCTCTCTTTTTCATTTGACCAGGTTGTACAAGATCCCATTTGATATGCCAGATTGTATTGAAGGATCGACTGCTAAAAGAGTGCTGCATCTCATGGGAGACTTTTCTGCACCAGCTGAATTCTTTGTGACCTTGGGTGTTTTTTCTTTTCTGTATACTATGGCAGCTCTTGTGGTATATCTACGATTTCACTCCCTCTATAATGAGAATAAGAGGCTACCTTTTGCGGTAAGATCTCAGTTTGGTTTTCAGCTCCTTAGGTTTCAAGTCCTGCATCATAGAACCAGTTCTGTACAAATGCAATTAACTTAGAGTAAACTCCATTAAAAACTCCATCATTTGTCAGTATGAAATCTGAGAAAAAATGTACATGTCTCCACCACATGCATTTATTTATCCAATTGGGAAGTCCTGCCTCTCTGTTTTGTATTCTTATTGACCATGGAGTACTAGCACAAGAAGAACCAACCTATGCAACTGTATTCAACCTGATTCATATGTTGTGCTTAGCCTGGATTTGCTTCTCCATGGTTTGTTGAATAAGCCACTGTTGGTTGAGAAACCGCCGCTAATGGCTGAGGCAGCAGCAAACAAACCACATTATGACTAAGTGCAGTGTGTGAACCTCACTTACATATGGAGTGGATGTGGACATTGTTGTCCTACAAATAATGTGACACAACAAACTGCCTGATTAAAACAAATGGACCGCCCCCTCATTTGGGCATGGGTATTTTGAATGAAAGGATGGCCCTGTCTGTAGCAGAATGGAGCTACTGACATGGAGTTATACTAACCATGACTCTTTTTTTGTTTTTGTCCTCCATTCAGGACTTCTGCGTGACTGTCTCATTTACCTTTTTTTGGCTAGTGGCATTTTCAGCTTGGGGCAAGGGTCTGTCAGATGTGAAAGGAGCTACACGGCCTTCCAGCCTCATTGCAGCCATGTCAGTATGTCAACTCAAAAGCGCAGTGTGCAATGCTGGGGCCACTCCTTCTATGGGTTTGGCCAACATCTCTGTGGTAAGAGTTGCCTGGAAGTAATGTTGTATCAATTGGGAGGGAGAGGATGGGGACTTTGGCTGCACTGTGGCCAGTGTGGTATCACTCCATTTCCTTCACTAAATCACAGCCATTCTGACAACCGACAGGGGCAGGCTGTTAAGCTTTATTCTTCTGAATAAGAACATCTCAAGTGACTTTGAAATCATGTCCAGAGTCCCCCTAGGGGGAGATGGAGCGGTGATATAAATTGAATAATAAATAAATAAATAAATAAATAAATACATACATACATACATACATACATACTGTACATACATACATACATACATACATACATAAACACTAAATAAATAAATAAATAAATAAATAAATAAATAAATAAATAAAATGTCATGAAAGAGGGTGAGCAAACACAGTTGCCTTTATAAACAGAAACTTCCCTTTAAGTTTGTTGCAACAAGCAGCTGCTAATAACAGAAAGGCGAATCATAATGGTTAAAGAAGAACAAAGGACAGCATAAGTATACAAATGTAATAACATATACCTAAAACATTACAGTTTACATGGTCTTTTAACATTTAAAAGGAAATACTGAAAAACAGCAATGCATTGTAAAACTCAGGTGATAAAAATTATTTGTAGAAGCTTAGCCATCAATACAAACATCCCTAATAAAAACTAACAGGTAAAATGTCACTTGTAAGAGGAATGTTTTTAACACCCTCCTGAATACGTATATCCCTTGGGAAGGAGTTTAAGATACATTGCTGCTCTCCAAGGCAGGAGAACAAGGAGGACTTCCCCTGCTTATTGTGAGGGTCATATGGCAGCACACTGGTCCCTGACCCCAAACTGTGTGGGGTTTATGTTCTACTAAATACAGTCATTGTTATTGAAATGCACATATGAGGAGTAAAGCAGTTCCTCTAATTTCAGCACTACCTTCTACTTAGGTTATTACTGATTTGATTCTTCAGTAGCTAATGAGCAGAAAAGTAGACAGAGCACTCAGTCAAGGCCATATGATTTTGTAATGGACATGACGATTTTAAAATTATGTTCAGCTATGACTTTGGATCTCACAATCATAAATATGAGAAAGTATTGCCACTGCACATAAACATGCATAAAGCAGTGGAAGATTGTTATTTTTCTGTACTTTGATCATTGCGAAAATCTGAACAAGAGGGCATTAAAACTGACTTTATATATGTACTCAGAGTTCACCAATAAGTGCTTTGTATTAACTATGCACTTCTCCCTTTCTTCCTCAGCTGTTTGGTTTTGTCAACTTTATACTCTGGGCTGGAAACTGCTGGTTTGTTTTTAAAGAAACCTCTTGGCATGCACAGACCACCAACAAGGAAAGCTCTGCTGAACAAGGAGCTGTTGATAAGCAATAAGGAAACCCCACCCCATTGAAGTCGTCTTCCCCCCGCCCTCCCAAATCAAGAACAAGCCATCCCTTTGCTCATCCCATTGTACCACAGTGCAGGAAATATGTCTTCTCTGCCATCTTTGCTACTGTTCAGCAGTCATATCGGCTTCCCTTTGTGACTGATATGGGATGCCTTTCTCCAGCTGCAATCACTGGTCCTCTTGTGGTCATAGATATACAGACTGCTCATAGTTACAACAAAACTCTCCTTTGTTTGGATTTTTTTTTATAAACATACACAATTGTACACTTCCACGTCAGTCACCTATTTTAGGATGTATGGCAATGTGTCTTTACTGATGGTTTTTACCATTTTTTAAAGAACGAAGCAAGTAGAGTTGAATAAGAACATAAACCAAATCATTAGGACCGTAGAACTTGAGACATCTAAGTGCCTTAGAGAGAAAATGCATCTACTTTGTAGCAATAATTGATGTAGAAACAGTAACATGCCACTTGGCTGAGCAGCAAAGTAAAATAAAAACAAAATAATATTTACCTTTAATGCATTTGAAGGTCGGAAGGAGTGTGTTACATTTCTCCTTTTGTATTACACAGTATACATATTCTAAACATATTTCTGCATCCCTTAAATATAATTGGATTACAACTTAAGATACTGTTTGCACACAGGTGTCTTATTCAGCCCTGCATGGCAAAGATTGGGTAGGGTTGTTTTTTTTAACAAAGTCCTCTTTGTCCATGTTGAGCCATAAAGGATCATCCTTGCCAATGTGAGCTGTTAGCAGTTGCCGGTTTTGCTATCCCTAGATTGCAGGCAAATCGTGTCAGAAAAATATTGGCCATCCAGAAGTAGCATTAGTGGAATACTTCTACCACTCTAGAATTTGAACTCTGGATATCTGTTTCAAAATCTTCCTGAAATTTTGTTTTATTTTAAAATATTTCACAATATGAACTTCTTTGAGTATGCAGACTAATTTCAGTCAACTTTTAAGGTTAAGGCAGCCCAAGCTTGGCTGAGAAATATGCAGAGCACAGATGGAATTTTTTATAACTTGTTATATTGTTCAGAACCTTTGTGGCTGGTGACTTAGCAATGGCCTTTAAATCCTCTGTAATGGAAGCTGCTAACTCTTCGATTTTGGGGTAGTTTTGGGGTTGAATATCAGTGGATTCATGTATATTTGTTCATATCTCAAATTTAACTTCCATGTGGTTGCAATTAGCAACAGAATTTGATGGTGACATGAGCCACCCTAATCACCCAAGTTGCTATGGGAATTCATAAGGAAGCTTTTAGCATCTCTAGATGTCTCTTTGGCAGAGGATGAGACTGCCAGAAATTAAGTGTAATATAATATTAAATCTACTTTTCTCTTCCCTCCATCTTTTTCATTAGAAACAACTTGCTACTGAGAATACCAGCTATGAAATTCAGGAACTCTCTTGGTGTTATTGTTTCTTTTTTTTTTCCTATTGATAATGTCATTGAAAAAAAAATGGGGCTGATCCACCCCACCCCTCAATCGTTAAATCTCTGTGCTTCCCTATATCTAATCTTAAATGGGTGGGTAGCTTTTAGGAAGGTGGGGGATGCCATAGTATAGAAGGATGAGTACTTTCTCTGTTGAATTCTCTTATATCAGACCTTGTTTGAACTTGGTCTTTCTCTTATTTCCACCTCTTCTTTTATCAGCAAAGGGAGAAGAAATCTTAATATTACTAATATTGGTGCTTGATTAGGTGTGGGACCTTCATGTTAAGCAGGCCTCCTTTGTGTTTTTTGTAAACTTCCTTTTCTTGCTGAATTTTTATTACTGGTACTTCTGTACCACATTAATAGTCTTTAGGAAATCCTGTGGCATTTTGGCATTGAAACTACAAATACGTAGTCGTCTTCTGGTCCTGCAGTGTCCACATTTTTTATAAAATAAGGGCTACTATAAACCAAAAAGAAAACTGTTTGACTATCTTTTTAGAATGGGTTTCCTGGTAGTCAATCATTATGCGTGCTTCTATCAACAAATTAGTCCATACCTAGGAAATAGCTTCTAGCCAATAGTGTGTTTACATAATCACCTATTTCAAGGAGTTCTACAATATTTTTTTCTGAAACACTGAACCTACAAATGTAGTTAGATATGTGTATCTTTCATCTTGTATATACCTTTGATTCTTCCTTCTGCATCTTACAGGATTACTTGCTACCTTTGCCAAGATTTGTCCAAGGTCCTCAATTAATAAAAATCAGTGTCACAATACTGAGTGCTACCACTTTATACCAGTTGAAGATCTGACCTTTGTGCAAATATTGAACAATACTTTGTAAATTGATGCTAGAAGCAGAAACAAGGAGTTGGTGCATGCTGTCCATTTGGCAGTAATGATTCTTAAAAAAGGATGCGATAATTGCATGCCATTGATCATGCAAGTTCTGCAAATCACTTTCTGACTTAAAATATGTTTGCTTCTGTATTTATTTGAAGTAAATACAGTTGTGTTACATTTGGCATTTCTTCTATACCCAACACAGAAGAGGGCTATATGGAACAACTGAACAGGCAGCATGTGCAAATACACCCATTGTATTGAATCCAAAGTCATCCTAGATGACTGACTCACTGTCTTCAGGCTGTATCTTGGGCATGACACATGCTAGAAAGAATGGAAGGGCCAACCACTGCTTTTGCTGCCATTGCATTTTGTGAAAGCTGAAGCCTAGCATTTCTACAAATTCAGTGTAGCAAATGGTGGTTAATGACGTGTAACTAAGATGCTCATGATGTCTATCTTCCCTGTCCTGGAAAAATAAACATTTCTACTGAAAATGGAGCAACCAATAGCCCATTATTGAATTCTAGGCATCTATTCTATTAATTCTGCTTACTTTCTCAGGCATTTACTCTTCTAGTGGCAGGATATTGCATATTTTTGCCCTCCTAATGATTGTTAGTATTATTCTAATAAAGTGTCTTGAGAGTTCACTCTGAGGGACTGTAGCCTTTATGTATGCCTATAGTGTTTGCTTTGATCTATGTCCAATCTAGTTTCTAAATACAATTACCTTAAGGACTTTGTTACTGAACTGGCTATTTTCTAGGGATTAACTGACATAAACAGTGTTTTGGAACCCTTGTATTTATTGTAAGATACAATGAGCTTTGCGTATATTCACATACATATACTTAATTTGACATCTCAGAAAGTGATGGCTTCTGACTTTTAAAGCAATAGTATATGATGGAGAAACAAAAAAAAAAGAGTTTTGTTAAAAATTTGCAAGTAATTTTGTAGCCAAACTATTGCCGATGACAGGGCTTTCCAAAGTTTTCCCGCGGCGACACACCAACCGCTGTTGGTGTGTCGCCGCGGGAAAACCTGGAAGTGCTGATGGCGCTTCCGGGTTTTGACGCAACACATCTGGGCCCCGCAGGCAACACACTTTTGTGTTGCGACACACAGTTTGGAAAGCTCTGGCCTATGATACTGTATATACTTTCTCAGTCATGCTGTGGTTACAAAGTGGAAAGGGTGATAAAGATGCCCAATGTGATCTGTATTGGTTGTGTGCATTTAGTGTGATTGTTTGAGATGCCTAACTGAATAGCAATTATGTATGTATCCTAAGTAGGCAAAGACTTGTAAAGCATCTAGTCCAAATTTTAACACAATGCATGACATTCAGAACAAGAGCACTTTTTAGATTGCCCAGTCTCTGACCACCAATCTTCTAAGTAATTTCTTTCATTTTTTAACCTATTCTTAATAGAATAATTCATTTCTAATGTACAGCTAAAAATATACCCTTTTATGGCAACCAAAACAAAAATTTTCTGCCTTCTATGTGATAATCTTTGAAATATTAGAAGAGTGCTATCAAGTTATTGTTGTATTCTTCTCTTCAAATTAAACATGTTTCACCATGTCCAGAAAATTTGAGAAACTTAAAAGATGGGTATGTGTTTTAAATGAGAGAGAAGATTATTTGTTCCAATAATAATAATAGTAACAATAATAATAAACTACTGATTGAACATAGTAGTTGATTGCAGTCTGCCCTCTTCTCTCTAGTTTATGATGAGGCCTTTTCCTGCTCTCTTTACCACAACTTACTGTATTAATCTAATCTAAAACATATATATGGCATTGAAAAAGGATCCGAATTGAGATGTACTTGGGAGGCTTTTCCACTCTGATCTTAAAATAACATTTTGTGATGGAAATAGTGGAGAGAGAGAAAGAGAAGGCCAGGATTATCCATGGAATCTCATGGGTGTTGGGGGATTTGAACTTTCATTCTGCAAGACACCTCACTGATTTATCACAAAAGAAAAGAAAATAACATAAAATATTGGAATGTAAAAAAAATTGTATTGATTTTTTTTTAAAAAATAGGCATAAATCCATAATTATCTTGTTGAAAACAGTGTGGAAAAGGGGAAATGGGGATGTGGAGCAATTGGAGATTAATAACCCCCAAACAAATTCAGGTAAGTGAAGAAAAGTTCCATTTTTCATTTTAAAAAAAAGACTAAAAACAACTTGCCCTTTATTTTAAATAAATAAATAAATAAATAAATACATACATACATACATACATACATACATACATACATACATACATACATACATACTACTGAAGATGTGCCACATTCCATTATTTGTAACAAGGCATGTCATGCATTTTGCCAGGCTCACTGCCATATGATGCATTCTCTTCCTGCTGTTTTTATGGAAATCTGAAAAACTTCCCCACCCAGACTAATTCTGAAGTCAAGAATGTCAAGGGAAACAACTGTTGGATCAACTGAGGACACACAAGCTATTGCTGGCACAGAGATGAGAGAGGAGTTCTGATACTGATTGTATTAAGTCAGCTCTATTCCCATATAAGAGCCAAGACTAAGATTATATTCACGTCACAGTCCACTCAGTTGCATTCGTCTTAAGCTCAGCCTTCCCGATCAAATGTCCACATTCAGTTTGATAAACTATATTGCTTCAGAATAGCTCACACAAAAGGCAACTGGTCAGCTAACTGAATTAGCTGATCATTATGAAGTGACGATCTCGACACACACATATAACTGTAACTGCATACTGTAAAGCATAGCTCTCCAAACTGTGTCGCAACACAATACTGTGTCGCCTGCAGGGCCCAGGTGTGTCGCGTCAAAACCCGGAAGCACTGATGGCGTGCCGCCGCTGCACGCAGCTGCACGCGCGGCGGCAGGGGCGGCAGGCCATCAGCGCTTCCAGGTTTTCGCACGGCACACTAGGACACCTCTGCCACCACCACTGCAGTGCGCGAAAATCCGAAAGCGCCGTGGCGGCGCTTCCGGGTTTTCTCGTGCACCGCCATTGGTGTGTCGCCAGGGGAAAAGTTTGGAAAGCCCTGCTGTAAAGCCTACCAAATTAATGAAAAAAATCCACTGTCATTCCAAATTCATGACAATAGCAATTCCAGTCTTTTAAATCAACTTGGTCCAGTAGGAATTGCCCAATGCATTTCAGTTTCTGTTTTCCATCCTCATATATTAACATCTTTGGTCATGAAAAATAACTTATTTGTTTGTTTATAAAATGTTAAAAAGCTCTCTTTAGTAAAAGGAAAATTTAGAAGTACAAATAGCAGTTTCAGTACATTTCAGATACTATTTTGTTGTTGTTGTTCAGTCGTTCAGTCGTGTCCGACTCTTCGTGACCTCATGGACCATAGCACGCCAGGCCTTCCTGTCCTCCACTGTCTCTCGGAGTTTACTCAAATTCATGTTCATTACATCGGTGATGCTATCTAACCATCTCATCCTCTGCCGTCCCCTTCTCCTTTTGCCCTCAGTCTTTCCCAGCATCAGGGTCTTTTCCAGTGAGTCCTCTCTTCTCATTAGGTGGCCAAAGTATTTGAGCTTCAGCTTCAGCATCTGTCCTTCCAATGAGCAGTCAGGGTTGATTTCCTTTAGGATTGACTGGTTTGACCTCCTTGCAGTCCAAGGGACTCTCAAGAGTCTTCTCCAGCACCACAGCTCGAAAGCATCAATTCTTCGGCGCTCAGCCTTCCTTATGGTCCAACTCTCACAGCCATACATTGCTACTGGAAAAACCATAGCTTTAACTATACGGACCTTTGTCGGCAAGGTGATGTCTCTGCTTTTTAATATGCTGTCTAGGTTTGCCATAGCTTTCCTTCCAAGGAGTAAGCGTCTTTTAATTTCATGGCTGCAGTCACCGTCTGCGGTGATCTTGGAGCCCAAGAAAATAAAATCTGTCACTGCTTCCATTTCTTCCCCTTCTATTTGCCAGGAAGTGATGGGACCAGATGCCATGATCTGGGTTTTTTTAATGTTGAGTTTCAAGCCAGCTTTTGCACTCTCCTCTTTCACCCTCATCAAGAGGCTCTTTAGTTCCTCTTCACTTTCTGCCATTAGGGTGGTATCGTCTGCATATCTGAGGTTGTTGATATTTCTCCCGGCAATCTTAACTCCGGCTTGTGATTCATCCAGCCCGGCATTTCTCATGATGTACTCTGCATATAAGTTAAATAAGCAGGGTGATAATATACAGCCTTGTCGTACTCCTTTCCCAATTTTGAACCAGTCGGTTGTTCCATGTCCGGTTCTAACTGTTGCTTCTTGACCCACATACAGGTTTCTCAGGAGACAGGTAAGGTGGTCTGGTACTCCCATCTCTTTAAGAATTTGCCACAGTTTGTTGTGATCCACACAATCAAAGGCTTTAGCGTAGTCAATGAAGCAGAAGTAGATGTTTTTCTGGGACTCTCTTGCTTTTTCCATGATCCAGCGAATGTTGGCAATCTGATCTCTAGTTCCTCTGCCTCTTCGAAACCCAGCTTGCACTTCTGGTAGTTCTCGGTTCACATGCTGCTGAAGCCTAGCTTGTAGGATTTTGAGCATAACCTTGCTGGCATGTGAAATGAGTGCAATTGTACGGTAGTTTGAACATTCTTTGGCATTGCCTTTCTTTGGAATTGGAACGTAAACTGACCTTTTCCAATCCTGTGGCCACTGTTGAGTTTTCCAAATTTGTTGGCATATTGTGTAATCTACATTAACATGGTAATAACTCAAAGCACAATATAGAATCTGTGCGGTGGGGCTTTTGTTTCCACCAAGTTTTAGATAACCAGAATCATCTTGTTAAGATACAGTATAAAGCAGTATTTCTCAACCTTGGCAACTTCAAGCTGTGTGGACTTCAACTCCCAGAATTCCCTAGCCAGCCAAGCTTTAAGGCAGACTTTACAAATATATGCACAAAATACTGAGTACATTTACGTTTCTGAAATTTTTCATTGTTGCAGACCATATGCTTTCCCATCATATAGTGTAGCATCTAAAAGATTGGGAGTGTATTCCCACCATTTCTGGAGGGTACCAGGTTGGAGAAGACAAGTAACAGATTCAGCATCTTAGCTGAGTCACGCTGGTTCATGGTAAACAGGAGGGGGAATGGGACAGCCAAACCCACTACGGTGCATTGATTATCCGTAAAATTCCTGGTTTCTGTGCATTTCAAGCACCTAGGCACAAGAGGGCTCTCCAATGCAGGGAGCTCCTCTTATTTCCACCCTGGAAATGGCTAAATCCCAGATCCTCCTCTAGCCATCAGCAACAAGGAATTAGAACTGCACTCTTATCATTTTTTTCTAATTAACCCAAAACAATTTAGTATATTCTGAATGTAATTTTGATTGCAATTTATAACACCTCCCTTAACTTTATAAAAAAGTAGGAAGGATGTATTTCTGTACAATGGATATGCAAAACTGTTGTTTTTCAAAGGCAGCTACAGGCTGGGTTTGTTTGTTTGTTTGTTTGTTTGTTCGTTTATTTTCTACCCCACCATTATTATTTTTATAAATAACTGAAGGCGGCGAACATAACTAATACTCCTTCCTCCTCCTATTTTCCCCACAACAACAACCCTGTGAGGTGAGTTGGGCTGAGAGACAGGGACTGGCCCAAGGTCACCCAGCCGGCTTTCATGCCTAAGGCGGGACTAGAACTCTCAATCTCCTGGTTTCTAGCCCATTGCCTTAACCACTAGACCAAACTGGCTCGCTTTTATAAAAGCATTTGAACACTATAGCTTTATTCATGATCAACTTACTGTCCTAATTATCCAGAAATGCCTTTTGTCCAGCTAGAAAATTTCCTAGTTGCCCTGAATTTTTAATAACAGGATGTAGTTATATTATTTCTAATATTTATTTATTTATTTATTTATTTATTTATTTATTTATTTATTAAAGAAATGTAGAGCTGGGACTGTATTCCAGAAGAGCTGTCTATCGTTTAGCAACTAGTAAAAAGAAATAAGGAAAGAATGACATGTAAACAAGAAGGTCAAAAGCAGCAGCTTTAAAGCCTTATTTGAATACATCATCCACAACTGTTCACTAAAATAATTGCTGAGAGGAAAGCAGCAAGGAGCCAGGCAAACACTTCTGGGGATGGTACTGTATTCCAGAAGAGTTGTCCAGCGTTTAGCAGCAGCAGAAGATCAGAAAGATCCAAGAAGTCAATCATAGTTCCTGGGCCAGTTTATGTGGCAAGTAAGGAAGCTGACTGTGGAACAATTTGGATCCAAATTTGAACTCAGTGCCTACTATCCATGTAGTTTCTTAGCTACAATATGGAGGTAGATGGACATTGCTTTTTTCCAGGATTTTTTTTTAAACTTCCCAATATAGTTCATAGCCCTAGGATTTTCTGGGTGGTCTACCATCCAAATAGTAAGCATACCCAGCCCAGTTTGACTTTTTTAAGGCCATCCAAGTCACCTATTGACTTTTAAGGCCATCCAAGTCACCTATTGACTTGAATGTAGCCTTATAATAAATTGGTAAAATCTGTAAAGGAAGTTAAAAAGAAGAAAGATGCCTTAGGTCAGGCTTGATTCATATGATTACATGGACTTATCCTTGTCATTTTCTTGGCAATGGTACAAAAGTGATTTGCCATCATCTTCCAGGATGTTTTCCCATTTAGTCTACAGCCCTGGCATTCCTGGTGTTTTGCCAATCAAGCAGTCATTGGGTCCAGCCTGCTTGGCTTCTGAGTCCTGAGGGGTTTGATAGCAGTTTATAAAATGATGATAGGTAAATAAAGTAGGTGGTTAGAATGAGGTATAAATGAAGTGATATAGATGAAGTCACACTGGGTAATATATGCCAACTTGCAGGCTCCAGTTAAAGCCTGGTACCTGAATTTTGCACGGAGGTTTCCAAACTTTTCTCCAAGGAGAATCCCTTTCAGAGTGCAGATCACACTCTCTCACCTACCCTCCAATGTGCCGGGGGGGGGGTCTGATGGGGTCACTGGGTATTA